>OY744519.1:50658447-51088447 GCA_963556195.1 Sepiola atlantica
CTGTTCTGTTATGAGATCTCTCCCCGGGTATTACCTCCTCCTTTGTGGGTGTAATGTATCTATTCATTCATCATTATACCATCATTCCGGTCATGTCCTCCTTCTTGGGGGAGGAGACAGTGCAATATATGTTCATTCGTTATATATGCTAGCAAAAATAAGTGACCTGAGGGAGGATATTATTGCTATTGTATATATATATGGCAATACACAATTCAGTGAAGACTCTCCTCACAATGTTTGAGAAGTCATTCATACTCCCCCTCCCCCTGTTGAGTGCAAAATTAGATGCAATTTGAACTCGGATTCCATAATCCATGCTGGTATCCATTATGCCAATAACCCTAACCACCACCGCCGATTTTTTTATAATTTTTTTTTATTTATCAGTTGGATGATTTGTGGGAGAGTCTTGTTAGGAATAAATTCATCGAGAGAATCCGACTAATAATTGGGGCTTTTGTTGGGGTGTGGCAACTAATTGTCGTAACGATTTTCTTATTTCTCTCTTTCTCTTATGGAGGGTAGAAATCCTGGAATTAAAAAGAAATAATCTTCAGATGTTAATCCAAATAGGAAAACAAAAGACTACAACAAAACTTACATCCATTTAACAGATTATTTCCGCTAATCTCTTTGACGCTCTAATTCAAAACAATGTAAATCCCAAAAACCAACCTGGGAGAAGGAAATCTTTATATAATTTTTAAACGTGAAGTAAGAATTGGTGGCTATTTTGTGGTGCACCAATAAAACCTGATGGTATCGTGAGGTACTGTTGGAGTACCCTGTTTTAAAGAGTAATAACCAGCTAATTATGCATATATAGATATTGCTTATATATGATAAAGTTATCTTGTATGACTTTCAAAGTCAGACCCAAATAGCATTTAAGCTGACAAATCAAAATTTGTTTCTGGCTAGCCAATTTTAATTTGTTATTTTTGTATCATGTTATTGGTAACATAATAACGTAATTAGCCACGATTTATCTTAAAAATTAATTAGTTCAGCTTAGATTACTACTAATATGGAACATTTTTAAATAATCACCTAAAAATACAAATCAGCCAGGGGGATAACTTATTTTAAATTGAAGAATATAATAGGATTTGTTTACCTTTTTTAAGTGTGCAAGCAAATTAAGAACTAAAATGACTTCACTGCATCCTGGGCGATGCATAGAATTTACATATTTTATCAATATTAGTTGATAAAAAATTTAAACGTCAGTAAATAGCAACATCCACATAATACTCTTTACTATCGAACTCGAAGTCTACTGTTCTGCACACATCTCCCTATATTGTCCAGATTAAATTAAATTAAATTTTAACCTTCCTCTGAGGTCATCAGATCAAAACTGACGAAGAAAAAATTATCCTTTGCCAGTGTTTGCACTAACATTTTTATTCAGATAAAATAACGTCTCAATATGTGAAGTTAAAAAAAAAGAAATTAAGAAGAAAGAAGACGTCTCAAACTGGAAAGTTGAACAAGAAAGTATACACCTGTATAGGAAGCAGAAAAAAAAGAAAATGTCTCATTAAAAAAATAGATTAAAGGGGGAGGGGGTATCTGAATTGGTATTTTTTTTCTCAATTCCCCTAAATACTTGAAATGGCATTTTTTTATTTGCTAACTTTTGTGACGGGACGGATAATATATATATATATATATATATATATATATATATATATATATATATAAATACACATTGCTCTTTATTATAGAATGGAGGATTAATATAGTGAATCTTCTTCCCAATAACAAGCAAACAATATCCAATGATTCACCAGATTCAATTTCCAACGTGGCGGTTTTAATTCCCTTCCATAGGTCTGCTTTGCTCACGAATTGTTTGACCCTATCATATAATTTCATTTTCATAATTGACCCGCATGAAATCATAATTGGTAGAACCCTTAAAGCAATATTATTCTAATCCCTTTTTAAAAAAATTTTATTTTTTATTTTTTCTCTTTTTCTTTTTAAACATTTTAAGCCGATATCTATCATATAAAGGACAATTGTGTGTGTCCAGCTAAAAGTCGAGAAATACAAAATAAACACTCACAAAGTTGATCGGCGTTGTCCTGGGGGAATAATATCTAAAATATAAAATAAAATATTCATTCTTTAGGGGTCAACTATGCCAGGTTTCGTCAGGGGAGGTCGGTTTTTAGGCCATTTCTATTATATAAAGAAGAGGTGAATGACTTACATTATTATTGTTTTAAATACATTAAAACAAGAAAGAGGAATGGGCTGGACGGTGGAAAAAGGGAAAGAGAGAAAGAGAGACTGATTCAGAGAGGTAGAGAGATAAAAGTTTTAATATAAAGATTAACCTCTTCTAGTTTGTTATTGTTTATGGCCCGGGGGACGCCGGGTAGCCCTGCTAGTTATAAAAACCCATCTTTTTATTTTTTTTTCAAGACTTTTTTCAAAATTCTAGAATGGCTTTGACTGTTTTAAAGAGTTTCTAAAAGTCGCCCATTAAACAAGCCAAACCTAATCTTCAGAGAAGAGTTCAGTGGAAAAGTATAAACTGTATTATTTCTAGGTTAAAATATTCGACAGGTGAGTTTTGTCTAATTTGATTTCATCTGCCAATTCCACTGCTGTCATTACCACCAAAGGACAGTTTGTTTTTTTTATTGTTGTTTTTTTTTTTTTTTCCAATGTGGGCAGGGGGTGGAAGCTGGGTTAAATCGATCTATTAAAAATGTCACTTCCTCATTTCTCTGTCTTTTTCTGATTGAAATATTATCACTAGGAGTTTTCGCACTAGTCCCTATTTACTTGTCTCCCCACGAGGGCAGAATTAGACACAAGATCTGTTTCTATGTTAGTAAAAATCTATCTCCTCCAAAAGGGGCACTCTGGGACAAAAATAAAAATTGCCTCAATTTAGGAGGATTTACCCATCACTGACCGAGAACAGAAAAGAATAAGTTTAGTATCAGAACAGATACTACACTTTGCTTCTAACCAAAAGGTTTTCACACAAGTGATTATTAGTGATCGCTCATGGCGATAACAAGTGGTGTTCCCTACAGTCTGAATGACAAGTTTCCCCCAGCTTTCCAACACTCTCCGTCCCTTTTGATAACCGTTGCAAATCGTTTTGCATTATAGAAACAGCCGTTTACCATTGATTTCTCGCTGATAACGACCATTGGCTTTCTCTGAAATTTGTGTGGCAATAAGTCTTCCCAGGATTCCTGTACTCTCTGTGCCCTTCCAGTGGAGGTCTGGATGGTGCTATTCGTCCTCAGTCTTTCTATCCTCCTTGACCGTTCATAACCATTTTCGGTGCCGCCACATGTTTTTCTACCTTGGTAGTTTCAGTTCTCTTGGTTTCGGCTAATTTTCGTTTTTAGTTTCTAGTTGTTTACACAGCGTTATTTTATTTCAGTTTGCCTAGCGTTATTTTATTTCAGTTTGCCTAGCGTTATTTTATTTCAGTTTGCCTAGCGTTATTTTATTTCAGTTTGCCTAGCATTATTTTATTTCAGTTTGTCTATGATTGGTCGATGTATTCTGATGATGTGGGTTGGCTTCTACACTCAAGGATTTTTCGTAATATTTCAGCCATTTCTATCAGTGCGGTGCTTTGTATGGTCTCTATCCTACCTTTGATTACAATTTCTTATAGTCTTTTTTTAATTTTTTTTTATAGTTTTTTTTAAAGCATTTCCTAACTTCCTAGTGCTCCTACTATTATTGGTATGACAGTGGTCTTCATGTTCCATATTCCCTTCAGCTCTTTGTATTTGCTTAGTATTTTTGTGCCTCCTTGATCTTCACCCTGTGATCTGTTGGGACGTTGTATTTTGGCATGTTTTTTCACTTATTGACCCATCTGTTAATGAGTTTATCCGTTGGTATTTTTATGTTCGAGAGGATTTTATGCCTTTCCTATACCATTTGTCTGCATGTTTAAAGTCGAGTCACTTGCACAATTCTCATTCATGTCTGTTTTTATATTGCGTTTAGACTAGGGGTTTACCGTTTCGTCTGTGTCCACAGAGTCTACATTAACCGTTTTCCAGCACTTTGTCTATCAGCTTTATTATCATGACCCTCATCATCATTCTTTTTCTACTTTTTCTCTTATCTTTTATTTCCTTCTCAAGATATTACTAATGCTCATTAAAAAAGCCATCCTTTAGAAGGCCTGTTAAAGTTTGATTGAATTTTTTTATTTTTTTAATGATATTTCACCCCAAACAAGGTAGGATGCCATTGTAGACGTAAGGGGCTACTGAGAATTAGGGAGTAGGTTTAGGGTGTCATTCTGAGTTCGGAGCTGTGCAGCGAGATGTCTGTTTACATTAGTTTTAAACCTCTGCATGTCGGTACTGTCGGGGAAACAGGAGGCAGGGAGAGAGTTTCAGGGGCCAGCAGCACTCGGAAAGAAGCTATTGGCTCTCCACAGTGAATGGATAGGATTTAGCTGATTGTCGAGTTGGTCTAGTGAATTTACGTTGAGGGTTTAATAGCTTTTAACCCAGGTGCTTCTATGCCACTTTCAGTATTCCAATGGTGTTTTATGCTAAATTTGGTGCAATTCGAACTAATACTTTTGGAGAGTATGAGTTTGTTTTTAGTGTGTGCAGTGGTAGTAATATCAGTAGTAACGTATTAATATTTTTACACACTTTTGACACGCCCGGCATCTCAAGGATACTGTATAAAAAAAAGTTTTGAAACCTGTAAGTGACCAACTAACACAAACACACTTAAATGCTTCCAAATTCCTTTTAAAATTCAAAGAGTCGCAAAGTAATTGGTTCCTTTTTTTCTTCTTTTCCAACTATTAACAAAAGATTAAAATGTCTGACTTGTTCACATAGAAATCGAAATACCTTATGGCGGATTTCATTTTGTATTCTTTTTAGTGATTATTGTAAAAAGTGTGTCTTAGTACTAAGTGCTTTATGCTATTACATTTTTGATTTTGATAAAACACATCAATAGTCAATAACTAAAATAATGTATAAATCACGTTGAGAGGCGAGAAGTGGTCACATATTTTATTAGTATAGAGATAATAATGGGAGAACAAATTGTTTTATAAAAGGCAATGTCACCAAAAAGAGAATCGACTTGAGTGTTTTGAGGGAGTGGGGTACTTTGTTCGACCAAGCGAAATCGTTATATTACCCCCCCCCCCCCGCGCCTCTCGGGGGGGGGGGGGGGGGAGACAATCAGTCCAGGTAGGGACGACACCGTATTACCTTAATAACTTCAATCCACCTTTCCAATAAACGGTCTCTTTACTTTATTTTCTTCTTTTTCCTTTTTTGATCCGAGCCAATTTTTTTTTTTTTACCTTTTTAGTATTTTAAGAAACTTAACTACAAAGTGACTATAGAACAAGTCAACAGCTAGAACGGGTGACTCACGTTGGAGGTTAAGGTGTGAGAGGAAAAATGTTTCCTGGAGGCTGGAAGAAAATAAAGAAAGCGGTGGGTAGGTGGGGGTCCAAAGTTCAAGACGCCGAGAAGAAAAAGAAATAACTAAATGAGTTCATAATAAAAAGAGAAGTGATCTTCCGTAGGTGATAAAGGACATTCTTTAAATATCACCCATTCAGTTTCAACAGTAAATATTTCACTCTAAACTCCTACTTTACCTCCTCCTCCTTTCATTAAAAGTACAAAAATTAACTTGTAAAAGATATTATTACTTATCTATTGATAATGGAGATTTGGTATCTGACTGTCTGAAGCCTAACTATACTATTACTTCTATCAATGGTACTATTGTGCTATCTTTTAAGACTCGATTCAGATGAGGTAGTGTATCTCTTCTGTTATGAGACCATCGTCCCAAGTATTACCTCCTCCTTGGGGAATAGTGTAGTATCTGTTATGAAACCATCACAGGCCTTACCTCTTCCTGTGTGGGAGGGTAGGTGTGTGTTGGGGGGGGGGGGGGGGTACGTCTACAAGAAATTGTCAAAATCGGCTGTTCATTACTAAACTCAACACTTAAATTATGCGACCGGAGGGGTAATATTTTTTAGTGTGAATACTAGAGCTAATTAAAATAAAATTCAAGAAAACAGTATCTTTTTTTTAGTACAAGCCGGAGGTAGAGGAATCCTCCTCGAATGTGGTCATTTTTATCTTTTGCCCGATTCATAATGGCCCTTTTGGGGTAGCTTGATGTCCCCCATATTTAAAACCGACCTTGTGTCTAACTTTGCCCTCGTGGGGAGGTAAGTAAATAGGAACTTAAAAAATGCCCCATCTTTGATGCTTCGAGGCAATGTTCTTTCATCTCTATTCACTTGCCTTCCCACAAGGGCAAAATCGGTTTTAATTGCAAGGGATATCAAACTCCTCCCCCTAAAAAAGGGCACTCTGGATTGGCACAAAAATTTCCTCAATCTAGAAGGATTTCTGCTCCTTTAACTGAGAGCAAAACAACTACTATATCTTGATTCTAGCCCAAAGTCCGGACTGGGTTGTTTGCTAGTCTTTTAAGGTTTTAAAGTTAAACTTCAACTGATAATGAGTTTAATGGTTTAAAAAAAAAGAGGAGTAATGATTTTAAAATCGTTACTTGTATCTTTTAAAATCGCTGATTTTAATTTATTGGTTTTAAGGATTCAAATATAGGAATTACAGTTTACATATTTGCACGTGGAGTGGGAGGGGGTGATGACATGAATAACGACGGGGACGAGTTTTATTTACTTATGTAATTTCTTGGAAAAGAAGATATCAACTTGCGTTCAATGAATTTTTTTAAATAGGCGTCGCGTTTCAACAACAAATAACTAAATAAAAATTTTAAAAATCAACATGTGAAACTGATAAACTGAGCCAAACGAATTTAGGAAAACTCGTCACAGGAAAATTCGTAAACGGAAAATTCGTCACTTTTGGCCAAGTAGGAAAATTCGGCAATTATCGAATAAATATCGATTGAAAATAGATTTTAGAACCGTTTTTACAGGAGATATACTTGTACATACGAGGCTACCCACCTCACCAGTGGAGAACAATTTTTTCATATTATTTTTTTGGTACTTGTGCAGTTTACGAACCGGGCTATTTTTTAGATAAGATTTTCAAGTTAAATTAAATTTTTACTTCAAAATCACTGTGAGAAAAGGTGGTTAATCCATCGTTTCACAACTAAAATGGCAGTTAATGAATTGGCTGTATTTTTCTGATTTTTTTGTACCGACCATACAACGATTTATTTGAAAGAAGAATTTCTTTTTTTAAGTATTAAATAAAATTGTTAGTTAAAACAAGTTTTAGGCAAGATGAAATAAAAACACTGAATTAGTTAGAAAACAATTTTGCTTTTTTAAATACATGGAAATTTTCTAAGAATTTAAAGCCAGTTACTCGATAGTTTATAAATTCCTTTCAAGTTTTGCACACACACGAAGTAATTGATGTTTTGTCAATTAAAATGGCTGACTTGTTTACGAATAAATCTAAATGAATTATGATGGATTTCATCTCGTAACTTAATTACGAACCAGGCTTGAAATAATAACATTATTTAGACAACGATTGTTTACATGAGGAGAATGGGGGGGGGGGTTGCTTTTTTAACTATTCTGTACTTTCACGTAACGATTTAATAAACGGAAGATATCGTAAAAATTGAATTTAACTTGAAAATTTTATGTAAAAAATAACCCGATTCAAACCTTTAATTTCGTAACGTAATTACGAACTGGGTTGAAATAACTTTAATTAGAAAACCATTCTTAACATGGAGTGGGGGGGGGGTAACTATTCTGTACTTTTACCTAACAATTTAATAAACAAAAGATATCGTAAAAATTTAATTTAACTTGAAAATCTTATCTAAAAAATAGCCCGGTTAGTAAACTGCACAAGTACCAAAAAAATAATACGAAAAATTGTTCTCCACTGGGGAGGTGGGTAGCCTCGTATTTACAAGTATATCTCCTGTAAAAACGGTTCTAAAATCTATTTTCAATCGATATTTATTCGATAATTGCCGAATTTTCCTACTTGGCCAAAAGTGACGAATTTTCCGTTTACGAATTTTCCATTTACGAATTTTCCGTTTACGAATTTTCCGTTTACGAATTTTCCTGTGACGAGTTTTCCGGGCACCGAGCCAAACAGTTGTTTGAAAACGGATGTGATTTAATAAAAATGTAAAAGATGCAATAATTGACAAAAAAATGAATGAAATGTGGAAATTTGAAAGCGGTAAAAGTACAGAATAGTTAACACCCGATAACTCGTAAACCTAAATTTTAAAATAAAAACAAAAAAAGCATATAATTTATATGAAACACAGGTAAAATTGTCGTTTCCCAACCAAAATGGCAGACAATAAATTATCTACAGTTTTCCGACCTCACAAATGAGTAAGTAAACCCAAATTAATTGTTTCGGACTAATTCAAAATTTACCTTAAATTATTTTAAAGGAAATACAGTCAAGAAATTAGTCCAAAACAATTTATTTGGGTTTACTTACTCATTTGTGAGGTCGGAAAAAATCAGAACACTACAGACGATTTATTGTCAGTCATTTTGGTTGGGAAACAACAATTTTACCGAAACGCATTAGAATGAAATTCTCTAACTTGCCTAGTTTTAATGTTGATAACACTTTTTATTTCATACTTTTTCTTCCATAAAATCTGTCTTTTCAGCATTTAATGGCGGCCATTAAGAGAAGATAGAAAGTATTATCCCCCTATGTATGTTCTCCATCCCCGAGAGGGCAGAATTAGACACACGATTAATATTTAATGTGGGGTGGAGATCCAGTTTCTCAAAAGGGACACTCTGAATTGGGAAAAAAATAAAAAATCCACTATGTCAAGGCCAAAACAGATACTACGTTTTGGTTCGAAACCGAAGAAGTATTATGCCTGACAATAATGTATCCAAAAACGAATTGCTAATCTGTCATTGGATCTTTTCTTTAGAATTATTTTGGTTTTATTTCAATAAAAGTTCTTGTAATTCGGAAGTTGAGTCTGGTCCTCAAAACAGAGCCTTTGTACGTTTGGCTTTTGTAAGTATGGATGTTCGAAAAGGCAATCTTGGTAAAAATTTAATGATGCTCTGCACATGTGGCGCTAAATCTACATTATGAACCACAAGTACAATTTTGTGGACCCGAATGATCCGACAATCCACACTAACAGTGTGGAAGGATCCTAGAGTAAGGTCGAGGTGAAATTTAGACAAATGAGAAGTACTAGTTCGGAAAATTTTCAGAGCTACCTCGAGGAATTTTTTTGATGTCGTTGAATTAAAAGTAATTTTTTCGGTAATATCTTATACTGGATCCGTTTTTAGTAGTTTAAATAAATAAACAAATTTTCTTTATTTAAAAATCCAATGAACTCTTTTTAAATATTAATAAACAAATTCATATTTTTTGACACATACAAATTTTATTCAAGAAATATGTATAATGAAAAAATTCCATGACGTTAATTTTTTTTTTTAATTTAATATAAATAAACAAAATGTATGTAAAAAAAAAAAGAATTCCATAACTTTATGTAATTTCTTTATTTAATATTACTTTAAAAAAAAAAGTGTAAACATAAATTTTCTTTAATAAATGTTTATTACATAAACATAATAACAAAAAAATTCCAATACTTTTT
The DNA here is from genome assembly GCA_963556195.1 of Sepiola atlantica. NCBI lineage: Eukaryota > Metazoa > Mollusca > Cephalopoda > Sepiida > Sepiolidae > Sepiola > Sepiola atlantica. Next base: position 50,668,093 of record OY744519.1, read on the forward strand.
TTTATTTATTTTATTTAATTTTTATTAATATTAATAAAAAAAAATGTATTTTAAAAAAAAATCCATTATGTTAACTTTATCTAATATCTTAAAAAAAAATTTATTGACCTAGATTTGAAATTTTTACCGAGATTATTGTCTTTTTGAACATCCATACTTATAAAAGATAAACGTAGAAATGCTGTTTTGAGGACCGGGCTCAACTTCTGAATTACCAAAGTTCTTTTCTATGACAGAGACACATGTTTCTCTTTGTTTTACACGCACAAATGAATCATATTGCTTGACTGATTAATACCCTCAGTTTCTAGACAAACTAGAGAAGTCGAAGTAAGATTTTTTTCTTTATTTTTATTTCATATCACATTCCTGAAATAACATAAATGCTGAAACAAACATGTCGGAATTGTCAAAATTGTTAATAAAAAAAAATGTCTACTTTGTTTCACAAACAAAATCCAAAATTTTAGATGATTGACATGCGTCATGTAACAGTAAAATGTTACTCAATGATGATGTATGTAGTGCAGCAAATGTAGAAGTAGTCTATCTCTCGACATGTATTTTGTAGTAGCAGTTGTTCATTTCTCTCCTCATAGTAGCAATAGTGTGTAATAATAACACATCGTTTAGAGTTTGAATTTTTCTTTTAGCATTACACAGTAAATTCTTACAGAGCATTACACAGTATTAGACTTCCTGCAACCATAATGTGGGGGAGGGGTCCTTCTAAAAACGTCTGCTTCCTTTCACAGACAAAACCCAAGAGAGCAGCTAATCTTTCTCTTTCTGCCACGTATTATTATATTTTGTCACTTCCTGAAAGCAACTTTCTGTCACTACTCGATTTCTTGCCCGGTTTGTTTTTACGTAACCAACTTATCTTGCGTTCGATCTTGTTGAATTCTTACATATTTTTGTGAAATGAATTTACTGTTAAAATGTTTTTTTCTAAACCTACCAAAAAAAAATGTACTTTTTTTATTTAAAAAAAAATAACTTTTCTTTCTATTGCAGGTATCTGAGTATTTTGAGCGGAGCCCCAGCCGGGTGCTACCAATCCCAAGTTCCTCAAAATGGCCAACCCAGAGGAGAACAGCAAAGCTAAGGACAAAGAAGCTGACACACAACCGGCCACAGTAAAGAGAGGAGGTAGCAGCAGCAGCAATACTGGGGACGATACATCGTTACGAGGAGGACGCAACCGATTCTGCAAACAGTGCAAATTCACCTGCAAAGATTCTCGTGAATTTTCCCAGCACCAGTTGTCCGCTCACAGCGAATCTGAAGAAACCCGTTCATCCCAGAACTTATTGTGCAAAGACAGCAGCAGTCGACGAGCCAGCACCAAATCGCAAAGTCCCCAATCAGTAAGCTCTAATAAAACTGAACCCCCAACTGGCGGCAGCAGTAATAACAATAATAATAATAATCCTAAAATGAACCGTGAAGTCGATGAAAATACAGGAGATCACATCTATAAGGACACTGAAGAAGATGAACTCGACGATCGTTTAATAATTGCTGAAGAAAACGACGAGTCATATTCTCATACGCCTATAAGAAGTGGGAACATTCAGAATCGAACGTATATCTGTCCGTCCTGTGACTTTTCATCGACCAGCGCCAAAGTGTTCCTGCATCACCAGAAAGACATTCATGCTAAGGACTTCACAATCTACGAATGTGATGTTTGTGATTATGCAACCCGATACAAGCAGAAACTTCCCCGTCATCGTAAGCTTCACTTTCCTGGACTAGAATTTAATAACGGTTCCTCTGGTGCTGCAGGTTCCATGTCAGCGTCTGAAAACACGGCCGACAATTCGGATATCGCCATGATAGGCGATGACAACGACATTCGTAGGAAACTTGATGATGATTTAGAAGACGAACTAGACGAAGAAGAAATGGATTTGACCGCTGATGATAGCCTCGTTATCGATGATACACTGAAACAAAAGACTAAGCGTACTCGACAGGAAGTTGATCCTGCCAAGTATATCGAAGTGATGGACGATTCTGGCATTAAATATTCTTGCTCAAAGTGCGGCAATATATACAAGTGGCGAAAATCTCTCAACAAACACTGGAAAGAAAAACATGCAGATGAAAAATTAGATAGTTTAAAAGTTATGCCTCCAATCTTGAATCCCATAAAACATGTTTCTTCAAAAAATATACACGATTATACACGACAAGAGGCAGGCGATAAATATGCATTCAAGAAAGAATTTAAGCCGAATGGCTACACAGAAGAAGAGGGTGCTTGTGGCGATGTATTATCGTCTGTCAGTGACTGCGTCATGCCGAAGATGATTGGCCCGTTCATCACCAATTCCTACATTCCAATATACCAAACAGAAAATGGTCGATCATCTTCAAGACAAACAAGATTGGACAACGAAGCCCTTGACCTCTCCAGTAAACCCACGACCTCTACACCCAGAGGTACTCAACGAGAACCACTTGATTTCTCATTCAAGAAAGAACCTTCTACTCTAGTCTCATCAGAAATGCTATCTCTTAAATCCGAGCCTGTTTGGGATAATGAAAACGAAGTGTCCAAAGATTCTGATTCTCCACAGGCATCACCAGTCTTGCAGTGCGTCAAGTGCTCATTTATTGCGAAGACCCTGGTAGATTACAGTTCTCACATGGCGATGCATTTGAACAAGCGAGCCTTCAAGTGCGCGGAATGCCAGCAGCACTTCAACTGTGTAGAAGAACTCAATAATCATTTTGGAAAGGCTCATGTTGAAAAGATTCAAGAACATCGTGACGTCATTCAAAAGATACCTCACGGACTCCAGCAGACTTACCATTTACTGCAAATGCCGCTGGCATCAACTGAATACAGCCCAACTGAGAACCGGCAATTAAAATGTAGTCGTTGTGAATTCGTTGCCAAATGGCCGGCTGAACTACAGAAGCATGCCGTGTCGCACTCAGAAGAGCGTCCATTTATCTGCATGGTGTGCGGCTCGACATACAAATGGAAGTGGGACCTGGTCAAGCATTTTGAGAAGAGTCATTCAACCCTTACCAATCCTTACAAGAGACGACCAACAGTGTCTGGCCCAAATGGATCTTGTATTGGACCAGATTCTGCAATGCCTGCGGTCTCCAGAACGGCTGATGCTTTGGTCGACCGAAACCTTGACTCTTTTATACTGCCCCCGTCGAAGAAACGACGATTGTCTGAAACCGATCTGACTACTCATGCCCTTCATACGTTTTACCTAGAGGACACTAAGATGGCTGCAAGCCTCCTTTCAGGGGAGAACCAAAATTCCGCTGAAGTTGTCCTACCGAAAAACAGACCCCCTTCTGTCAAACCCCGTGAACGTCCGTCTTCTGTGCCCCCTAATTTTAACCATGTTACAGACGTGAATAGCCAGAGTGATAAGGATGCGGAAGATAATAACGGTATGGCTGCACTGCAAATCACCAATGTGTTCTCATTAGTGAAAGATAAAGTGCCAATGATGTCTTCAAAAGAATTCCAGGAAGCTGGTACAAGCCAATTATCGACTAGCCATGCAGAACAGCACCGTGCTGTCAATGCAGCTCTTAGGCAGCGTATCAATTTGTCGAATAGCAAGAATCGGCGCCAGATGAACCCGGGCGAAAAGGATAAATCCTGTGCTGATATTCTTCTGCCGTACAAGTGCACCCTCTGCCAGTACAGAGCCCGTTGGCCTTCAGAGATAACGCAGCACATGAAGAACCACTCTGATGAAAAACCGTTCTGCTGTCCCGAGTGCAGCTACAAGAGCAAGTGGAAATGGGATGTCGTAAAACACATGAAGAGATGCGGGGGCGGAACTGTAAAGGATGTCATTGATAATAGTAAGCAAAAGAGTTGTGGTCCACCTAATGTTGTTTTGGCCGTGCGAGAAGAACCCGACTGTAATCAAACCATTCCCAGACTTTCAAGTAATCATGTGACCAACGGCGAAACAGCTCCAATGTCTTATAAGAACAATGCCAGTCGAGTCTTGACGACACCATTGTCAACTTCGATGATTGCAACACCAACAGCAAATACTGCAGCTACAGCAGCGGCTACTGCAGCAACGGCAGCAGCTGCTGCCACAGCAGCTGAAGGACGATCTCATTCGCAGTCTCTTCTTGATCTGAGACGGGATTCTAGTTGCTCACGACCAAGCCCTCACTTTCGAGGTGTGATCAACGATGGCCTGTATCACTGCCTTGAATGCCAGTTCATTGGCCATAGCCCAGCAGAACTGAAACGGCATGCTTATTTGCACTCTGAAGACAAACCATATGTGTGCAAAGTTTGTTCGTACAGTTCCCGCTGGAAGTGCGACTTAAAAAAGCATATCCGCACTTACAACCATCATCTGCATTCACGGGATCATTCCAGTTTAAATTCCGAAGGATCTGATCGTTCCGATCCGGGATCAAACATGTACAACATGAAATGTAATGATGATGATGATGATAATGAAGATGACGATGTTGAAAACGATTTCCCAGATAAATCGAATGCAAAAGGTATGCCCGGTTCCTATTCAGGTGACGATTATTCAAAATCTATGAAAGAACCAAGTAAACAAAGCTGCTCGAAATGCAATTTTGTGACGGATGATTTGGCTGCTTTTTTGCAACATAGATTAACTCACGACACCAATAACTTAACAAATAATAATAATAATAACAATGGCAGCAACATTAACAACACTTCCTCCAGCGTCTTACAACAACAACCACCACCACTAACATCACAAACCACAGTGCCTATCAATACAGTCTCGTCCCGGACTCGACATCTGAAAAACCGTCGCAAACCAATAAAGCAATTCCGCTGTCCGAAATGTCCGTATGTGTGCTTGACCGAGCAAGATCTCTCCATTCATGAAGGCCGACACAGACCACAGGGTACAAACGCTGCCAAATGTTTCTATTGCGATTTCAGTGTCCTCAACAGCAACAAGGTTGCCCTGATCCAACACCTCCATTTGCATCCGGAATTTGATCCCTCGGATCAGTTTAAGCTGAAGGAGATCCTCAGCTACTCGGATCTCCTTGATGTTTGGCAAGCAAATGAGGATAACGATGACATGGACGATGATTCTTTCGACTATTATGAGCCTTCCGAGCAGATGGAGGCGTACAGAGAAAGGGTTTCCATTGTTGAACAGAGGAAAGAGGAAAAAGAAGAGGAAGCTCGAGCCTTGACACATGAACCACCTTCTTTGAACGGGGTGGTGCCAAAAAGAGAGCCGAGTCCGAGTGTCAGGCTCCAGTGTGAGTGGTGCGAGGCAGCTTTCGGCCATATCAGTACACTTTATCAACATGCCAGGTGTGTGCATCCGATATTATTACAACAACAGGAATATGAAAACAATATCAAATATGATGACCTTTCCATGCCGATGTACAATGGTATAGCCGTCAGTCAGAGTTCTACGTTCAATGTAATCCTACCTAAAATTGCTCAAATCCCGAAAAAGATTCAGCCAAGCACTGTAATCAAACCAAAGAAGAACCCTAGCCCGGGGAAGATAGGTGGTCCCTTCAAGTGTCAGAAATGTCCATTTATTGGTGCCAGCTCCAATACATATTCTCGACATATGGAACGTCACGGTAGCAACTGTAAGCATACGTGCTTATATTGTGACTACAGTATCGATCGACTAAACCTTCTCCATCAACATATGCGCGGCAGTCATGGACATGATGTAAAGCAGTCGCCACTCAACAGCTTAGGGTCCGAAAAATCTGTTCATAATGGGTTCCCCAAGTCGGAGACTCCCAACAGAGTTATTCTGGCCACACCTATGTACATTCATAAGAACGAAAGCTCCAACGAAACTCATTTGAGGCTTATTGCCCCTAAACCGATCGAGATGAAAGGCAATGAGGTTTCTCCATCTTTTCCGATTTTTGAAAATGGTTTAAATGGGAAATATCTCTACCGATGTCCGACCTGTCCATTTACAAGTTCCAAAGTAAACACGACCATGGCGCATATTCGGACACATAGTACAGTTGATGCATCCGATGCTAAGCCATTGGTCATAAATAAGCAACCGGAATATAAAAATGTTCATGATCTGTCGCAAGGTGGCAAAAATGTTGGATCTAACTGTCCGCACGACACTTCCTTTCAAAGCAGCTGTGATTATAATGAAATGCATTTTGGCCATTCAAAACCCCAGTCACAACAGTCATCTCGAGTAACCCTTAAGAATATCTTTGCTTGTCAACAATGTCCATTCAAGACAGCCAATAAGGACTCCCTCCAAGACCACCAAGACCTTCATGGTTACAAGGGTCAGTACCAGTGCGACTTTTGTAACTTCAGTGTTGACCACATAAACCTTTTTTGTGACCATTCCGCGCTACACAGTAGCAATAATAACAATAACAACAACAACAACAATAATAGTCTGATAAATAACAATAGTGATAATAACAACAACAACAACAGTATCAGTAACAACATGTCTGCCGCGCAGAGCAATAATAACGCTAGCAATAATAACCGTAGCCGCCATCCCCTTCACCAACACCATAACCATCAAAGCAAACAGAATCCTGCTTCTCAGGTAGACACAAGATTCGTCACCACGTCTCAGCCGAAGCTCAACCTCCATCGTCCATTTGGCGGGGTGCAGTTCAGGTCAAGATTTGATAATGAGCGTCGGAATAAGCTGAACATTCTTCAAATGCTTAAGCAGGTCAAGACTACCGGCCGTGTGCGCTACAAATGCATGCAGTGTCCATATCGCACATGTTGTAAAAACAACATCATCAAACATCGTAAGCAACACATCATAAAAAGCCGATACAAATGCCAGTATTGCAACTACAGTGCCGCACGCAAATATCTCCTGCAGCAGCACCTAAAGTTCCACCGCGACGAACCCGGTGAACAGGAGAAAGACTTTCAGGACGTCGTACTGGACCCATATGACGAGAATTCTGTACAAAGCCTAAAAGATAATAGCGACCCGTTAAATACGGACAAGAAAACCTTGAAGACGCCAGTCTCTTCTTCTTCCTCAATTAATCAGTTTGAAGTCGAAGACAATGGTACGAAGAATGTGAAGAATTTGTCTAAGAGTGTTTCTGTTGCGAGCCCGGTGTCGAGTAACCAGCAGCAACCTGAAACCAATTCTGAAAAAGACGGTGGAATTGACAGTAACATGGACGAGGTAAAAGGCCAACATTTTCAATGTGATTCTTGTCCATTTAGTTGTGGTACAGCTTTTGAATACAGTAAACATTGCCAGTGCCATACTGTACAAATGAAATATAGTTGCGATTATTGCAGCTATAGTGTTGAGCATTTTAAACAGTTGACCCAACACCAGCAGCTGCACATTCCTCAGTCGACCTACATCCCTTCCGACAAAGACCTCCCCAGCAATATGGACACCTCAGGCGGAGACCCTACTGTCCCTGAAGGCATCTGCTCACCCCAGACCAAAGATGCAATCAAGGATAAGCTCTTCAAAAGTCCTGTCAACCCTGAAGCTGACGGTGAAGAGATGTATGAAGCTAACTCTCATCTTGAGTGCAGCGATGAAGTGATGCGTTACAAATGTCCCTTCTGTCCTTACATGTCGAACTCATTGAAAAGCTTCAATGTGCACTCGCGCATGCATGGACTGAAACGAAAGTACAAATGCGACTATTGCAACTGGAGTGCAGACCGTTTAAATCTGCTGAACCAGCACCGCAAAGTGCATGCCAGGGAGCCCGGTTTTGATCCTAACCTTGACGAGTTGACGTTCCTCAACCGTGAGGCGGCACTGCAGCCTAGGGAGATGACGACACCCACCTTGAAACACTTCAGTAAAGTAGCAACTACCCGACTGATGGGTAAGAAACAGTACTCTTGTAAAATGTGTCTTTTTTCTTGCAATAACAAGACATCCTTTATTAGTCACATGGGTCTGCACAATTCGCACACACGTTACGTCTGCAAGTACTGCAACTATAGCACTGACCGGCGGAACCTTTATCAGCAACATGAAAAGAGCCACTTTTCTCAAGGTGAGGAACCCCCTCTAGCTGATGGCAGAATAAATGTCACCAAGTCAAGAATTCGATGTCCCAAGTGTCCTTATCATTGCTCTGCTGAACACCTTCTTAGTTCCCACATGAAAATGCATGAATCAGATCAACGTTACGTGTGTACTATTTGCAAATTTAGCACTGCTAATTACTATGCTTTTAATGAGCACTTAGAATTCCACAATGGTCACCCGAACACGCCATCGCAACAAGATGAAACGGATAAGCGTAACGACAATGAAAGTGTCCCGGAAGAGGAAAAGTATGATGAGAACGAGTCCGACGATGAATACAGCTGCGATCTTTGCTCCTTCTCCACAACATCAATTGATGATATGCGACTCCACGAGTCCCAGCACGAAGGCCTTGACGAAAAGATATCCTGCCCGTACTGTTCATTCACCTGTACAAAGGAGGCTGATATAAAGCAACACGTTATTGTGCATCAGTCTGCGAAACAAGAAACCGCCACCATCGCCGCCACTGACTGCAAAGAAATGGCTAAAGTGGCACCAGAAGATCTCTCTCTTAACCACAGCGACCCATCGACGCCTTTGCGGAACCCCAATGATGGCAATCATGTATGCACTGCAAAATTAGACGTTTCGTCCAGATCCGTGAATACAGAGGTCAATTCTGATGACAATGATCAAAAATGTCAGGCTACCATTGACCATGTAGAGTCGTCCCTCCCAGCAATGACTGACCCTCCACATGATTCGTACACATGCCAGTACTGTGAGAGGCAATTCAAAGATAAAGTCCTCATGCAGACACACGAGAAGCAGCACTTGCAAGGGTATGAAAATTTAGAAGCCGTCCAGTAGCAGCCGAAACGAAATTGCCTATTTACTAAACAATACCACCTCTGTCCCGCCTTTCTTAATTTACATTGGCAAGGGCAGAAGGAGGGAAATCTTGGAAGAAAAGAAATGTGGCCGGAGCATTCTCGTAATATTCACCCGCGATCTTTATAATATTCCTGTATTGAGAAAAACCAATTCTTTTTACAAAAGACAATACAAAAAAAAGAAGAAAAAAACGTAAATGAATGGATTGGAAGTGTCATAATTTTTTTTTTTTTTTAATCTTTCACTTTCGGTTTGTATTACATTAAAAGAAAAAAAAAACAGTCCCAAATGAAAAATTCAAAACACTGTGACCAACCATTTTTTTTTTTTAATTGGCTAAAAAATGTTGCCTCACGTTGTCCAAAAAAGAACAATGACAAATAGCCCCTGCCGCAACGCCAATTTGAAATTGAAAAGAAAAGAAAAAGTATTCTCGTTTTTTTTTTATCAAAGGATATGTAAAATATTTAAAACAAAAAACACTCATGTATAATGAATTGCACAAAGTTTTAAGAAAAAAAAAGTTGAACAACTGAAGATAAGAAAAAACCCGTCATATCTTAAAACATTTTTTTTTTACTTTTAATCATTCCACATCTTTCATTTTTTGATTTGTTTCGTTTATGTCACCAATCCTGCACCCTCCCCCCCCCCCTAAAAAAAAATGAAATATCGTTTTTAACTTTCAAGATTTTTTGATTTTTTTTGGAAAGGAATTGAATAATGAAAAAAAATGTGCAAAATATTCTAGGTTCTGTAAAAACTAAAACTGACCATTTATTTTATTATTTTTTTCGTTCATTCGTTTTTTTCTTGTTTTTTTTTTTTAATGAGTGTTAGGTTGTGTCTGATAATATTCAGAAAAGAAAAAAAATCACATTTAATTTGTTTGTTTAATTTTCCAATTTTAATTTTTTTAATGTGTCTGGCCGTTCCACATCATGTATATGACGCCCAGATCAATGTATTACTGTAAAGAGAAAAAGAATGTATGATTTTTCATTTTAAGAACCTTCTAAGAAATATTTATGCAAAAACATTCTTTTTGTTAATCAAGAAACAGACAAAATTATTTTTAAACGAGGGGAAGGGGGGATTTAAAATTACATTTCATACCTTTTTTTTACTTTTTTTATAAAGAAATATTATGTACAAAAAATGTTGACAAATTAACATTCCATTCTATTTAACAAAAAGATGAATGAGAATCAGAAATTGAAGACAGTTGTTTTGGTTTTTTTAAAGTTTTTTTTAACTATAATTAACAAACAACATTCCATCCTTTACACCCTCCCCCTAAAAAATAATAATCATTACTTATTGATTGGGAATTATTGATTGATTTTATTAGAAAAAAAAAGTCATTCCTTTTTCGTTTTGTTTTTCTTTTAAATATCCAATCTGTTAGTTCCGACATCCATGAACAGAAATTGTATCCCTCTTTGCTGGTGTGTCCGTGTTTTTTTACTGTTAATAATATGCAACTAATGCCTGTGTGTGTGTGTGTTCTTAAGAAAACTCAGCAGCTAATTGGGATTTGATAATTGTGATTCAACGAAATGGCGTGTATTCTAAAATAATATTGAGTAAAAGGGGAACTTTTTGGAAGATTTTTTTTATTACCCCCTAAATCAAATATAGCCGTTTCTCCTCATCTCTCCTTCCCCTTCTCTCTGTAAAACCTGTTTTCCAAATAACTTTTATCTCACTTTTCTCGTTTGAATGTAGCAAAGGGGAGACAACTCTATTTGCCATTTTTTTTTTTTTTTTTTTTTTTTTTTTTTTTTTTTTTTCTGTACTCTATAGTAATACGTCCAACATAAATTCTAGATAAACTGGAAGAAAAGATGACGACGGGGGGAGGGAGCCAGAAAACGAAGAAAAATGACCAATTTGTAGCAGTATTCTTGTGATGTTTGATACAAACTAAAAATTAAAAAAAAAAGGTGATGGAATTTGTGGAATACAATTTGAAACAAAAAGATGACCTTTTTAAGTCTTAATTTAACCATATTTATGCATCTTTTAGTGCCTTTACTGTGCATCAGGGAATCTAATAACTCTTACAAAATCTTCTTTTTTTTTGTTTTGGGGAAAGCTGATTTTTTTTAAACATTTCATCTGAAATTTAAAAAGAAAATAAGCAACTTGCACCTTCTCCCTCCCGCACTATGAGACATCACCTGTTACAGTGTCTGGTGTCACTTATGTTACTTATATTGGGTTGCAAAGGTGAATGTATGCAAAATGTGACTGAGCACGATGCTTCTTGTTGTGAATATGATGATTATTTGAACCTAATGGTGCAATGCTCACAAGCAGTGCATTTCTTGTCTTTTTTTTTTTTTTTTCATTATATATCTATATATATATATATATATATACATACACACACACTCACATACTTTCCTAATAACATACACCAATTATGCATAGCATTTATGTTTTACATTCTGTAAATAACTGCAATTCTATGATGTATACATTCTCATATATATATATATATATACACACACACATATCTACATACTCACTCGTATACATATTAGTACACTGACACACACATATAATGCGTGTGTAGCTTTTCTTTTTGCTTTCGTTTCAGTATTTTCCTGCCTTTTCGAAAAAAATCTTTTTATTGATTTTTTTTTTTTTTAATTAACATTAAACATTCCTTTTCCATTTTATTAAAAAAAAAATACAGCAATTAAATGTTTGTAAATGCAAAAAAAAAAAAAAGAAAAGAAGGCGAGCCAGAGACTCTTTTTCTTTGAATCCATTCCGTTAATCCATTCCATTGTCTAAAATGTAATCCTTTGAAATGATTTCTTTCTCTTAATTACCTCAAGACTTAAAATCAAAGTCGTCAGGAAAAGCGTGAAAAATAGTTGATTTTTTTTTTTAATCGAATAATATACCATTCCTCATATAATTTGATAATTTCTCATTTCATTTTCTCTGCACAAAATCTGATATTCATTTTCAACAATCAAAATTTTGAATCTAATTTTTAAATCTGCGATTGAGTTATTAGGTTTAATTGGTTCAATGTAATGAATTTTATAAATGAAGCGTAAAACTTTGAAATGATTGATAACAAACTGTACACAAAAACATTGTTTCATTTCTAACCGGTATAGAATGTAAGTTTTTTTCTGATTTTACTGTTGCATGATCTCTGTTTTGGTAGATATCAGACATTCAATGCAATAATCCAGCTCTATGCAGCACCTCGGCACCACATCCAGCATGATCGAATGTGATGCTTCAGTAATGCGTTACTGCAGCATCATCCAAGACCACATGAAACTTTCAGACCCTAAAACTCTAGCTGCCAATGTGTAAGAATATTACTATTAAGTTATCATCAACTATTACAATTAAGTTATCATCAACTATTACAATTAAGGTATCATCAACTATTACAATTAAGGTATCATCAACTATTACAATTAAGGTATCATCAACTATTACAATTAAGGTATCATCAAATATTATAATTAAGTTATCATCCATTTGCCTAGTATGGCGAGCTTCACTATATGTTTGGGAACAAAACTCCGCCCAAGGATCGATTGTTTCGTTGTATCAGTACATGTGTGGTTCAGGAGGTGTATAAGTATGAAGTACTTGCTAAAGACCTCTTTAGGGCTGGATAAGTACACGGTTTGACAAAACCTTTACATGGTTATCAGTTCTCCGCTCACTAGAGCAGTGCACCTTCCACAAAGCTGTGATGTTCTCTCTACTGAAGCATCTGTTTGTCAATGGTCGCCACAGGAACTGCAATTACCCGTAAGAATAGAGGGATTTTTGTTCATGGTTCAATCTATAGAAATAAATGAGGCGATCCGTCTTGGCTGGTGCCAAGGAACTGTCTGCCGATCATCTCCAATTTCTAAAGGGGCTGAAGTAGTTCTTTTAGGGAACTAATGGTATCAGTGCGGCCTGTGAGCTGATTGGCCAACATTTGGCCAAACCACCTCACAGGGACACTGATATGCATTAACAAGTAAATATCATTTATGACTGCTACAAATCCTCTAGAATTGTTGCGTTCTGTCTATGCTTGTGCATATGAGCAGGCTGACCGAGTGAAGGATGCGACTATTCCCAACGCACATACGTTCATTCACTATGGAGAGGCTGTATTATGCACATCATATAGTGCTGTTGGTATTCATGGAAACCAGTCAAGGATATTATGAATAGGCCATCTTGGAAAGATAATATTCCTTTACAGACCCTGTAGTCTTAAGTTTATATATAACTCTATATAGAGGGTAGCAAATAGAAACGCATGTTATTATTAATAAAGAGGACTGGGTGAGATGATATTGATTCTTTTCCCTCGCTGGTGAATTGGACAATCACTTGGGTTAATTGTGGAAAGAGTAATCCCGAGGTTTGCGGCCATTTTGGCGCTACGTCCACCATCAGATTGACCCACGATATAGCCCTTCTGAGACTGACAATTCCAATGCTTCTTTGGGCCATGGCATGTTTACGTAATGGCGTTTAATGATAGATATCTTGATATCTAAAACATAATAATGTTTATTAGTATTAAATATGGAAGTTTCAAACTCGAAATATAGATAAATTGTTCTGTGAGCTGTCTCTGTACTTCTGTCTTGTCTCTGTGTATGGACGCCATCTTGTGAAGTGTCAGGAATGGAAGTTTCGATTAAAGCTCATTAAGAATTTTTTAAATTCATTCAGCTCATTCTCCGACTTGTTTAAAATGAATGTTTTATGTCTTCTTGGACAATGACATTCGCTAATAAATTACAAGTTTCCTCCCAAACACGCATTTTGGTCACTTCTCATACCACACGCAAACACATTAAAGGGGGCATCGATGTATCACAATATTTTTAAGTTTGCCAATACATTAAAATTACCGAACGACTTCTAACAATTTTCTTTTCTGATATAACCTTACAAGGAAAAGAAAAAACTAAATTTTTACAACTTTCATTTCAGTATGCAAACAAAATTCGTCTCGTTTAAATGTTTTTTGTTTTTTTTCTGTTCCCTCCAATGCCATTGTAGCGACATTAAAAAGTATGAAAATAAAATGTTCACATTTTTAAAGCCCCTCCCTCCGCCCCCGTTTCAAATTTTCAAATTAAAATGAAAGCAACAAATTTGGCCAGATTCCTTTTCTATTTTAATAAAGATCTTTTTCTCCTTTTTCACATTTTCTAACTATTGATCAAAAATGGTATATTTTAAGATGATTTAAAAAAAAAAATAATAAAAGTTTTTTAAACAAAATTTTATGTTCTTTTTTGTTTGTTTTTCTTTGTTTTTTTTTTTGTTTTTTTACAATAAAATAACTTCCTTCCAATTTCATAAAAGCAAAAATTATCATTTAGACCTTTTTTTTTCATCAATTTAAATTTTAAGGAAACCAACAGCAGTTTAAATTTACCCCATCCCCAGTCCAATTTTATTCATTGAAATATACGTACACGCAATGATTTTTTTTTTACTCAATTGTTTGTCGACGCGATTGGTTTATTCACATTCACTTTGGAAAACACACTTAGTAATGCAAATAAAGTTGCGTAAACGTTACCTCCCTTGGTTTATTTGTGGCAGTTACTTCCCCTGTATCTAACAGCATCGATCAGATTCGAAATTGTTTAGGCATTCCTTCTATCTTGAGTAGTGTGTGTGTGTGTGTGTGTGTGTGTATATATATATATATATATATATATATATATATATATATATAATGATCTACTCGTTATTGAGCACTTTTGAAAATATTGGTTTTATGCCCGTTTTATTAATACATTTGAACTTGATTAATTAATATATCTTTATTATTATTATTTCATGTATCCCCATAAAATGTTATAAGGAGATATAATATTTTATGTATTTACTTCAACAGTGCTCAATACATGAGTAAAGCTAGGTAGTAAGTTATGAAAATATATTTATGGCAATTAAGCTACACAGAGGCTTCAGCGTTTCACCAACGTAGGGAACTGTAAAATGTAATGTTTTGTGAAATTAGTTTCTTATATAGCCACATTAAAGATATATAGATATATATATATATATTAATGTGGCCATATTCAGAACTAATTTCAGAAAAACATTGCAATGATTATTATGATTGATATTAATTATTGATATTAACATATTCTTTGAAGATGGTTAATGAAATATCAGAAAGCACTAAGACAAATAGAAATAAAATCAGTGAGCGTGAATTAAAAAAAGATTTTATTAAAGGGATTTGTATTTTTTTTTAAATAGTTTAGAACTTTATTCAACATGGTCAAAGCATCATACAGTGAACATAACAAAAAAAGTCAAAACTTTAACGAACCGTTATACAGTGATTAGCAGAACAGGGACCCCATGGAAATTTCCATGGTTGCAACAGAATTCTTTTTATAACGTCTTGTTCGATTTGGGAACAATTCATTATTAATACCTCTGCCCTTGGCGGAGGATGGAATATGGTTTTCTTCATTTATTACGAACCAAAGAATATTCAGAGTTGAACCTGAACATAACATTAATATTTGGTGCTTCTTTATTATTCGGGACAGATAAAATTTTCATATTTAATTTAGAAGAGTCAGTTGAAAGGGGAGATAATTCAAACTGTTTTTTTGGTGCTGTTGTTGTAACCATAACCCATAAGGAAAATCCAGAGAATTAGTAAAATAAATGAATTAAAAAAAAAAAAAAAAAGATAATTAAGTAGTTTACGGACCGGGCACAAATGATAACGTTATAATTTAAACAGCCATTCTTAACATGGGGAGGTGGTAGGTTGATTAACTATTCAGTACTTTCACCTAACAATTTAATCAATCCATCCCCCCAAAAAAAAAATTTGGTAAAAAAAAAATTTTTTTAATTCTTTCTTTAAATGTTTTTTTTTTGTTTTTTTTGTTTTTTTTTTTACATAGAACATTTCGAACAATTTGTGAATCTAAAAAAAAGAAACATGTATCGACCTGTTTCTTGGTGTACGCTTTAGACTTTATATAAAAATTTACATTTTTTGTTAATTTTCAAAATTAATAACCTATTTTCTCCATAAGTATAACTTAAATAAATTTTAAAAACTTCAAATCGACACTTCACTATGATAACATTCATATTTTTCTTTTCTTCAGTAAACTAACAGACTACAAAAAACAATTTAACAATTTTAATTCAGTTAAATCTGTCGTACATTATTATTTTTGCTAGTTGTTTTATTTAGTTTCTCTCTCTCTCTCTCTCTCTCTCTCTCTCTCTCTCTCTCTCTCTCTCTCTCTCTCTCTCTCTCTCTTGAAATAGAACTTTCTGTGCGTTCGAATAATCAGAGGACAGGTAACCAAATGTTGAAATGGCTGCCGGCTGTTCCATCATATTCCATTACAATATAATTTAATTACGTAACTCGATTATATAGATTTTTAAAAAAACAATTAATTTATTAGAAGCTTTAAAACAAATTAATTATGTAAATTTGAAAGATGCGTGATGTCTGGGGAAGCTTTGGAATGGGTATATAAAGCAGCTGGTAAGTAGATATCATGAGTGTATATTTGCAAATATTAATTTATTAGAAGCTTTGAAAGACGCGTGATGTTTGGGAAAGTTTTTGAATGGGTATATAGGAGTTGATAAGTAGATATAAAAAGAGCGATCAAAAGTAATACTATAGTTTTGGCTATAGATAGACAGAAAAACATACAGACAGATAGATAATTTTCATTATTATAGGGATATAATTTTACTTTTTAATTTAAAATACACATTTTTTTTAATCACTTAAATGTTTACATAAGAAGCACAAATATTTCAAAAGAAGATAATCTATCTTGGATGGTCGATCGACAATGAATAGAATGGCTTTAACAAAATTAACAACACTGAATCAAGTGGTTCACTTCTCCATTGTAACAAGCAAACTAAAAAAACGCAATCTAAATCTTACTTTGTCCTTCGATTATACTTTAGGACTATATCTGTCATTTATTTCATTGTATTTTTAAGCCACTTTAAATATTTATGTAAAAAGAAAAAAATCACAAAAGTAAGGAAGCCATCTTGAATCAAGACTTAAAAGTGTGTCTTTAGCAAAAGAATTGCTTGCATTTTCATATTTTTATTTTACTTTTACAATGTTTTTTCCTGCCTTTTTATATCGGCCAATAATTACTCCTTTATTTTTATTCCTAGGCCGTTTGACTAGGATCAAAGTGTAGTATCTAAATCTTTGTATAGAAATATATTTATGAAAAAATAAAATTTCCAACAAATTTTGGGTAATCCTTAAGTAGGATGGCCATAGTGTAATTGTGGTGACAGATGATTCTAGTTAAGAGTAGGATAGACATTTTTATTACTTTAGACCAAAGATGACCAACGACACCCATTCCTCAAACTTTTGATGGCCTTGTGCCAAATTTGTTTTAAATCTAATTTTTTATTTACTGCAAATATTTCAAAGTGTAGTATATGCTTTGATACTACACTTCATTTTCTCTGTCCTCAGTCAGTGAAGTAAAATACTTCTAGGTTGAGGCAATTTAAATTTTTGTCGCAATCCAGAGTGCCCTTTTTGGGGAGTTGGATTACCCCCACATTAAAAACCGACCTTGTGTCTAACTGTGGGGAGGAAAGTAAATACGGACTCCTTTATTTCTGACATTCCACCTCTAAAAATATACACCTTTAAAAAAAAATGAGAAAATGTACATTAATGCCATTGTGATAAATTAGTCTTCAAAGCATTGAACCACGTTTCACTTTCTATTGATCTTTTCTCACTGCAAAAATTCTTTAAGTATTTATTGAAACATTTTTTTCATTTATCATTATTATTGTTTGTTTTTTTTTGTGCGTGTGTGCTTGTTTTTCAATCTTTACTACCATTCTAATATAAATTGAGATCTAATTATTAATGAACCAAACTGGTTTATTTTTTGCCGGAATACAAGATCTTTTCTAACTTTTTATTCAGAGGATGTGTGATTACCCTATCGTCACAGACTGATTTTTTTTTACTTTTGAGGTCACTATTTATCAAGGCCAAGGGCCTCTCGAATATAAGGGTTAATAAGTCAAAAATAATTGCCAGACAGAAGATGAGGAACACTATGAGAGTACTAACATTGATTAATGGATTGGAATGCATTTTATTATTCATGAGGTGGTCAAATCCAATCGGATCTATTGTGGTCACTTACACACTAATACTGTTGGGAAAGGTATGAACCCACAAATCCACCCAACTATGAGTAAAAATAACAACTTGTGTACAATGAATCGCTCGCAGTGCTTCGGCATTAAATAACCCAACAAACCTAACTCTTCACCTATAAAATAGCAATTTCTATATACGCATTAAATAACCCAACAAACATAAGTCTTCACCTATAAAATAGCAATTTCTATATACGCATTAAATAACCCAACAAACCTAACTCTTCATCTATACAATAGCAATTTCTATATACGCATTAAATAACCCAACAAACCTAACTCTTCACCTATAAAATAGCAATTTCTATATACGCATTAAATAACCCAACAAACCTAACTCTTCACCTATAAAATAGCAATTTCTATATACGCGTTAAATAACCCAACAAACCTAACTCTTCACCTATAAAATAGCAATTTTATAAAGTTGGGCGATTTCTCGCACTAACAGTGAGATTAAAATGCCAAATTCATACTTACAATAGAAGATCAATAGCTTTATAATATTGTTATCATATGTATGCAATTGATGTGGTGAGATTAACTAATTTGTATATTGCTTTGCAAAAGGACATCTGATTAATTAACTTTGGTTTTTTTTTATTGTTTTCTTATTTTGTGATTGTTCTCATTTTACTATAACGCACAGTTATATTTTCAAATATTTTTATATCGTGGATAAAGGCTTAGCATTTTGGATGAAAAGGCGTCTTTTCTGGTCAATTTACTTCTAGGGATTGCGATTCTTGGTTTCCTCAATTTCCCCGGGCAACGCCGAGACAGGTCGTCCCGCTAGTAATTAATAAAGATATTTGTATTAGTTGCTATAATTATAGGGGAGAGTGCTCAATATTTGTGATAGAGCTTACATAGGTTTAAGTTGGAAGTTAATGGCGCATGGTGATTCGCAGTTTCTTGATTTGCGTTCTTGCAGATCATGTGATGTGCTTCCGTTGTCTTGTTATCACTTTATACCGTATCAAACAGATTTTATTGGATCAAAACGTTATTAAATGTGCATTTTCTCTGGGGAATGTTCACGAAAATATATAATCGGATAACAAGCACATTGGGAGCAAATCGTCTGCAAAAGAACACAAAACGGGAAATTACCAGTTGTTGATGATTTCGCCAAATATTTATTTTCTGTTTAAGAGAACGTTCTTTTGTTTGTTATAGGAAAATAAAAAAGTAAAACAAAAGATTTCAAGGAATTGAATGACACCATTCAATTTTTTCTTTAGATTCCATCTGGCGTCATTTAAATCCAATTAATGATTCCAATTTTTGTTTATCGGGGATGCAATGAAAACAAAGTCCTTGACCTTGATAAGTGGTGACCATTTTTTTTTTTTTATTAAGAAATTTTGAAAAGCCCAATGACAAGATCTAATAACTTTTCAAAAGTCAATTTTTTATGAAGAATCAAATGACGGTATTAATTTTGTGCGTACGCATGTTTTTTTGTTTTTTTTTCTTTTACAATAATATTATGGTGTCTGCGTTCGTGCTGTACATCCATAAATAGTAAAGAAAACGTTTTACTTTATTTTAGAAATGAAAAAATTAAGATAAAAATTGGGGTTCATAGCTTGAAAAATGAATACACCTGTTTTCATTACTGGGCAATGCCAGGTGTCTCTGCTAGTGCATTGACACACCGGTTCCCAAGATCACCAAAGTTAATTGATGTTCAGCCTGGTCAGTACAAAATGGATGACTCTATGTGGAAGGGTTCTTTACCGATCCCAGCATTGTTTCCAGTCGTCCTGGAATTCTTAACCCTGGACCCAAACAATGCAGATATATGAGAAGTATGGCTAGAGATTGTGCAACTCTTGCTTCACAATAGACTCCTGCACAGGCACCTTTACAAGGAGTATCCATTGTCTCGAGAGACTAAACAGATCTCCCATATATATATATATATATATTATATTTTAAAGTAAATATTAATTTATTAATTATTTTTACCTACAGACGTTGATGTTTCATGCTTACGCAATCTTCAGTGCAGGGGATGTTAATTCACGTCGGTCGGAGGGCACGAACCCGGTTTTTACAAATCGCCACTGTTTCGCAGTCGGGTGTCTTTCCCCTCAGCTGGCGCAATTTGCATCACAATTAGGAAGGATTTATCTATAAAAGGCAAATTGGCGGGCGCGTATAGCGAGCAGTGGAGAGTGATTCAGCAACGACGACAAACGGGGTCAGAATCTCGCTTTTAAGCCGTAGTATTACAGCTCGTTTATAAATTCTGTCAGAGTGCACCAATCCTAGTAAAGGGGGCTATAATTATATTTTAAAGTAAATATTAATTATTTTTACCCACAGACATCGATGTTTCATGCTTACGCAATCTTCAGTGTAGAGGATGTTAATTCATGTCGATCGGAGGGCACGAACCCGGTTTTTAAAAATCGCCACTGATTCGTAGTCGGGTGTCTTATATATATATATATATAAATTACAGTGGGCCGTTACTTTAAAGTGGATAATAGCATTTAAGCCGAAGGTCCTATTATTATTTACATAATGGGTTTAGTACTATCTGCCATCTAAATAAATATAAAATTCTACTGAACAAAAAAAATTTCCCCATAAGGGTGCGCTTTTCTTAACCATTCAGTCATGAGAGGCCATTTGTAAAGTGAAGCTTGAATAGTTCTAAAGAACAAACGTCTTTTTTTGCGAAAATATTCAATGATTTATATTTGCACATTTTAAATTAATTTAGTTATTCGAGCATAAACATGATGGCTCTTCTATTTGACTGATAGTAATGAAACCTTCTTACAAGTGAGTACATTTTCGGTAGTGAATCTTCAATGATGACAGACAATATTTGGGCATTTATCTAAATAATGTAAGTAATATGGTTCTGTTAAAATGTTAGTATCCACTTTGTAATATTGTTTCAATGTAATAAAAATCGGTCATATATAAAATCCATTTTAATAAATTTGCAGAGTGTAGACACAAGAAGTCAACAGCAGATGGTGACTGTCAACATCTGCTGTTGATTTCTTGTGTCTACGTTCTGCAAATTTACATGGACATACATTCGCACTCATATGGAGTACTCCTCCTTTATAAATATAGCAATTAATACAACTATAGTAAATAGTTTTCTGTTCTTCCAATCTTTTTCCTTGTCTTACAGGCAAACAAAATTTTCTTTATATTGTATTTTTTTCCAAAATTAATGGTTTCTATGCAACACACACACATATATATATATATATATATATATATATATATATATATATATATATATATAGATAGATAGATAATGTTAATATACATATTAGCTTAACACTTTACTGCAGTTTCACGGCTGGTCCGATTTTCAAGTGTCACAAAAACGTTCTTAAAGATTTAAATAAAATTTCAAACTGATCTAAAGCGCCAATTGTAACTATATTTTTTCCAATGTTTGATCTCAGTTTGAAGTTAAATCTTTTGTAACTTTTCTGACGACAAGTTTAGTAAAGTGTATGGATTATCGATATAGCTCTATACGAAAGGATATCGAGCTCTTTGTCCAAGATCTGTCTTGATGCGGTTCTGTTCCAATTTTGAGAGATTGTTTTTCTTATATATAGATATATATAGGCACAAGTTAACAATTACCATCACCATCGCATTTAGATATAAAAAAAATGACCAATAAATAGTCCTCCAGATTTTTTTCACCTATGACTATTTACTTTGCTCCATTTTTAATGACACCCCCTCAAAAAAAAAATTTTTAACTTTAGTTTTTAGCCAATTTTTGTAAATATTTTTTACGTTCCATATTAATATAACAAAGCAATCTTCTAAATAGATCTTTTTTGTTAATATTATACCAAAACAAGTGCTTTTGGGGAAAAGTTCTATGGGAAAAAATATTTCAAATAACTATTGTCTTTTTTCTCTCGTTTTTTTTCTATTCCATACATTTTGTTTTCGTTCCTCTTTGTTTGTCAGTCGTTATTGCAATAATTCTTTTTCCTGCTTTGAAATTTTTCATTTTGCCTTTCTCCTGGCTTTTTTTTTTAATGTCTGTCATCCTAACATTTTTGTTGGGCGATTTTTAAAAACAAAATTAAAAAAAAAAAAAAAAAATTTTTTAAATGGATGATCCGTTCTTTGCGATGTCCGTTCAATCTGCCCATTTTAACGATGAAAATGTCATTTCAAATTTAAACCTGACAGAAATGCTTGGACTCATCTAAAACAATGTCCACATTATTTGTATTTTTATTTATTCTTTTTTTTTTTTTTTTTTAACTTAAAACCACATTTGACTTACCACATTATTCTTTCTTTAAAGCAATTTGATCGGAATTGTAACAACTTATACTTTTTTTTCTTCCAGTATGATCACTGAAACTGCAGGCAAACATGTTAGGTTTTGAACAGACAAAAATAAATGACCAATAATTACCCCACTCCCCTTCTCATTTCTTTCTCTCTCACTCTCTTCTATTGGGTATTTATTTTTAGTAGCTGTCTTTTCTTTTTCACATAAATTGTATTCCTTTTTCCAATAGTAACAACAGTCCTCTGTCCTCTGTCCTCTGTCCTGAAGAAAGTATGAACCCACTATTTCTAACCCTAGTTAAATTGGTTAAATATTAGATTGTGTTAAACAAATTGTTTGCACTTTAAAATCATTATCAGTACAACCGTCTTGTTTCGTGTTGAGAGCCATTTTCTTAGTGTATATAAGTAAGTTAATAATACAAGTGCATAATGACTGGGTTTTTTTGGGGGGGAGGGGGGGGTCACATTTAAATCCAGCATGGCAGAGACAGAGATGACAATATTCATATCAAAAGTCAACAATAAATCTCAATCTTGGAGAAATTTGTAAAATAAGACGTGATCTATTTGGGAATTCTTAGAGACAAACAGTTAATTTCCATTATAGTAAGATTAGACATTTAATGTATTTGAGTAGTCGTCATTTCTTTTATATATTTGATATATAAAGTTATCTTGTGAGATTTAAAAAGTTGGACCTAAATAGCATTTAAGCAAATTTTCAGTTATTGTTGTACTATGTTATTGGCAATATAATAAATACCTTTTAACCATTTATTAAAAAAAAAAAAAAAATGTAATCCCGTTCAGACAACTGGTAATATGGAAGCATTTTTCATTTATGACCAAAAATCAAAAGCACCAAGGGGAATAACTGTATTTTTAATTGAAGAATATAAAGAATTGTCTCCCTTACAAGTAAAATTATATTTCTTTTTCTGTATTAGTTTTTAAAATGTGCAAACAAAATAAAAATGATTTAACTGCATCCCAGGCAATGCTGGCTAGGTACTGCTAATGTGTGTGTGTGTATGTATATATATATATATATATATATATATATATATATAATGTGTGTGTGTCACATAACCGAGTAAATGGAATGTCCATTCTTACTATAAAGTAAATTAGATTGCATTTTCATTATACATATTAATAACATTTATTAAATCTCAGTAGCAAAGAGACTAATCGTCGTCATCATCATCATATGATATTCAATTTAACGTCCGTTTTACATGCTAGTATGTGTTGAGCAGCTTGTAGAAATTGACTCCACAGCCTGAAGTGGGACAGATTTTCTTTGGAAGACATTTCCTTAATCAAGGCAATTTTTTATAGGCCGTCTGCTCTTCCTGCCACCAACTCAGTGATGGAATCAGGACCAGTATTTTTATTGAGGCAACATCTCTTGGTGATTGCCAACCTTGTCCACTAAGGCTAAACAGCGCTTCACCTACCCTGTGTCATATTGATATCAAAATAAGATAATTCTCAATTTAACAACAAAAACATCTCTGAGAATGAAATATCTTTGATAAATGTAACAGTTTCCATAGCAAATCTCTCTTATAATGTGATTAATATTTGATTGACATTCTTAAGAGATGAAAAGTGCAAGTCATTTGGGTTTATCGTCTCATTCTAAGTGCCTTGTTGCTTTTACTTCACGACCACAGACTCTTTTTACCAAAAACTTGTACAAATGAATCACGTCCAATTCTTTTTACTCATGCAATATTATTATTCAGTCTTCTTAATTAGCTTTTAAGTGATAGATTCAAATCTCCCTATAAATCAGGGGTTTGCAAATTCTTTTTAACTGCCAACCTCTTCAGATAACATTAAACTTTTATCTAACCCCAAAAAGATTTTCAGCAAAAAAATTCTTTTTTGTAATTCATGTCATATAACATGATTTTCTTCTTTTTTTTTTTTTTTTTTTGAAAAAAAAAAATATATATATATTAGTAGGATGTTAGTCTGCTAACATCAGATTATTAGACCTAAGAACTTAAAATTTGATAGGAATGCTCCCCTATCTATGAAGATTGCCCTAAGCAATCATATTTTTCTCTTTAAAGGGGTCTTTGAGAGAACTTGAATCACCACCACCCTCTCCACTGACTTTTTTGTTTTTACTTCATAGTTCAAATCTCATTAAACAAAGTAATTGACAGAAAAGTATATCGATTCTACAGATTTTAACAAATTTCACACATTAAGACCCCCCTCCTCCCCTAATTGGAGCTTAAGTTCAGAAAACTAAAACTTTTCTATGCACACAACTCTAGTTGTGTAATCTATTTTCAGGCACTTTGTTGCCATAGCAATCAATGTTTTTGATTGCTTTGAAGTATTTTGGTGTCTGGTCTCTTGCACTTAAATGTTTGAAGCATGTCTTCGCATTTGGAACCCGTCCGAAGATGAGTGTTCCACCTAGGAGTTAAATATCTTGTGATAAGACCAGAACTTACCCCCTCCCCTGTCCCGTCTACTTTTGAATGATGCAGCAAATATGCATAGGCTAATCAAGAAAAATGATAATTTCTAAGTAATTAAAAAAAAGTCTGAAATATGTGAAAGATCGCCTTACAAAAGGTCCTGTTAATGTGTGCGTGTCTTTGGGTCTGCCTTTTGCAGCTGTCTGTAGAGTTAACATCTACTGACAATAGAAAAGTAAACGATCACATAATAGAATTTTTTTTTTAATCTGTTAAAATAACATTTCTTCATTTTTTATTGGCCATTAATCATATTAATATTTCTTTCCCTTTTTTTATCATTGTTCTTAAGTCTTTTGCCCGGTCAGGATATTTTGTTTGCAAACTCTTTAAAAAGAAAACAAAAAAAGTCTAAAGTTGAAATGATTTTCATTCAAAATGGTTGATTGTGAAATTTTATATTTCGGGGTTTTTTTTTCTTTTCTTTTTTGGTTTTTTTTTCTTTTCTTTTTTTTTGTAAAACATTCCGAAAGTTGTTGACATTCCAAGTTTGTTATTAAAATCAACATACTCTTCTTTATATAAAAGTTTTCAGTTTTACATTCCTAACTTGAAGGTGAAAAATCCATGCCGAACATTCCAATATTAATTTCTTTCTCTAATGATAAAGCAAGATTTATGACTTATTCCTGTTTTAATTTTCAAGGTACTATCTGTACTAGAAATTCTGTGAAATTAAAGCATCATAATAGTTAATGTGACATACGTAGGTAGGTAATGACAACAGTATTTTTATATATATATATATATACATGATTATTTTTATTTACACACACATGTATAAAATCTGCGACACTGGCATGTTGATGTTATCGATCAACAGCTATTATAACTGAGATCTCATCAGGCAGAGTTAGAATCCGATCTTAACCAAATATGATCTAAGGTTAAGATCGGATTCTAACTCTGCCTGAAAATCTCAGTTATAATAGCTGTTGATCGATAACATCAACATGGCAGTGTTGCAGATTTTGTACATGTCTGTGTAAATAAAAATAATCATATATAAAAGCTCTATTTGATATTGAGCACTTTTTATAAACCCGGTTGAAATTCTTTGGATTACTACCCTGTGGATGTTTTACCTGGACTATTATAATATATATATATGTATAGTTTTGAAATGAAATAATTTTTTTTAACTTATGACTACAACAATTTAGATTTTATTTATTTTCACTTCAAATTTATACTTAAATAGTCTAAATTGTGTTAGTTTTTATTTCTAATGTCTTGTGTACAAGTTTCCTTCATTCCTGGGCTTTTCTCTGACAATTGTTTTTGGCAACAAGCTGGTCCTCCTCTTTGAACTATTTCTTCTTTTAATTGGGCCGTTTTGCTAGAATTTTGCAACGTTTATCTATGGACTTCTGTCATGATGCTCTTGTGGCATTGGCAAACACCATTATTTTTGTGTCAGTGCAACCATTTTCTGGAGACTGACATTGTTATACGCAAAATCATCCTCTGCCCCAACTTCTTTGTAATTGTGCCCTTTTGGCACATTCTTCCATTTTTATCGTTTTACCATTTATCGCAGTAATCGAAACCAGCAGATTAGTTAAGTATTGGTTAGTACTAGTTTACACAATTAGCTAGTACTGGTTTACAGTGAGATGTAGATGCTGACAATGGTATTAGTATATCAATTAAATGGCTTTATGACTATCTAAAAAGGTTGAAATTAATCATTTATTTGTATGCAGAGATGGTATCAAATAAATGTACTGAAAAAATTATTGTTATTACTACTATTATGAATTCAGAAATATATGCACCCTCCCGGCACAAATCGTTGCTAGTTTTATGAATGTATATAAAAAAGATTTGGAATTTAGAAAGGATCAAAGAAAAGATATGCAGACACAAGTTGTATTTAATATAGATATATATATATATATATATATATAGATATATAATGTGTATATATATGTATATGTATATATATAATGTGTGTGTGTTTGCGTTTTCGAAACTAATTAATCGACCATCATGAATTTTGGACAAAGCTGCTTGGCATAAGGGTGGGTAATGTGGCCTATAGTTAGCTTATTTTAATTTCATGCAAAGAAGGCTGGAATCCCTTTGTGAAAATCTAGATACCTCCGATTTTGATTGATTTTTTTTATTATAGTTATTAGACATAAATTAGTAAATATTGTCAAAATTTCAGTTTCTTTGGAGTATTCTAAAGAGTTGCATAATATGGGCAAAACCTCCTATTTGAAAATTCAAATATTTCTGATTTGCATTAAATTTAGTCCAGTTAAGCAAGATTACCTGAATTTCGACTTAAGACCCTTTAAGTTCAAGCCCCAAATTTTTCAACATTTTTCAAGAATTAAAATCATTTAATTGATTTTGATCCAAATTGGAATCAGGATTCTAGACATAAATTTTAGTAGCATATATATTTTGATTTTAATCTTTGTAAAGGGACATAAAAATGGTGCAAAACTGTTTCTGTTCAGTTAACTATTTTATTAACTCTCAGAATACTCATCTTGGAACAGGTATTCTATTAGTAAACTTATAAAACCCATACACAATGCTGTTGCTAATATGTATGAATGTAAGATATTAGAAAGCAATAATATTAGGCAATTATTGAAAATCATTGTGAAAATTAGATATCTCATTTAATCTGCTAAACAACATTTCTTGAAGTAATGGCTGAGATATGAAGGCGATCGAAAGCGCTTGAGATGGCTGAAAAAAGAACTCTCGGATCTTATACTTTATGAATTAACATCGGAGACCCAGAAACTAGCTCGCCGAGTCGAGACAACGATTAAGAAATAACGAAAAGAGAAAATTCCGTCTTTAATTAGACATGTATCGATAACGATTTGCTGCCTAAGTATATGTATATACATGTTTTTAATATTTGAAATTTATTATTTTGAATTTTCAAATGGGAGGTTTTGCCCCTAGTATGCCCTTAACAACCCTTTAAAATACTCCATACTGTACATTTAATTATGGATTTTGAGATAGATTGAAGTTCGAAATCAATTTCAGTATCAGAGATAAGGATATTAGTTGACAGTTCACACACGTGTGTATGTATGTATATATATATATATATATATATATATTGTCTAAAAGCAATATATGTCGATAACATCAGTATACATATTAAAATAAGATAATGTAAAAAAGTTTAACCTTACTTTTGTAGAATCTGTCATATCTTTCAAAATTGAGTTTCAATTGCAGACATCAATGCACACAATCTAACACAATTATTTTACTTTCAATATTTGTTTTTAAAAAATGAATGAATTTTACTTGTCCATACCGTTATGAACATAAAACATCTTCAATTGTCCAATTTTTATGGTTCTCATTGGTGAAATGTTTTGTATGAAAAGACTTGAACAAATTTTGCCATTTCTGTTTTCAAAATGGTGGAATCCAATTTTAGTCTTATTTTTTTTCATGTTATTCTCTCAAAATAACTTTTTTCTATCAAAAATGTATGTGGGCCCTTAAAATGGAACTAGCAACTTGTTCTTGCCTTTAGAACAATCTTGCATCTTTCTTAAATTGGGGCGGGGGGGGGGGGGGTTCTAATTTCTAGAAATGAATTGACACATCTGTTCAT
This sequence comes from Sepiola atlantica, assembly GCA_963556195.1. Taxonomy (NCBI): domain Eukaryota; kingdom Metazoa; phylum Mollusca; class Cephalopoda; order Sepiida; family Sepiolidae; genus Sepiola; species Sepiola atlantica. The sequence goes on from OY744519.1 coordinate 50,696,649, forward strand.
GCAATGACTGTGGTGTTTGGGAACATTTAGTGCCTTTTTTTAATATATATTTCCTTTTCTTTTTTGTAAAAAGTTTGATACATGAAAAAATTGCACACGTCTTTCATTTCAATGCGTGTCTGTTGTTTGTTTAGATTTTGTTGGATTCATAAAATCTGAGAAAGAAAAGCTAACTTTGCTACACAGATTTCTTTTCATAGATATACTAGACTATTTGGTTTTACAGGAAGTTGACTATGCTAGCATCTTTGGTTAGGTGAGTTAAAATAGTCTCAAACAATTGTTCTTTTGATAATTATCAATTTTCTTTCGTCATATTATTTTTTGCTGAGAAATTATTGATTAAATAAAAAAGTCATTTTGATTTAATGTTTTCGCATAGAAAACCATAAAACATCACTACCACCCAACTTGCTTATCATTCAATCAATACATGTATACATAAACATTTAAAAATGCTTTCATTTAGGGGGAAAAAGATAAAACCTAAAATGTGTGTATGAGATACAAGAAAATCAACATAGTACATATAGATAAAAAAACGTGCAAAATGCGATGCCAAGACTTTTAATTCTTCTTGTTCGTTATTTAATTGATCTAAGTCGGATACACTTCTGATGAAACTGCAGTAAAGTGTTCAGCTAGATACATTTTATCATATATATATAGAAAAGAGGGTAGTGCAGTATTAGTGCAGTTCCAATGAGAGAAAAGTATATATGTAAAGGACTAAGGCTACCATCATTTGTAAAAGTTTTTTTTTAACATTTATTTATTATTTTGTTATTTTATCATTTTATAATTTTATATAACGCGTTTCAAATGAAACAACACTCTTTCAAATCGAAAAACATTTCTTCAAATGGATTTACATATCTGATGAGAACGGACCACCGCTTGAAACGCGTTATATAAAATGATAAAATAAGAAAATAATAAACAAATGTTGGTAGCCTTACTCTTTTATATATATATATATATATATGTAATTCGGTAGATTATAAAAAATTTAATTAAAATTTTAAATATAATTAAGCTCTGAAAATAGACGCTTAACAATGTTTGTCTATATGTATGTACGTTCAAAAAATCATTTTATCATCACTTGAAAAACTTTTATAATTTCCATCATTAGCATATAGACTTTATCAATTACAATTCAGATAACATCCATTGGATATATCCATAACCAGTTTGAGAACAAAACAATGTTCAGATAGAAGGACTAAATAAAACATTTTTTTAATAATGAGAATAGGCCAAACACATGAAAATCGCAAACACATTCCAGGCTGGGATTAAATATAGAAAAATAACGTTTATCATAAACAAAACTTAATTTCTTAAAAAACACTTATTTTTTTAAATCTATATAGGATAGTCAAATCTTAAATCTCAATTTAATGTAGAATTCCAAAAAAGTTCCATTGCAGAATCCCAATTATTTATTTAATATTTTTATTCTAACAGTTACAATTAACTTCTCTCTCTCTCTCTCTCTCTCTCTCTCTCTCTCTCTCTCTCTCTCTCTCTCATTTATATATATATATATATAAAATTATTTTTAACATCCTGATATAGACATTTCAGATTTTTCCTATAGGATCTTCAGGGTGTGCAGAGTTGATATAATGGATATTATTGAGGACTATGGAATAGATTATGCCAAGTTCAAATCCAATTGGATGTTTTGTGAACAAATTGATGAACAGTGGATGAAGGGGATAAGCTCCAAATCCCCCTCCCCCTGCAGTATGGTTAAAATGGCAGCTTGTGTTCAATTAATGATACTCACTGATTTGATTACAATAAGTATTGTGTTATCTTACGTCCTGGTTTCTATATTCATAAAGGGTGAGTCCTGGATATTGGTGATCCTGGCCATTTGTTGATCAAATTCATTGATCCGATTAATACAATGCAAGAAACAGCATGGTTAATGTGAGTAAAAATCCAGCTGGATCTATTGCATTCACTCTAATAGCATCGGGAAAGTTATGTGCCCTCCCTCCTACATAGGTTGTGGTTAATGAATATTGATCTCAATGGGTATTGTTTTGGTATTAAATAACTATAAAATGGTTGATATGCCATAAACCAGATATTCCAACCATTATTTTCTATTTCGCTCTCTCTTCACTCTCTCTCTCTCTTTCTTCCACTTCACTCCCTCTCTCTCTCTCTCCCTCTCCCGTTCTTCCTCCCTATTCTAACCACTCCTCCTCTTCACATCTTTCTCTTTCCCAATTCCTTTCTATTCTCTATGGCTTGAAGATGAGTGGACCCACTCATATTCAAGCCCAAATCGTTATTTTCTCATGTGTAGACAAAAACAAAAAAGCAATTGCTCTGTCACCATGAATATCATCCATAATTGTTATCATTCATCCAACCGTCCCCTTAATAGTGCAATGGGAAGGTACTCAGTGGTTTCTCTTTCTTAGTCAAGATGAACATTTTTCCGTTTATATTTTTGTAAGATTTTAAGTAAATTTTAGAATAAAAACTGATTATTTTAAGGTTTTTTTGTAACTTTTTTTTAACTGCAAATTGATGGGAAAATATATTAATTTGAATGCTAAGTCCAGGAATGGAAAAATAAAAAATATAATATTAAACATTTAAGAACCAGTTCTGTGAACTTTTGCAATTTTAGTTAGCAGTTTTTGAAAACCAATAGGAACCATATTACACAAGACTGCAATTATGGTTGGCTACGGCAATAGAGATTGGTCTTATGATATTTACAATGTCCTCTGGATGTAAATTGGACTTAATTTTTGCTGCGACCTTTTATATATATATATATATATATATATATATATATATATATATACACGCTAGCGGAACCCTCTGGAAATTTCACGGTGCTTTCTACATCAACCTGTATAATTTACTGTTAATAATATTCCTTTGAAATAATGTCTGTCAGGGTCAATACTATTAAGAAAAAATAACTCTTCTCATGTAAAAATAATTGTCATTGTCAGCTAAATATTCTTTAAATAAATAAAGTAAATATGTCTCTTCTATATTTATTTATTATTAAAATTATAGTTATTTAATTCATTTTAAAACAAATGTTCTGTTTTCTTATGGTAAAAATAATTGTCGGCTAAATATTTTTCAAATCAATAAAACGAATGCCACTTTTTTAAATGTATTTATTTAAAATGTACTGTTTTAGTCGACGGGATGGTATACCTTGATTTGGGAACAATGGGTAAAGTCGGAATTTTTTTACCTTAGTGAAATCAGATAAATCATCAATCACCAGCTTTGCTGATCGGACGATCTAATTTTCTTTTTATGTGTGTGAAAGGTGATAATGTACGTATAAAACTGCCTTAGCATGTTATTATATAGATAATAACAGGAAAAAACTTTTTATGTGAAATAAGCTTTATTTCAATTCGTGACGTTTCAATAAATGTATACTTTCTTCAGATGTGTAAAATTAATTTCTCATGTTTTCTCCAAAGTAATAACAATTTTTGTTTTCGCTTTGACATATCTGAAGAAGATATACATTTTACTGAAACATATGAATTGAAATGAAACCTGTTTCCACTAAAAGATTTTTACATTCATTATTTATCTCATACTCTCAGATCAGATCCCCCCCCCCTCTACATTGTGTGGGTTATTTCACTCTGCTGTATAGATTTTTTTTTTTTTTGATAGATATTTATCTACTCTTTTAGAAGCTCTCTCGTGCCGCGAGGAGGGATATTACGGATTGTGCTGGGGCTTAGGGCTATTTTTTTTTTTATAAATGGCCCTAATCGTTACAAAGTGTTATATCCCTCCCGATAAAAGTAACCTTATGTCAAACTGTTCACACTCTCTTGTAAATATAGAGGATTTATCTCCGACTCCAATAGATGAAAGTTAAAAATCAAAATTACTGAGAAATTTTGATTGAATTCATTTTATTCCAATGAAAGAATAATTCATTTTTTAATTTTTTTCATTGTAATATTCAAATTATTGATTGGGGATGACATCTAAAAAAAACAAAAAAAAAACACCTGTGTTCTTTGATATGACAGGAACACTTGAAGAAACTAATTTTTTTCTTTGGTTTTGGAGCACAAATAGACCATTATACTTTACTTTTGTTTTTAAACTCTAATTCAAGCCAGAAATTACTTTATTCGTCAGTTTAAAGGCTTCAAAATTAATTTCGAATGTGCTAAATAATAAAACTGGCTGGCTTATGTTTACTATTGTGAAACTTCAAAAAAGAAAGTAATTTCTTGCTTGAGTTTAATGGTGAAAGTCAAGTATTATGGTTCTTTTGTGTTCTTAAACCAAAGGAAACCGTAAATATTCGCACATACTCCTGCCGTATCGAAGAACCAAAACCTGTATGAGGTCATGATAGAAATTGATGTATTTTTAGATCCAACATAGCCTTGAAGTTGGTGTCTTGTGATCTTGTGAGACAAGCTACCATTTACATTTTGGAATAATAACCTCCTTTACCTGCAATTTTTTGTTTGTTTTTGTAGACTTGAAAGGACAAGTTCTTATGTCAAAAAGAAAAAAAAAACTCTTTTTATTCACAAAAAATGTGTCCACTTTTTTAGCAAATCATAAAGACTTTTTACAGAAATTTTTTTTTTTTTCAAAACTTTTTAATGGCTTCAACAATGCACCATTTTGTCCTATAATAAAAGAGAAAGGGAAAAGTCTTTTTCTCTTCGGCAGGGAACCTTTTGGTAGACGAATTCAAATCATTTTTTGTTATTGGGTTCAGGTTTTTTTTTTGGTTTTTTTTATGTAAATTTCTTTGGAAATATCTAGTTGTATCGTCAATTCTGTCTTTCTGTGCCTTAAATTCAGACACTTTTTTCAGGATGACCACATTCCAGCCTCTTCTAAATCAATTTGTTCTCATGTAAAGAAAAAAGAAAAGTTGAATGTTTTTCTTTTTCAAATTAAGTTTTAGTTTTGTTCCGGCCATGTTTTTATTATTGACAAAGATATTCTTGTTGAACATTTTTGTGGCGGCCATTTAAAATGCACAAATGAATTTAAAATAAGTCTTTTTTATAGCCTATTTTTTTTCTTCTTAAACTGAACTGTTAGTTTTTTTTATTCACTTTTCTACACACTTTCACTCTCTCTCTCACCATTTTTGTTTTTACCTGTTTTGTGTTTTTTTTTTCAATATTCTAAAAGATGTTTTACTTAAGAAATTTAAATCTTGAAAAAAAAATTTTCTTCAAGGCAAAAATCTTATCCTCCTCTTCATGAAGATAATAAAATAATCAAAGATTTTCGTTTTACCACAATTCATTGTCAACAATTAAAAAAAAAAAGAATTTTTTTACTCGAATTTTAAATCACATCAGTTAATGAATGTCTCCATTGGCCAAATGTTGTATTGGATTATTGTTTTAATTTCCTTGTGTTCAAAGGATTATTTTTATCAGTTTTCTTTTTAACATTTTTTCACTGAAATTAAATAGCACAAACACACCTATATACATTGCCTGGTCTGACAAGTGCTTTTAGAAACACAGTCACTTGTTGGGTTCAGTGGGGTCGCCAATTAATTTGGTCAATACCAGCTCTGCTTCTTAATAGCCATCTGTTGTCAGTTTGAATCGGTCCATTAATTTGGTTTGGTTCAATGAATTGATTTGACATTCACCCCTCTTTACCTTTCTGAATTCTAATAATCCCAAAACATCACTGCATCAAATCTTGAAGATTTTTTAAATCAATCAAATAATTAGACAATTTCTGCTCGACACTTTTGACATCTTATATTTCTTATGGAGAGGGTGGGGTTTCTTTAAGAAAACTTTATATAAACCAAATATTTCTGGGAGTTCTGGATCAGCAATTTTTGCTAATGGCAAAGTTTGTTTTTTTAAATTAGCTTATTTCCCCAGCCCCCCCCCCCCCTCCCTGCCAAAATTTAAGGTGTGGCCTTCTAAATAGTCTATTGGATTAAAAGAAAAAAATTTTTTTTTTTTTTTTTTTAAGTCTTGATTTAATTCTTTTGCTTATTTGTTGACATTCACTTTTCGTTTGCTTAGGAATTAATTTATTTTTGTTGTCATATCATTTTAACATAATTTCTGTAGGAAATTGATTCTTCTATGGTCAATTGCAGTTTTAATCTATTTCATCCTCTTCACTCTAATAGATGGCGTTCTTGCGGAAAAAAAATTCCACAATTCCATTTATTGCACTTCACATGTAGCAATCTTATTTTGGGTCCTCAGAGAAGAAAAGCAAACTTGACTTTCTTCTTTACTAATCATAACAAATGCTCAAGAGCAAATAATGTCAAAACCTCAACCAGGGGTCATCTTCTCCTGGGTTACAATTCCCCACAAGAGGAGGGAGACTTAGGGTCAATCCTTGCTGCCTATGGCTCCATTTGTGGGAGTGTGCCAAGAGAGCCGAGGTCAATTATTCTCTCTTCCGGAGGGGGAGGAGGGTAAACTACATTATATTGGTCTTGTGTCCATACTTGCCCTCCTCCAAATGAGGAGAGCCAATAGATATCCATCCGGTCACTTGCATAAAGCACAATACATAAAATTCAGCAGGGAATTTCTTGTGTGTGTGTGTGTGTGTGTGTTTTCTTTTTTTTGTCGTTGTTTTTTTACTATTATACATATCTACTTTTCTTTCTTTTTTATATACATATCTTCTTTTTCCCCCCTTTTTTCACTCCAGTTTGGAATGCTAAGACTCGGAATAAGCAATCCTTGTTTTTTTTTTCAAGGATTTTATATTCAAATATTTGTAAGAATTTTTTTCCCCACAAGTGCCTATCATTAAACCTATTTTGTGTGTGTTTTTGTTTGTTTGTTTTTTTAACTAATAAATAATTATTTGGAAATCGTTTTTAAATTTGTTTTTTTATATATTTTTTTTTTTTACTAAAAAATTAATTTTTATTTTGTTTTTTTCCGCCCCGTCCCCGCCCACCCCCCCAACACATATTCTAAATATATTTGACATCAATAATTTTCTTCTTATTGATCACTAATATCTCGAAAATAGCTTTCATTTGTTTGGTTGATTAGTTTATGGTACAGACGTAAGGCTCCAAGATGGCGACCAATAATCAAATGATTTTCTTTGAAAAAAAAATTATAATAAAATAATGAAAAATTAAACATCCTTAAATAAAATATCAGAGTGTTTGCATCGTCAACTGAACACCACATTCTCAGATTATTCAAAAAAAAAAACCTTATGATCAAGTTTTAGAGGAGTTTATTTGGCTAAAGACCAGTCAAAAAAATTATGTTAATTTACATAGAACACTGAACCCACTTGCAAAAATTTAGCACTTAATCAATAGTATTTTAAAAAAAAAAAAAAAAGGGGGAAGATAATTCATATCCGAACTGTGATTTAATTGTATAGTTTGCAACGATGACCTAAAATCTCGCATTTTTGTTTGTAAGAGAAACAATATCAAATCGAGGAAAAAAAGGTGTTTTTTGTTGTATTTCTTCTGAAACTGTGAAATTTCTTTAAATAATAAAATTAAAAAAAGATAGGTTTGCAAATCTCATGTGATCCATTTGCCCAAAACTTTAATGCAAATCTCAGATTAATCCTGTGGGAGAGGGAGGAGGGGGGTCAGTCGTGAGTGGCGTTGATGAACCATTGGGTTCTACCGCAGATCATAGAATTGATAAGCCAAGTTCAAATCCAGTCGGATCTATTGCGTTCACTTATGCACTGATATTATTAGGAAAGGTATGAACCTCTCGCCCCTCCTTATTTCCTCAGTAAAATAGCAGTTTTAATCAATTGTTTCAGCAATGACTTTCAAAGACAAACTAAAACATTTTATTCTTGCTAATTTTTGTGAAGTCTCCAATTTTATTGAAATGATTGATACTTTGACAATCATGCAGTAGAGTTAACAACCGAGAAATCGAAAATAAACAAAATATACAACAACTTTCATCAAATGCATTAAAATTTTATTTATTTTCGATTTCTTAGCTATTAACTATACTGCATGAATGCCAATACTTTTATAGATTCTGTAAAGAATTGATAACAACTACACATTGTTTTTGCTTGTTTTTTTTTTCATTATTATTAATATTATTAATAGTTATGGTACCGATTCATATTGACCATTATTTCCAGTTGGCTCCAAAAATGTTGTTGCTCAGTAAGAAATGTTAAATTTTCAAGTATGAAAAATGTTCTAATAACAGAATCGGTAATGTCTATTATTATTGCTTTGTTTTTTGTTTTTGTTTTTTTTTTGTTTTTTTTGGGAGGGGGGGGGGATCTTGACCCTTCTTTTGCTTGTGTGGTTCATACTTTGCAAAATTTCACTAAAAATAAATGTACATTTTTATTGCCATGCACACACACATTCTGCAGCCCGTTGAACAATCATTTTTTAAATAAGACTGACTTTTTACAAGAATTTGTTTCGTCTTTTTCCTCTCTGAAGGAGAATTTTATTATTCTGAAATTTCTGGGCATAAGGAAACCAGATAAACTCTATACTGAGTCTCTGAATTAAACAAATGTTTCTTCATATATGAATATTATTATTTTTGTTTTATGTGTTTAACTATTATTGTGCTCTATTTGGAATATTGAGCATCTCTCTTCGTATAAAAAGCTACTCTGGTATATGAGAAGATAAACTCTTCTTATACCGTGACATTATAATTCTTTTCCCATATATTATTTTTTTTGTTTCATTTTACTTCAGTCGAACGTCTCAGAAATCAAGAGGTCCCTTCCTCGGGCTAACACTTGATCTCTGTATGAGATACATAGATATTTGAATATTCTATTAAAGTTCTCCTTTACCTGTCAAACGTTGAGTTAGTGAAGAAGTTAAGAACATTAATTTTCCTCTCTCCAATTGACCAGTTAACTTTGTTATAGTATATATTTCTTGTGGTCTCTTGGTCTTACCGGACTCCAGGACAAGAATTCATCTAGTCTGGTCGAGTATCCGGCTTAGTGCTGTTACTTGAGGTAACATTACTTGGAGAAAGTGCACCATTTCTCATATAAGCCAGTGTATAGTCATGTCGAGGGGATCTTATTTGAGCTTCTAATACTATGTTATTTTGAATATTTGGTTAGGGTTTATTTGTAGGGGGAAGTATCCTCATGTCAGATTGTCCTAACAACCCCCTGTACAGAGAGACCGAAGCACTTGAGGATGGTGTTTAGTAGATAATTCAATCTCTCTCTCTCTCTCTCTCTCTCTCTCTCTCTCTCTCTCTCTCTCTCTCTCTCTCTCTCTCTCTCTCTCTCTCTTATATATATATATATATATATATATATATATATATATATATATATAAAATGTGTGTGTGGTATAAATAACGATGGACAAATCTATTTGTGAATAAGATTTTAAGTTCTTTTTTTCTCTTGGATTTCACATATCTGAAGAAGGTATAAATAAAACCGAAACGTCACATGACTTTAATAAAAACTTATTTTACAAAAATAGATTTTTCTGTTTGTTATTTTCACACTTTTTTTCTACACCCACATAAGTATATAGTTAACGTCGATACAGGTCATTTGGTTCTGAATAAATCATGTGGTTGAAATCTTAGCAGTTTCGACGTAAGCCATAGAATATGAGTATTATTATAACTGCTCTACTTTTCAAAGTATTGAGCACTTTTGGATTCAATCATAATATTTACCACAAACAAATTTGGTAGTATCCTTCATTTGATATATATATATATATATATATATATATATATATGTAATGACCTTCTGCTGAAAATGCATTTGGGTTTTGAATCCTCGTTTCTAGCCACACCGAAGAGCCACAAAATAGCCGTCTGTAGATAAAATGATTATATATTTACACTGCTTTCATTCGTTTACTTTGCCATATTCTAGGCAAATGAGCTTTCCACTCACTCCTTGCATAAAACGATATCCCCAAATCATATTTTATTTTATTTTAACAATCTTAAAATTTAAAGTCACTTCTATAAACAAACACCCAGTACTCAAAGCACAGTACTGCACCCATTCGCTACCCCCACCTCTGTTTCCTGGCCCCCTTCCCGAACAATTACCGCCATTTTCGGCTAGACACAGTTGATTATTATTGTCTCGGATAAAAATATAGAAATTTGTCTTAGTCTTAGCCCCAGAGGTCAAGAGGTCAGTACTAATTTGGGGGAGCGAAAATAATAATTAAAAAAAAAAAAGGCTGCTAATATAGCTGTCCAGTTTAATAATCCTCCCCTCCATTTTCTTCCTTTTTTTTTTTTTTTATCTTAAACGCTCCGTCCAAATTTTATCATGCGATTTTTTTTTTGTATGAAACTGTTAGAAGAATGTAGTTTTCATTTTGATAAAAAGAAACAAAATATTTCTTTTTCCTTTTTTTTTCCCCCCCATTTCAATTATCTGTGAGTCTCTCAGGGAGACAATCTTTCAAATTCATTTGAATGAGAAAAGAAAATTTGTAATAAAAAAAGGGGGTGGGAGAGAGAGGGTGATGGGGCGCTAATGCTCTGATAATAATGATGATGATGTTTGTATGATTTTTGTTTTTTAACAAAAAAACAAAAAACTTAACCATATAATACACACGCACATATATTTTATTTCATCTTTATATAGTGCACAGTGATAAATGCAGACTTAAACTCAAAATTGTCTTTTTTTCCTTTGTGTGTGTGTATATATATATATATATATATATATATATATATATATATATATAATGTAAAGAAATTGACGTTCATCATAACGTTTTTTTTTTTTGTTTTTTTTTTCATTAACCTTTCCAGGGAGCTAACAATGTTTTTCAATTCTTAAAATGAAGAATAAAAGAAACCTTCAAAAATTCATTGTTTTCTCCATGTTTGAATAGAATTGTTTTTATGAAGCTTTTTCTGTTTTCTCCATTTTTTATTTATTTTTTTATTTTATTAAAAAACTACAAAAAGAACCTTGCAAGGAATAATTGTGCCTGGCAATGACATGTTTTTGCTTTTTTCGTTTGATCTGTTTGTCAAACTAAAAATTAACACTGGACATTTTTTATATACTATGTAATTGCACTAATGAAGTTTAGATCTTCATTTTTATTTTGTTTTTTCTTCAAAATTTCATTATATAAAACTATTTTCTTTTCTTTTTTTTTTTGTCTCTTCATTTAAAACAACAACAAAAAAAAAACAGAAAAATGTTTGCAATTGAACGGGACTTTTGTATGTATGTAAATACCTATCAAAACTGCCTTACTCCTCTGCACTGGAACTCTGCCGTAGTTGCTCTAGTTTTAGAAATGACCAATAATGTTGACACTGCGAAAAAAAAAGATGAGGTAAAAAATGTTTTTTCTTAATTAAAAAAAAAAAAAAAAAAAAAATTAATTAAAAAAATTGTTTAACTTTCCCAGCCCTAAAAAAATGTGTTGTGCGAAATTTTGTACACATGAAACGCCATGGGCATGCCTTACCCACGACCATCATTACAATTAGTGCCATTTTTTTAAATAAACTTTTTTTATATATATAAAATGCATAATCAATAGTAATTTTCCTTTATTTTATGTTTTTAATCTTCGTTTTTTTATTTTTATTTATTCATCTTTTTGTTTTAATCGGATCCAAATGGTTCAGTTGTTTGCTTGTCATTAAATTGTTTTTTTTTACATTTTTTTTTTTTACCTTTCATGAATTATGACAGGATTTCTTTTTTACCTTTCATGAATTATGACAAGATTTCTTCATAAATTTTAAAGCTTTATGAAAAAAAAAAAGTAATTGTGTGAAAACAATTAGTGGAATTTTTCTGTTCTAGAAATTAAACAAATGATTTTTTTTTTAAAAACAACACATAATTTGTATAAAACGCATTAGAATGATATTCTCTACCGAACCTGCATAGATTTTTTTCAAACTGTTTAGAATCTATTACAAATCGTTTCCATACATTAAAAGTATGCGGGCTGGGTAGAGAATTTCATTATAATGCGTTTTATATAAATTATGTGGTGTTTTTGTTCTTTGGTTTACGAGTTCTTGAGTGTTAACTATTCTGTACTTTTACAAAAACAAAAATCAAATGTTTTATTTTAAACCTTCTACCACTATTTCTCCTCCCTAACCAAGGATGCGAGATTGGCCTAAATTTTCTGCTGTGGACTGGAATCTGCTATGCTGAGTTGAAACCAGATCGGGTATGTTCGGTTCAATTAGTCACTAATAATATTGGGAGAAAGTATGGACCCAAAATTTCCCCGCAGCGATGGTTAAAATAGCAACTTGTGATTGAGTAATTGTACAAAATGAATCGTTTCAATAGAAATTGTTTTGCCATTAAATAACCGGAAAAGGTTGTATATACTGTGAAACCGAACATCCTCTCGAACAATAATTTTTTTTTTTTATAGTATTTTGCGTCCATAGATTTTTTTATTCATTAAAGTCCGTGTTTTAACGGAAGAGATTTCTTGTTGAGCAAACAACTGGACGGATCTACAATACACTAAATCAGAGCTATGGAATTCTTCTGCCTTCTTAGGGTCGGATATTGATGTGTGGATGAGGTTCCATGGGTTGGATAAGAACAATTATTCCTATAAACTATTTATAGTCATAGTAAATGGGCAAATACCTTTTATAAATAAAAAATAAAAATGCTATTGGCATTAAAGAGAAGAATTTATAAAAATGGATGAGATTTAAAAAAAAAAAAATAAATAAAAAAATAAAAATTCTCTCTTAACAGTGAAAGGCTCATTTTTTTGTTGCAGAACTGTTCTCACAAATCGCAACTTGTCTGTCAACCTTATTAGATAACATTCAATGATAAACTCTTTTTTAATGTGTATTCTTAAAAGAATTTATAAAAATGTGGCGACATGATGATGATGAGATGACAGTTTCTGGCACAGAAAATAGAATGATGAAGTCAAGTTCAAATCCTGATCTGTTACGTTCCCTTACACACTGCCTGAGAGCATCTTATTGAGTGCCATAGAAGTGGTTCCAGCAATCATGAGGTCCTCTTTACAAGGGCACATCCCAAATTCACCAATTCTAAATTTACTCTCCGGAACAAACACAATCAAAGATCAAACTTTGGCAGCAATCTAAAAGATGATTGCAGTTGCACAGACAACCGGCGTCTCTTTGCAACAGGAGAGTAGAAAGTGAACCCTGGATTTACTTTCACCTGCCTCGTAACTCTTGCTTCCTTTATTTTGTCCTTTAGTCCTCACATTCCATGAACGATGTTTCTGACAAAGGGGGAAGAATTGCTGTTTTCTGGGTTAGAATCTATCCATCTAATACTTGTCGTTGGCTAGTTTTTGACCATGAAGTAGTTTGGTTTTTTTTAGCTCCTTACATCAAGTGGTTTCATGCCTTGTCTGGAGCGATTTCCATTTTTAAAAAGTGAAAATACGAATGTACATCTAGTTCTATGAAGACGAAGATAAGAGCATCCAATTTATCAGTGTTATATGTCTATGAAAAGGGTTTTGAAACGAAAGGTCACAATTCGTTTTTATATATATCCTAAGAATTTATTGTAGCTGGATATATTGATAATAGAACTGTGCCTTCTATATCTTTGTACCCATTATGGTTTCTTTGTGTATTACGTGATATCTTGACCATGCCATGACCATTTTGAACATTTGGAGTATTTTTTTTTTTTTACTTTATCAACCAGTTGCTCTTTTTTTTCTTTTTTTTTTAAGTCAGTGTGACATCCGTATGCGCATATGATTGCGATCAAATTTGGCAAAAAGTCATCTAAATGGATGTCCTAAAAACATATTACAATTGACATACGTGCGTCTATGGTCAAATCTGGTACAAAGTCAAGCTATCCCATTGGGGCTTCTAAGACATTCCTTTACATCACGCCGCTGCATAAATCTGTTTAAAGTGGGTCATATATTATTCAGAACATTACCCGCGCTCTCCACCAGGCAAGTGATGATTGTACAGGTGAACAATGCATGTCACACGCATGTACTAAACTTAGAGTAGTTGCTTTTAGTGGTTTTGGAGTCTAGGCTAACCAACTATTATCAACAGCTGGGATAGAAATGGATTCATACTTTTCCCCCAAGGGGATTAGTGTCAGTGGCAGAACTTGAACCCTGCATGCTAAGGCTATAGAATCCATGCAGGTGACATTCCCTCTGTACATTTACATTTACTCTCCAGCTATGAGTAAAATAACAGTTTGTCTCCAATGAATCGCTTACAAAACATTCGTTTTTGCATTAAATATCACCCACATAAGTGTTGATGTGTTGTCAAACAAATAACTTTTTATTTATATTTGAGTAAAAGTTTCGACTCCTACCTATGGGCTCTCATCCGACCCCCCACCACCACCACAGGCTGTATGTTCGACACCTCCTGATTTAATTATTCGTGCAAAAAATATATAGGTTAAAACAACTTATGCATGAAATTTCTGTTGAACTAGAATGTTTATCGTAGCAAATATTATTTTATCAAAATAGCATTCAACAATGGCGATATTTTTTAATCTTTTGATAAATTTCTTTCTTGTGCCTTCATCAGAGAAGAATGAATCGATTAGTCAATTAAATCACCTTTTTCTTTCATTCAGCATCTCATCACCCGTTAAACCTTAAAGATTTATTTTCTTCACTCGTTTTTCATGCTTACGTCTTTTGACTATATCCATGCAGATTTAGTTATGACTATTAAACACGCTCTTCCTCGATGAGGGCCAATGAAATCAATTTTTCAGAAAATGAGTGTTAAAATATATTTTTGTTTTACTTGAATGTTCTTTAGAACTTTTAAAGCTACTATAAATACTTACTGAAATATTTTTTCCTCGACTTATTTTTTTTAATTTTAATTTTTTAACGACAGATTGACTGATTTTCTTTCATCCTTTGTAAAAAAAATAAAAAAATTGTATTATTCGGGTAAAAGTATAGATCGTCGGTGTAAACATAATACGATAAAAAATGTGCATAGGCAATAAAAATGGTTTTATGTTATTTTAAATATTAAATAGTGGAACCATTTCGAATTAAAATCTATTTAGTATTATGCATGTAATTGGAAGAAAAACACGTTTGAAATGTGTAAATATGCTACAAGAATCGTGATTTTCACAAAATGGAGTCTTACGGGATGCCGCCATGTTCTTTTTTTGTATCGCTTAAGACGAAAAAAAGTATTAAAACGTCTTTTTTCCCCCTATTACTATGTAATACTACATTGATTTTAACTTCTTAGTGTCATATATATATATATATATATATATTATCGCCTATGCATTAATTCTATTCAAATGTTTTTAAAAACTGTTTAGACCGTTAATCTTTATGATTACCATTATTCGTTTCATCCTAACATTAAACCTGCTGATTTCCTAACTCAGAGGCTTTGAATGTTTTGGGGATTTTTGTTTGTTTGAATGTTTCTTTTTGTTTGTTTTTTATGATGATAATGACAAATGTTTGTTTTTTGTTTTGTTTTTCCAAGGGAGCCATCAACAACTTTTTTCTGTGACTTTTCACTGCCTGACACTTGTAGCCTAATTGACACAATTTTTTGTATTTTACTAAAATTCACCCATTCACGACTGTTGACACTTAGGAGGAAAAGACATTTTTTTTTTTCCTTTTAAAACTTTCAATAAAAAAAATAATAATAAAAGAAATGAAAATTTGATATTCAAAGCGAGTTTTTCAATTGTTACTTTTTTTCAATGATGTAATTGACTATTGTTGAATTAACATTTAACTCGATGTTAATTTTATTTTCTACTTTTTGGTTGGAATTGGTTGTTAATTATAAAAAGTTGACAAAATATGAATAGTAGATTTAAATTTAAAACTTCATTAAAATCTTTCTCAACCACCAAATTTATCAGGCTTAGATTCAGATGTGGAGAAAGTACAGGGTGGGCAAAAATAAGAGTCCTATTTTTAAAAATTCATAACTTTTTTATTTATTGATTTTTTTAATTTTTTTTTTTTAGAATAAGTAAAGGACCCCTTCCGAAGCAAGCATGAGCCGTATTAGCCCTAAGGAACGTACCCTCATTTAGAAAACATTATTTTTGCTTAAAAAACTCAAAACAGTGTAAAAAACAATACTTTAGTTTTTGTAAGTTTTAAGAAGTGTTTTTCGGCTAAAATTTGTTTTGTTTATTTCAAAAAATCTCGGAAGGGTCAGTCTACACACACATAAAGTTTGGTGAGTTTAACTTTTATTTTGTGGAAGTTATTCAAATTCAAGTTATTCAAATTTAAAGATAGGACCCTTATTTTGGCCCACCCTGTATAACTGAATGGCGAAGAAGCTATTGAGGTTGTTCAGAAGTGTTGTTACCTTGGTGATACCATTGGAGTACAGGGTGGAGCAGGTAATAGTGCGATTGCAAGAGTTCGGAGTAGATGGAATATGTTGGAACTTCTGCTATTATTAGTAACTAAAGGAACATTACCGGCAATTATGCACATGGTGAACAAAATGTAGGGGCGACAACTCCATTTTACTTGTTCACGAAACCTGACAAAAAAGCAATTTCAATTTTGAAAAAAGACATTTGTTTTTTTATTAAATTAGGAAAACAATAACTTCTTTATCGGCTATGTAAGAAATAATGTTTAAGTTTTTTTGTTGTTGTTGTTCTTTTAAATTAGGTAAACAACTTTTTAATTGGCTATTGAAATTTAAAATATTGTCGATTTCATGAATAATTATTTAATATTAAATCAAAATAATATGTCAAGTTTAGAACGTCCTCGGATAACTAACGATTATATAGTAGACCTCATATTCACTTGAAATTAAAGATTTCGACTGGACTTTTACCAAAGCTAATGGAAGACGAGGTCCAATTCACGGCTTCTCTAGGTTTGATAAGTATTGCAAAATACCCAGGGTGTCGACCAAAAGGAAAAACTTAGAGAGGGATGCCAGTGGAGATGCCGTCAATGTCGGTCATTACGTAGCATATGCTAATGATCATTTTTGAACAAAGCCGTCTGCAAATAAGAAATATTTTGTTGGATCATTGATATGAAACAAACCAAAATTGAAAAGGAAATCAGTGTCGTATTACACACCATAGATTTGATTAAATTCATACGAGAACAAGACATTGTAAACAATCCGATAATGTCGAGTGGTTTAGATGAAAATAATAGCGCTAAAGAAGTTGAAATATATGAATCTTTTTTAAGAGAAAGTATAATAGAGTTCGGTTTAGGGACGAAGCTTGGGTGTTCGGAGCTGTGGAAACAGTGACTAAGCAATACAACATAAGCACAGTAGAGCGGAGAGATCTCGAAAACATTGTTCCCAATAATTTCCTCCTGGATTTTGCCTGGAATACGGATAATATCTGATGGATGGGCTGCATGCGAAGGTCTGGAATATTTTGAAAATGGCAGATATGAACATGCCGGTGTAAATCATGAGCAAAACTCTGTCGAGCCGGATGACGAAAGCATCCACACATAAACGATTGTAGGTTTGTTTAATAATTTATTAAATGTTTTAACATTTTTACCCCCTCCCCCTCTCTCTTTTGGAACGTATAAAAGTAATTAACGTTAAAATTTATGTTTTTAATTCTTAAAGATTAATTATGACAAATAGATTTACGATTAAATCAAATGAAGGAAAACAACTTTTTCATTTTTAAATGAAGGTTTGTGGTCACATGCAAAACGAAAGTTGAGGAAATTGTTGGGGAAGAAAAATGCCAGTTTCCACTCCGGCCTAACAAAATTTCTCAGTAAAAAAAAAAACGAAAATAAAAAGGTTGCTTTTTTTTCTTGCAGTCCGGTCGGCCAAGAGCTTAGCCTACATAGTCGAGTCACCACCATACTGCCATCTAAGTACAACACCACAAGCCTGAAGTCAAGTGGTCTCTGAATGATCTCTCATCTCAGGCTCCACAGGGGGTTCGAAACAGGACGGCGACAGCAACATCCCGCCAGTCGTGCATGTCAAGTTGCTTGGCCTGTTCGCGCATGCTGCCACATAAGTGGCAATGACGATGGCAACCTGCCGGCTGCCTGAAGGCCACCACCGCTCCTGCAAACTGACCCTGCTATCTCAACTCTTCTACATCTACTAACCTAATCTCCCTCTGAATCCATCAGATCTAAGCCTATCTTTAAGACTCATATTACACCTCCATCATATTATTCTCATATCATTTCTCCATGCAACACATATCCTCAACCCTCACTGGCCAAGTTCCGTTTCAGTACATCATCACACTGAGCACACATGCCTGATAGACTCCTCTCTTGATCGACAGCAGTAACGCTCTGTTGGTTAGTAATGACAGAAATTCCCTGAACTTACTGCATACATTTCTAACTCTTGCTATCATATCAGCACCAGCTCCTCCCTGTACTCCAATAGCTGTCAATTTTTTTCACACATTTCCTTGAAACGGGAAAAAAAAATTTGTAATAGGAATCCTTCAATTATTTGTTGAGGTTTATGAAAACTCAGATCCAGCAGAGTCGCATCAAGGATAATTAGCAAGATTAGTAGTTTCTGTTTTTTCAGGGGGAAGAGTGTATTTATTTTCATTTTTGCAGACATTGTGGTGGTTAGCAATTTTCATTCTATCCTAGATGGGCCTCCACTTTTGTGAGCAATTTTTAGATCATGTCCACGATCTCAAATTCTCTGGGAGAAGACTCGGCCTGCATCACTGTCTTCCCAGAGGGGCACAGTATAGACAGTATCACTTCTGTCTCACTGAAGAGATATCTCAATTCCCACACACCTGGGTCACAAACTATAGTATTTCCTCATCAACTTGTTGGGCATTGCAGACTAAACTGACATAGCACTTCCTCTCCTCCAGAAGAAATGGATTGGAATTCCATCTCCTGCAGGTCATTCAGCAGAAAGAGCAGACAAGGGCTCAAAAGACCAACCAAACCAGAACTCTGTCAGTGGATAAAGACAGCTGAAGTGGAAAGAGATGTTTCAAGGAATGGACTTACACATCGCCATCTGACTAGTCGACCTAGCAACACTATCTTCCCCCCAAAGAAACCCTGTAGTGTTCCAAAGGATCCAAATTAGTATCAGTTTAAAAGGAATCTTTATGAGAACCATATCATTACCCTTGAGTACCAGATAATGGTTTTGCAGCTTCATGTTCCTGATAAATCTCTCTGCTCAGTGATATCAAGAAAGTAAAATCCTTATCGCTCAGGCTCAACAACTCGGGCTATATTATTAAGTTTCATAAACATTACTGCCTTCAGCTCTCTTTTGGCAGATTTCCTCTCAGTAAGTGAACGTTTTTTTGACAGCCTTTTTGATATCTGAGACAATAGTCTAGAGAGAGAAATAGTCCACTTCACCCTGGCTGACAACCTTATGGAGGTAAGTTTTAATAGTTTGAGTATTTTTTTCCAAAACTACCTCAACCCGTGAGAGAAGTGGGGGATGAGACAAAATTTTATTCGTCATCAAAAATGTACATTTGTGAATGCGTGTGGAAGGGGGGGGGGATATCAGGTGTAGTTTGGGTGAATTTCGGGAAGCATGAGGATTTAAAAGGATGCAACAACTGATGCAAGCAATTTGTTTTATGCTTCAGCATTTCTGAACATGAAAAATGTCTATATATATATATATATATATATAATCCGAGTATGGTATAGATCCACAGGGTATAAATCCAGGGGAGTTGAACCGGGTTTACGAGAGTGCTCAATAAAAATATAGAGCAGAAAATGAAATAAATTATCATTTATATATATATTATATATATATATATAAATAAAGGCACATATCAATGGTAAACATGGTTTTGTTTTACTTTTAGGCTTGGAAGCTGTTGTTTTTTTTTCTGCTGGGGAGGGCTACCCTCTCAGTTCGAAAGCATGTTAAATAATAATATTGAGATTATTGTGTACAGTGCTCAGATGCACTACAGCTCATCAAAAGTGCATGTGTACTACATAGGATAATTATCAGAGAAATGACAATTGTTTCTGCCATTTCAAGAACATATCTATATATCTCTCTCTCATATATATATATATATATATATACAAAATATCACTGATATTCATGAGAAGGTTTCATCAGTGTATAACATTCCACAATCAGGCTGAAAAATTAAAATGCATCCAACATTTATTTAATTTATACATATTTGCTTTTCACTCAAAATTCAAAAGGAAACCTTCTTTAACTTTTTTGCATTCTTGTTTAAGGTTATTCATATGCAATCGATAAAAAACACATTTCAAAGTCATCGCATGTATGAGTTATGATATGCATGAAGGGGGGGGGGCATCAAGTGTAGTTTACGCGAATTTACAGGAGGCACGAGGGTTTTAAAGGTTGCAGTGTCTCGGCAGCCAACAACTGATGTAGGTAGTTTGTTTCATGCTTCAGCAATTCTGAGCGTGAAAAAAAATGTTTTTGAAAGTCATGAGAGTTGTGCTGTTATCTGACTTTGTCGGCATGTCCAAATTGTGTTAGACACATGGAGATCAAAAAGGTGCTCGGGGTTGTTGTTGGTGAGATGGTTGATAGTTTTGAGGGTGTTTACCAAGTCAGTTGCTAGACGTCGGAGCTTCAATGAATCCAAGCCCAAGTAGACGAGGCATTCAGAGTATGGCAGGTGTCTGATGGATGGTATTCGTTTGGTTGGACATGTCAGAACGGTTTCCAGGTGGTCAATGTTCTGAGCAAGATAGGTGTCCCAGACTGATGATACAAATTCTAAGTCACAGGGTAGCAGGGTTCTGCTTCATCAACATGTATCAGAACAAAGATGGCTGGCCATTCTGGGACTGCAATTCTGCGTTAATTTGCAAGACATCTTTCAATCTGTTTCTCGTAAATGAAAATAGGTTCTTCTCGCAATCTAGAGGATTCAAATGGTATCACTTAAATGTTTGGGATTAAACAAGAATTAGTTCAAACAAATATGAATCTAATGTTAAAGGAAATCTTTAATATTTTGTCTTCGTATAATAAAACATAATTATTAAGGTTTACTAAAATAAAGGTCGCTAATCAAGTAAGCAACATCTCAAAATAGATATTGAAAGATGCAATCCTTGACACGTCAAAATAAACTCTTCCCACCACAAACTCAGTACATGTAATTGGCACTTGGTGGTAACCAACATCACCCTGTTAAAAAAAACGACCTCCTTAGAGAATGGGAAACAGTCATGATTGGCAGCGAAGGACAACCCATTAGCATAATCGATGATTACTTAATCCAGCTTTGATCACAAGCCAATTTCTTTTTTTCCAATTTTCGATGGATGCGGCACACAGAAGGCGAGTTCTCTCATTCAAGGTAAGTCTGTTTGATCTTATTTGCCACACGTTTTTAATGATTTCCATTTTAACTTCATTATTTGCCATCATTTGATGCCCAGTTTTTTTTTACGTTTCTTCAAAAATATTATGAAAAAAAAACAAAAAACAGCTAAACTTCTGGCATCTTGCTGGAGAAATTGATAATTCTCTCCCTTTTATTGATATTCTTGTAGAAATATCGCTGTCTTCATTTCTAATAAGTGTTTAACGTTAACCTCATTTTTTGCTGTTGTATTTGTGGTGGGATTCATTTAGTCGTAAACATAGGAAAATTTATTTGATAAATACTTTGATTCACCGAGCTGTATCAATGTGTTTATCAATGTGTTCAGGCTGAAAATTATCTGATGAATTTGAATTTATCAAATCTATCATTATTTATATCTTTTTGTCCAATACCTGCCAGCATGTAAAACAGATGTTAAACTGAATATGATAATACCTCCATCGGCATTTCGGTAAAAGCACAACGCATAAGCCAAGAAAAATGAACAGTCACACTTCAACATTAATAAAATTAAAGCATTTTTCACATAATTTTTTATCTATTAAAATTAATCTCATTATTTTTTTGTTGTTTCTGCTTATTTTTATCATATCAGTATAACTTCCAGTAAGTTGATTCTTTTAAAAATCTCATTCGAAAGCTTCCAATACTGTCCATGCAATCCATTTTTTGTGCAAATTTTATTAAGAACTGATATCTGCAAGATTTTTTGTCAGCTTGTTTCAAAAATAAAATAAAATAACGTTAATTAATATGAATCACGATCATAACTTGTTTTTTATTCTGTTGTTGGCATTGGTTCCCCCAGTTCTTTCCAGAATCAGGTATTTATGGGAGGGACGACATGAAGCTTATAGGGACGTGGTCCCTTGAATTGTTATAAAAATGTTTAAAATAGAGAAACATGCATGAAAGTTGAAATGAAGGAAGAATGGAAAAAAGGAAACATTGTTTAAAGATCACAAGATATTTATGTATATACAAAATTACACAACGTTAATTGTTTATTTGAAATGTTCAGTTAGAAGTTTATGAGTGTGTATATGTGTGCGACAGTGTAGGCATTTGTGTGATGCTTTTGCATTAGAAAGCGGAAGTGTATGAATGTGTGTGTCACCTTTTGTCAGGGTGTGTAGTTGTATGAATGTGTTTGTGTGTGCACGTGAGTTGAGAATTGCTTGGGACAGTGTAGGCACTTGTGTGTGTGTGTGTGTGAGTTGAATAGTGGCAGCCTCCCAAGCCTAAGAGGGCGAGGGAAGTGGAAACGTTGTCCTCTGGTTTTGTGTGCTGATTTTTTCTAACTTCCCTTTTCTCAACGAAAATGTTACTGTAAATTATGTTTCAATCGGCTCCAGGAATCACCTTGCGTTTGGGCACGAAAAAGGGCCTTTAATCGCATGGTGTGGCGGATGTAGTAGAAAACATATCACGTGACAGCCATTTTTGTTTTTCGCTGAATATGCGTGTGGGGGCCGGTTTTTTAAACAAAAATCTAGTTTCGTTTTTAGATGGAATTTTTAGGCGTAGCTTATGTGTTTTCGCCCACGCTGTCTGTTAGTCAACATTATAGGATTGGGATACATGTCAATCCCATAAGCTTGCGAACATCCATAAGTGAAAACGGTGCTGTGAAAACGGTGCTATGAAATCGACCAGATTCGAATTCGGCATGCCCGGATCGTCAGTCCATGTCAGTATCCACTTCATAACAGGCATCTCCCAGAAAATTACTAAGTAAAAATAAGTTACTTAAAGAGAAAAAAAAAAAATATTGACAAATGAAATTAAAAATAGTTTAATTAATTAAGATTTATTTTTAATCCAATGCTCTCTCCTTATTTTAGCCCCATCAACTGTTGACTCCTTCGTGGGGGACTCAGGTGTGTTTATCTCGTAGAACTGCGATAAAATAATAACTGTAAAAAAACAATAAAAATTTAAAACATTTTTAATTTATATTTCCGAATTAAATGAAACTAAATCGATCAATAATTTCTGTAATGATGACTCATCCGGAAATGGCTAGGAAGAAATTATAACAATGTTCGAAGATGAAACAGATGATCAGAAAGCAAAGATAAAAAAATGTAAAAAAAAAAAAACGAGCGCTTGCACTGTATGTAAATGAATTGAACTGAGTTGATATCAATTCTACAAAATGCTGAAGGATCAGTTAGGTTTTCTAAGGAAGAGTGCCTTTTGCAAGACAAATCTATATGCAAACCCTAAAGACACCAAAACTAAGATGTCATTCAAACACGAGAAATATGCCCTTTTAGTTTTAAAAATAAAATCATTCATTTTGAGTGAAAGTAATAATTAGCGATACTTCTTGCCCAAAAGAGTGTTGATTCCTCCTTCTTTGAATGAATCCTCTATATAATAAAGAGCAATGCATATTTATTTGTAAATATATATTCGTCCCGTCACAAAAAAGTATACCCAACAAATAAGGGAAGGAAGAGCACAAATCTGTTTCCATAACGTTTTTTTTTTTTAAATTTTATTCCTTTCTGATTTCTATACCGATTTATAGTTTTTTTTTTAATTTCCTATTTTTTTTCTTCTAAATTTTCCAGTTCGAGACGATAGTTCTTTCAATTTCATTTTGAACCATTTCTTCGCATCGCTACATATTTGATGCTTTTAACATCCGGTGTCATTTTTTTTTTATGTCTAGCTTAGAAAAACTTAAATTAAAAGGTAAATAGCAAGTCAGACAACCCCCTGCTGACTGAAATAAATTTGGAAAGGTAAGTGTTTTTTTTTCTTTAGGTCATCAGAAATGATAACTTTTTTTATGTATTATTATTTTAATTTTTCGTCCTCTTGTCTCATGCTAACATTAGACGTTTCGTGAATGACTTTCAACTTCTCCTGTCTGTTGTCATTTTGCTTGTGCCGCTTACCAGGAGCAGGTCATCATCATGTTTTAAGCAGCCTACCATCAATGTTGGACACACTTTGGAGTGTTTCAGATGACTGACAGCGGTTGACATGACCGTATCAGTTGAGAGGCCGTTGTGCGACATATTTTCTCATGGAGGTCTGTAGAATGAGACTGGCAATTTTCTCTATCCGATGCGTTGCAGCCAGGACCGTATTGCTTTGATATTTCATCATCGATCATGTTTCACAGTCATACAACAACTATATATATATATATATATATATACTGTATAGATGAAAAATTAAATTACTGACGTAATTCTATAATTTTATATGAATATTAGTGATAACACTGTTTTTTCTTAAACTTTTTTTTTTTTTAATTTTGAGTTTCAATTCACTCTATATTCTCCGTAGCATTTAATTTTATGAATAATAAACTAGTATCTCTCTACTGGCTGTAAATTTCGATGTTCTTGTAGCGAAATGTTAAAAAATATATGAAAAAATGGATAGCAAAACATGTTAGAAAAAAAAAAGTTCAAACCACGCTCGATATACCCCCCCCCTCAAGCTTCATCTCCTTTCACCTTCCTCTGAGATGTACACGATATGATTTTCTTGAAAGGATCATTTACAAAGCAGGCCGACTTTAATTAATGCCAGTCACATCGCTGCCGAAATGAAACAGACTCCCCAAAGTTTTCAGTTGAGTTTTCTGTTCTTAAATGTATTTCTATCTTAAATGTATTTGGCATTTTTAGTAATTTCTAATCATGCTACCAAATTTACTTGTATTTACCTTGTTTTTTAATTTAATTTTGAGTTTCAATTTTAACCCTTTTTCTCCGTAGCCTTCATTGTATAAATAGTAAACTAGTTTTTCTCAGTTGCTACCCTACTGGCTGTCTATTACTTTTCTGTACTAACTTGTGACAGGGAAACATATCTTGAAATTTCTGTTCCCTCTGTTAAGTGTACAGTGGACTTACATATGTACATGTATGTATGTATGTATATATATATATATATATATATATATATATATATATGCATATGTGGATGAAAATTTTTATTTATTTTATTTATTTATTTATTTTTTAACTTGCGATGACTCGGAAATACCCGACTAGTACATGGGCGCAGGCTATCCTCTCTCAGAGTGTTGGACCCGTAGACCTTGTCAGGTCATCTACCTAAGAGAAGGAAAACTCTGATAATAAAACTTTGCTACTAACTACTTACATCTTGGCAGCAAACCATCGGGGATAGAGGCCTCCGTAGTCTTGATCGACAACCTTCCTAGAGCTGGAATCTCGAACAAAGTATCAAGTTTGCAAACCTGAAATTGCTTAAGGAGTAGATGGGCTCTGCCTATCGCCAGGCCTTCACACTCCTTCTCTGTCTATTAGCCAGGCGTAGAGGTACAAGCACTGGAACGCCTCTAAATACACCTAGTGATTGGCCTTGTTTCCTGACTAGGACAATGAACGCCGTCTCTCTCTCTCTCTCTCTCTCTCTCTCGCTCTCTCTCTTACTCTCTATCTGGGTAACTTGGGGAAAGTTTTTTGTCACTATGTCCTACATGACTAGTCTGGGTCGCTCTTGTTCCGACAGGTTTAGGGTACAGGTTAGACAACTTATTCCATAATTAATTTACCGTAATTAATTAATTAATATTGCTCCAGTAAAATACATCATTGTGTCACATATATACAACTATGAACATACACGGGGGGGAGAGGTCATGAGTGATGTAATGGATACTAATGCAGACTCTTGAATTGGTTAAGCCGAGTTCAAATCAAATCGGATCCATTGCATTCACTTACACTGCAATATTATTGGGAAAAGTATTAACTTCAACCCTCCTCAGCTATACATAAAATAGCAACTTGCCTTTAATAAATCGTATCCAATGAATTATTGGCAAGAGACTGTAAGCTTTCACAGTATATCTTTGCTATGACGGGAGTTGATTGGGTGTGAACTATCTCCAACCACTGTCATAACATTTATCAAATGATGCCTGTAGATCAGGAGCAGGCAACCTGTGGCCCGCGAATGCTTAGCGTCTTGCCTGTCACCCTGCTATGCTTTATTATTGCAATCCGACCCGCGGACCTCCCAGTAAAACTCATATCATTTTGTGACATAGACGTAAAAGTAGGTTTCAATTAAGATTTACAGTGGGATAAAAATGTATAAATATCAGCGAGCGATGATGCATGTATATTTCATTTTTCTTTAACTATTAATTTCAAATCCTTGGCCTGAGATCAAAATAGAAATAGAAAGAGAGAGGCAAAGAGGAAACGAAAGACGAGGAAAGGGCATGAAACAGATAACTTATGTGAGGTGTGTTAAAACGAATGCTGGATCAACTTGCTACATCTCCCGTCCCTTCTTTTCACACCTAGCCAAGTCGAGGTTACCAGGTGCGACGACCTGGACTTTTTCAAAAGCCACTGAAACAGAATGACCATCTCTTATCATCAGGGGAATTTCGGGCATGCGCGGCACACACCGGGCACGCCAGGGTGATGCAGAAATATGACTGTTGGGATACGATAGGCGTGAAAGAGAGATGCCAAGTCGAGCTCTCTGAAAGGCAACAGATTGAGATTGACACGCAAAAAGTGTGTATCGAGCCAGCGACAGAGATAAACGACGAATTTTGTATCTCGGAATATGACAGTGAACAAAGACAGGCGAGAATATAGAGGGAATCTGGAAGATGCGAATATCGTGTATGCTTAAGAATATCAAACTATCTGATATCGTCCCAGCTACGGAAACATCTATATGAAAAACCAAAGATTAATATCTAGTGAGAAGAAGCGGAAATAAAACGCCACGAACATTGAAGAAACTGATTACTGTAAGTCCTATCCTCTTTTCTCTCAGGTCAACATTTTATATACACGTATCTTCACTTGCTATAGATTTAGAATTACTTAGAACACCATGTTTTAACATATTTTTTTCCCCTTACAAATTTTGTAAATAAACATTGTTATTTTGAGTTTAACTTGCGTTGTGTTCGTTGTTTCACATGTGTGTCTTTGTCTGTATATTTACATTACAGGTGTCTGAGACAGAGTATCCCATCACTTGTGTTTGAAATATATTAATATTTGGACCCGAGGACGTTTCAAAAATCTGTTTTTTTTACTTTTCTGTTGCGCAACCCTTTCGTCGTTCCCAACGAAGCGCGAACGTAACAATTTATTAATTGGTGAAAAATTAGGTATACCTAATTTTCTTCCTTTTCAGCTCATCATGTCTGAGACCCAGCGTATTAAGAAGAGGAAAGTGGACCTCGAGCGTCGAATCTTCAATCCTGAGTGGGAGAAGTACTTCTTCATCGAGTGCTTTGGACAGGCCCAGTGCCTCATATGCTTGAAGACTTTGGCTGTCCTAAAAGAGTACGTGTGCCGCCACTGAGAGACAGAGTACCGATCGTTAGACTATCAGGTAACTTTGAGAAACAAACTTCACTCTTCCGCAAACAGAATACTGAGGCCGAAAAGGTGACGCGCGCCAGTTATGAAGTCTCCCGCATCTTTGCTCGCCGAATGAAGCCATTTGCGGATGGGGACTTCATCAAGGAATGCCTCCTCGCTTTAGTGGACTCCGTCTGTCCAGAGCTACGTTCCGCCTTTGAGAACGTGAGTCTTTCGTCCCGCACGGTTCGTCACCACATCGAGGATATGTCGGACAACGTGCACGACTCACTCAAAACACGCAGCTCGAATTTCATCGCCTTTTCTCTCTCTCTGGATGAGAGCACCGACACAAAGGACACGGCCCATCTGTTCGTTTTCATCCGCGGCGTCACCTCTGACCTTCAAGTGTGTGAGGAATTCCTCCAGCTTGTCCCGCTGCGCGACACCACCACTGGGCAAGACATCTGTGATGCCGTGCTTCTGTGTGTTGATCAGCACTCCCTGGACCTCTCCCGTCTTGTGTGTGTGACGATCGACGGTGTCCTGGTGATGGTTGGTGAGAAGACCGGCGCCGCTTCGCTGCTAGTGCCTCACTGTGAAACCGCCAGATACACTCAGCCCATTAACAAGATGCACTGCATCATCCACCAAGAGTCCCTATGCGCTAAGTCTGCCAACCTCGTTGGTGTCATGTCTGTCGTGGTGAAGGTCGTCAACTCCATCCTCTCCCGCAGTCTTAACCATCGTCAGTTCCAAGCACTGATGGACGAGGTGAACGTGCACTACAACGACCTGCTCTACTTCTGTGAGGTACGCTGGCTGAGTCGTGGGGCCATGCTGTCTCGGGTGTGCGACCTACAGCAGTAGATTGCCACCTTTCTATGTCAGAAGAATCTTCCCCACGCTGATCAATTCTCTGATCTGCGGTGGTTAGCTCGCCTGGCCCTGGTCACGGACATCACAGCGCACCTGAACACCCTCAACATAAAGCTGCAAAGCAAATACATTCTCGTGACAGACATGTACGCGCACATCACTCCCTTCGAGGTTAAACTGCACTTGTGGGAGACTTAGTTGGCTTCTGGTCAGTTTGTGCATTTTCCCCGCCTTGCTGCATTTGTGCCTGACGATGTAGACCTGGGCACTTGCGTTAGTGTCGTCAACTCTCTACGTGAGGAATTTGCTTCCCATTCTGCAGGAGTCAGGGTGCTGGCTGCGGATTTCAAGCTTTTCACTGCTCCCTTCGACTTCCCCGTAGAAGACGCCCCTGCCTCCCTACAGATGGAATTGGTGGAGCTGCAGTGCAACGATGAAATGAAGGCAAAGTTGCGCGCCTCTTCTCCGTTGTCCTTCTTCCGCGACACCGTTCTCCCTTCTAACATTTTTCAAAAATACATTGCCCAACGCATTGTGGCCATGCTTGGTAGCACCTACTGCTGTGAACAGCTCTTCTCGAAAATGAAGTAGACAAAGTCTCAACTTCGCTCCCAACTCTCGGACCGCCACCTCAATGACATTCTTCTGTTGTCTACCTCAACCATCGAGCCAGACATTGGAATAATTCTTCAAGGCAAACAGCACCAACAGTCTCATTGATTTGTAGAGTGTTCAATGCCATTTTTGTACAATTTATTCATGTAAACAAAATATAGTAATTCTGAGATTTCGTTTTTCACTCCAGCCCGCGATCTCCTTCCAAAAGTCTCCTCTGGCTCTCACTCCTAAAAGGTTGCCCGCCCCTGCTGTAGATATTTATTGGATGAGTATCTGAGTGTATGTTTATATAATCTGGTTTAAACCGGAATAAGAATTGCTGATGAAATAAGTCACAAACATTGATGTGGAATATGTAACAGATATTTATTTACTTGCATTTATACGAAGTGATTTGAATGATTCGCATCGATATAACTCTTCTCTTTCATTTTTTTTTATTATTCGTCCAAAACAAGGCATTTTTTTATTTGTTTAATTATTCGTTTTATATTTGATTAAGTGAATTTGAGAAATCTTTTATAAAATTATCAATATTTTGGAAGTTATCTTGTTATTATCTCGAATATTCTCTCATACACACATATGTATAAAGAATTGAAATTTAAAAAATCTAAGTTTATTACTGTAATTATGCCAAAAACTATTTTACATTTCTCACTACATTAGTTTTGTAAGGTGAAATTTTACTTTCAAATGAAATCATTTGCAGGATCCATTTCAATTTGACATTTTGAACACAATATAGAAATAAACTAGTGAAAAAATATTATTTTTATATTTTGAAAATAGTAACTAAAACACTGCAATTACTAAAAAAATAAAAATTGACTTGTATTTTAGAAATAAATATTATAAAAAAACAGAGCAAAACTTATCACACTTCATAAAGAACTAAAGATTTTCGAGACTCATAGAAAATAGAAAATTATCGGAGAACGAAGCTTCTTGGGATTGTAAAAAAAATTGTTGAGAATGCCAATCCCATGAATACTCGATATAATTAGGGAAGAGGTTAATGAGTCTTCGTGATAAGAGCATCACTGTGAAAGTCTCCAGATGTGATAAACCGCAAAAGGGTCAAGGATATAACTTTTCGGTTGTTTTTATACACGCTACGGATCCGTTCTAGAAACTGTCCGATACGGTAGCGACTGCCTTGGCAATACTAAACTTTAAACTTGTATAAAAGCAAAACCCTGACTTCTTTTACAGATAATGTCCACAAAAGTAAAACGGAGAATTTGATGCACGATGCAATCTAAAAGTGAAAAAGTTGAAAGAAAAAAAAAGTGATTTCACCGCCCAAGGGAGACCACTCTTGTTTTGCATTTTACATTATTCTCTCCCCTGATTCACATGAATTACAAATAATGCTTTTCCGAACATTTTGGTACACTTCTCAGCATTCAGGCGGTGATCAAAGTTTTTTTTTGTTTTTTTTAATATTTTAAGTAAAGTAACCCATCGAGTAAATGTGGTATTGTGGTGGCTGCTGAAGTGAAAGTTATGGACAAAGAGTAAAAGAGAGAAAGGAACCGTGGTTGAACGAATGGGCCACAATGTGTTTAGTTAAGAGTAGGATTGATAGATGATGACTACTGACCACTTTACAAACTTTTGATGGTATTTTGCGTGTTTTTTTTTTTTGTTGTTGTTTTTTAAATTTTTATTGCATTACTATTAATATTCAAAGTAAATCATTCCATGTACTCCCACTCGCGACACACTTATAATAGCCGTGTACCTAATCTGTTAAATTTATCAAATTTTGCAAATAAATTTTTTTTAAGTGCTGTATCGTTCTGTTCTTGGTCAGGGGAGGAGAAATCTTTCTAGATTGAGACAGTTTGTATGCTGCTTTTGGGGGAGCTAGATATCCCCCACATTAAAAACGACCTTGTATCTAACTGTACTCGTAGGACGGCAAGTAAATAGGAACACAATAAAACGTATTTCTCTTTTAATTCAAGTTTTTGTTTTTTTACTTGTTTTTTCAAAACATTTTTACGGCATCCATAAACTTGACAGCTAAAAAAAGTGTTTGTTTTTTAATTTGGTGGTAATATAAGCTCATCATCATTCGGTTGAATTCAGTATTATATAATCTATTAGGGAACAGCCTTCGAGCGAGAATCAAAGTACTGCCGGTCTTACTAACCTGTTTTTGCTACCCCCCCCCCCCATTTAATTCCAATGAAATTGTGTGTGTATATATGTATATATATAACAACATTAAATCCAAATGATTGGCGATACTTTAGTCCATAGAGTAAATGTGGTATTGTGGTGACTGCCGAAGTGAAAGTCATGGACAAATGGTGAAAGAGAAAAAGGAACAATGCTTGGACGAACGGGTCAGAATGCGTCGAGTTAAGAGTAGGATTTTGACAGATGATAACCACCGACCCCCCCACACACACACACTCACACGCACACTTCCCACACTTTTGATGGCCTTGTGACTATTCTTTTTTTATTGCATCACTATCCATTTAGCAGGTAAATAATTCAAAGTGTAGTATGTTCTGTCAGAAGATAAGAAATCCTGCTAGACTGAGGCAGCTTTAATTTTTATCCTAACTCAGATTGCTCCTTTTATGGGAGCTGGATTTTCCACATTAAAAGCCGGCTGTGTTTAATTTTACCTTTGTAGGGAGGCAAGTAAATAAGGGTTTGCTGGTATGTGTGCCACCATTTCGTTTCCTTGGAGACGATTTATTCCATCCATGTTTACAATGATTCTGTCCTCACATTCTGGTGGATCTGAATTTAATGAAAGACGATGATTTCGAATGTGGCGTGGTACTCTATCTACCAAGATTGATTGCAGATCGACAATCCCAGTAACCCGTCCTCCCAAAACCCGTTGTACACTGATCGTGTGAAGTTTTTAGTCGGACATAATCTCCCATTTTATATGGCCCACGGTTTACTTCAGGCGCCATTGGAGGCACGTAATCAATTCCTTTAAGTTGCATTACATAGTTGAAGATTTCATCTTCGCTAATGACATTGCACAACAATCCTCTCGATGGTGCATTTTATTCAGACTGTGATCCACTTAACATTTCTGACACCATTCCGCTCTTTTGTTTCTTGCCGGGAGACATGCGATCATTGAAATCTTAATTGTACTTCAATGAAGGTTCGGAATTCATTGCTGCAAAATATTGCATCATTATCCATGAGGAGCTTCTTCAGTGGACGGACCTCTTTCAGAAAACACGGACTTTCCAACTGGAGTACAAGATTTGACAAATCTGTTTTGTTTAAAAACACTTTTAAATAATCAAATTCTGCCAAGTTTCAACCATCATTTCCAATCCCCAATCTCTTGTTTCATCGTCCACCTGACAAACTTGTAGCAGTTGCATGAGCGAACTATTTTGTATTGGTCTATGTGAACGGCGGTGAGATTGTGATTCGGCTTGTTGATTATGTAACCATCGCCTTTTCACCGCATGGACAAGCAACATGTCTACGCCCAATGAGATTCATACGTAATGAATCGTCTTGGCACAAAAATTAAGCCACGTGATGAACAGAACAATTAAGTTCCAATCTTACTTTCAAATAGACAAGATGGATATCCTGCGCTTTCTACCGGGCTAGCGGTAAATGAATTGAGGAATTTCAAGATAATGTTATTTCGTCTTGTCAACATTAATCAACCTTCATTTTGTTCCCATGAATAAAACTGCATATCTATTTAGTTGTGGAGCCGTTATTATTTTGTGGAAGAATAGTGATCCATTTTTGCTTATGTAGCATTTCTATTTCAATCAGATTCGGCCAGACGTATTACTCTTCCACATAAGTTCGTCATTCTGATTTTCTTTCCGATTTAAACCCCAAACTAAAAAATTGTCAACCACATGTAAAAACTAATTCTTATCCTCGAGTGGCTTTTGGACCTTGGTAAGCAGTGACTCATTAGTAGAAAAAGAAGCACGATAGTATAAGGTGATTCAGCAACCGACGAGTTTTAGTATTAATGAAACAACTTGCGTTCCTTGTGCGATCTAGAAAGGAATTACAACGTGTATCATCAGAGAACAATTAGATGTTCGAATAAAACTGAAAGTAGCAAAGAATATGGCTGAAAATCTTTACAGCTGTCATGCATGAAGTACAATTTTGAATAAAAATAAAGTAAACACGATTTCTTTGTCATTGAAATGTCCCAAGATTCTAAGAGCTATGGCGAGTGGAATTACCACGCTAAAAATTGGATGATTTATGTACTAATAAGACAATATTTATGTACTGTCATCATTTCAAAAATATGGCCACACCTGTAATAACAGGTGTGTAATAACAGGTGTGTAATAACAGGTGTGTAATATTGATTTCATTTCTTATGAATCAGATGATTCTTTTGTTGGCATTGGTTTTCCCAATATCTTTCAAGTTAGAATACTTTCTAGAAAGACATCGGGTACTTAGAAGAGGGACCATGTGAAGGTTGGCAATATCCTAAGTGAAAGTGTTTATGTGGAACGAACTGGATTCGAACTTGTCACACCCAGTTTGTCAGTCCCTGTCGTTAACCACTTAGTCAACATGCAATAACTAAAATAGAATAACAATTATTTGTTTGTTATTGAAATGGACCGAGGTTCTAAGAGTTTATGGCTATTGGATAAAAATTGGATTTTTCAAAAATGATAATCGGATGCGCCTCGGTGTGACTAAAGAATCACTTTTCTGCTCATGGGTGATTAGATGCATCCAAGTATCTTGATAAAGATAGTTGGTTATGCTTAGGTTTAAAATAACATTTTTAATTCAGGATAGTTAAACAGACGGCAAAGAGAAATATGGATATTGTTGAAGAAAAGTGCACGCAAAATGACAATGGAGTGTTAGCAACAAACGGGCAGGACAAGAGGGATGCTTGAAAATGCCACTATGAGAAATTGTTGAATACTGAGTTTTCATGGACCGTGAAAATCTAGAAGTTGCGGAAGCAATATCCGATCCAGCTATAAGAACTGAGAAAGAAATGGTATGGGAAGCTGCGAATAAGATGAAGGGGAACACAGGAGAACCCTCAGGCGTTGTGCAAAAATGTTGAAGGCTGCGAGTGAAACAGGCATTGAGATGATCACAGATGTGACAAGTCAGATCATAAAAGAAGAGGTTATCCCAAAAGACTGCGAACTTAATACAATTGTGAATTGTTATAATTGTAAAAGGAAGCTCTAGATAGAGGTAATTACAGAAACTTAAAATTGATGGGTCAGGTCCTGAAAATAATTGAGAGAATAATTGAGCAGCAAATAAGAAGTCAGATAAGCATAGATGAAATACAGTTTGGTGTTATGCCTGGGCAAAGTACCAGTGGTGCTATATTTATCCTGAGATAAATGCAAGAGAAGTACTTTGCCTTTGTGGATCTGGAGGAAACTTTGACAGAGTGCCAAGAGAGGTTGTCTGGTGCACTTTACGTAAACTAGCGGCAAACAAGTAGTTGTTAGAATTAACAGCACATTTAATGACAGGATTTTGTACTGAGTCGGTTGCTTTCCATTTGTGTCTTAGAAGCATTGTCCAGAGAGTTCAGTACAGGTTGTCAGGAAGAGATGCTGTATGCTGATGATTTAGTATATGCCTGTGAAATAATGGAAGACCTACTTGTTAAGTTAAAAACTTGGAGAAATGCTATGGAAAGTAAAGGTCTGAAAGTGAATGTTACCAAGATAGTGGTTTTAGTGTTGGAAAGCTTCCCATAAGAGTAAAGTTCTCCTGTTCAGTTTGTGGTACTTGCAAGCATTGAGTACATAAGTGCAGTGGAATTACTGGTAGGTTGAGAAAAGATAACCAATTTGTGTAAGAGAAGTGTAATACAATGGAGATGGATGAGAACTCAGACGTGGAGAAAGTATATCTGGATGGCGAAGCTTTTGAGGTTGTTCAGAAGTTTTGTTACCTTGGTGACACAATTGGAGAACAGGGTGGATCAGGTACTAATGTGATTGCAAGAATTGGGAGTGGATGGAGTAAGTTCATGGAACTTCTGCCATTACTAACCAGCAGACTGTTACCACAGTTGACCAACAGAAGACTCTATCAGGCATGTGTACACAGTGTGATAATGTAGGGAAATCGTGTGTCATGCTTAGGTTTTAAATTGAATTTTCATTGGTCTGTCATGCTTAGGTTTTAAAAAGCATTTTCATCAGTCTGTCATGCTTATCATTTAAATAGAATTTTCATAGGTCTGTCATGATTAGGTTTTAAATAGAATTTTAATTAGTCTGTCATGCTTAGGTTTTAAATTGAATTTACATACGTCTGTCATGCTTAGGTTTAAATAGAAATTTCATACGTATGTAATACTTAGGTTTTAAATAGAATTTTCACTGGTCTGTCATGCTTAGGATTTATATAGAATTTTCATCAATCTGTCAGGATTAGGTTTTAAATAGCATTTTCATCAGTGTGTCATGCCTAGTTTTTATATAGAATTTTCACTGGTCTGTAATGTTTAGGTTTTAAATAGCATTTTGACTGGTCTGTCATGATTAGGATTAATATAGAATTTTCATCTGTCTGTCATGATTAGGTTATAAAATGGCATTTTTATCGTTCTGTCATACTTAGGTTTTATATAGAATTTTCATACGTCTGTCATGCTTAAGGTTTTAAATAAAATTTCTATCGGTCTATTCATGTTTAGGTTTTAAATACAATTTTTATCAGTCTGTCATGCTTAAGGTTAAAATAGAATTTTCATCGGTCTGTTATGCTTAGGTTTTAAAATAGCATTTTTATCATTCTGTCAAGTTTAGGTTTAAAATACTATTTTCATCGGTCTGTCATGCTTAGGTTTTTAATAGAATTTTCATATGTCTGTCAAGCTTAGGTTTTAAATTGAACATTCACTGGTCTGTCATGCTTAGGGTTAAATAGAATTTTCATCAGTCTTTCATGCTTAGGTTTTAAACTAGCATTTTTATCGTTCTGTCTTGTTTAGGTTTTAAATAGCATTTTCATCGGTCTATCTTGCTTAAGTTTTATATAGAATTTTCATACGTCTGTCATGCTTTGGTTTTAAGTAGAATTTTCTATGTGTCTGTCATGCTTAGGTTTTTAAATTGCATTTTCATCAGTCTGTTATGCTTAGGTTTTTAAATTGCATTTTTATCAGTCTGTTATGCTTAGGTTTTTAAATTGAATTTTTATTAGTCTGTTAGGTTTAGGTTTAAAATAGTATTTTCCTATGTCTGTCAGGCTTAAGTTTAAATTAGCATTTTCATCGGTTAGTTATGCTTATATTTTAAATTATATTTTTATCATTCTGTAAGGTTTAGGGTTTTTAAAGTATTTTTATCGGGCTGTTATGCTTCGGTTTTAAATAGAATTTTTATAGGTCTGTCATGATTAGGTTTTAAAAAGAATTTTCCGCGGTCTGTCATGCTAATGTCTTAAATAAAATTTTCATTAGTCTGTCCTGCTTAGGTTTTAAATAGAATTTTCATCAGTCTGTCATGCTAAGGTTTTAAATAGCATTTCATTGTTTCAATTATATATAGAATTTTCATTGGTATGTAATGCTTAGGTTTTAAATAGCATTTTCATCGGTCTATCATGCTTAAGTTTTATATAGAATTTTTATACGTCTGTACATCTTAGATTTTAAATAGTATTTTCATCGGTCTGTCATGCTTAGGTTTTAAATAGCATTTCATTGTTTCAATTATATATAGAATTTTCATTGGTATGTAATGCTTAGGTTTTAAATTGCATTTTTATCGGTCTATCATGCTTAAGTTTTATATAGAATTTTTATACGTCTGTACATCTTAGATTTTAAATAGTATTTTCATCGGTCTGTCATGCTTAGGTTTTAAATAGAATTTACATCAGTGTGTCATGCTCAAGTTTTGAATGGAATTTTAATTGATCTGTCATGCTTAGGTTTTTAAAAGCATTTTTACTGGTCTGTCACGCTAATGTTTTTAATAGAATTTTCATAGGTCTGTCATGCTTAGGTTTTAAATAGAATTTTCTACTGTTCTTTAATGCTTAGGGTTAATATAGAATTTTCATTCGTCTGTCATGATTAAGTTATAAAATAGCATTTTTATCGTTATGTCCTATTATGGTTATTAATAGGATTTTTATCGGCCTGTCATACTTAGTTTTTAAATAGAATTTTCATTGGTTTATCATGGTTAGGTTTTATATAGAATTTTAATACGTCTGTCATGCTTAGGTTTTAAATTTGATTTTCACCGGTGTGTCATGCTTAGGTTTTATATAGAATTTTTACGAGTGTGTCATGCTATGGTTTTCAATAGTATTTTCATCAGTCTGTTATGCTTAGGTTTTAAATAGAATTTTCACTGGTTTGTCATGCTTAGGTTTTAAATAGAATCTTCATTGGTCTGTCATGCTAAGGTTTTAAATAGCATTTTTATCATTCTGTCATGCTTAAGTTTTAACAAATTTGCATGAGATAAAAAAGAAAATATAATATTCTTTTGATTTGTGAAAGCTAAATGGAAGAAAGCATGAAAATGCTATTTAAAACCTAAGCATGACAGACTGATGAAAATGCTATTTCAGTCGGTTAAATTTTTCTGGGTGTAATCATCACTTTTTCCAGCATATTTTTTTTTCTTCCTTATATTTGAACTTTATTTTCAGTAAAATTCTCGATTGTCTATAGCACAAAGTGCCAGACTTGGATATCTATTACTCATTGATTACTCCACTTTTTAATGCAGTTGAGTAGTACTGTAGAAATATGCAGGAGGTGAGGGGGGCATAGCCCATAAATCAGAATGATGGTATGTTGCCAAACGTTTCATTTTTCTCAATACAAGACATACAGATTATATATACAAAAAAGAGTCGTCAACCTAATAGGTCCCTCACTGTCAGCTAAGCTCCAGCCCCTGTCCCATCGCCGCAATGTAGCATCCTTATGTTTGTTTTACAAATAATTCAATGGATTATGCTCCGATGAGTTGGCTACTCTGGTGCCCCCTCGACGTAAATTCACTAGACTAACTCGACATTCTACTAAATCTCATTCATTCACTGTGGAGGTCCCCAGATGCCGGAGAGCATTCTACTCAAATAGCTTCTTTCCTCGTGCTGCTGGTCTCTGGAACTCCCTCCCTGCCCCCTGTTTCCCCGACAGTACTGACATGCAGAAATTTAAAACTAATGTAAACAGACATCTCGCTGCTCAGATCCCAATTTAAGCTGAACCACCAATCCTTCTTCCCTTTTCCTTTTTCTCAGTAGCCCCTTACGTTTACAGTGGCGGCCTGCCTTGTTTGGGGTGAATCATGTTAAAAAAAAAAAAAAAAAAAAAAAAATACAGGATGTTTGGGATAAATGTTATAATTTTTTTATATTCTTTTATTTCATAACCATTTGTAGTATTTAATAGCGGCAAAGTTCAACGTATACCTGTTTCTGTGTACTATTGGTGGTTTGACAGCTGGAGACCATGGTCGACTAGAAAATTTCAGAATATTGAAAGAGAGTGATGTGCATGATGATGATCCGTGCCAGATAAAAAAATGTGGAAAACTTAGCTGCAGTTCAGTGCTCCTTGAATACCTTGAGCTTGGGAATAGTGATGAATATGTGGAAGCAGTGGCTAGCAGGAAGAATCATAACAAACATTCACAATGAAATTTGTGAAGCTGCAAAACAAAGGTGCGGCAAAATCAAGGCAATGCGGACCTTGGCGAGAGAGATTGGTGTCTGAGTGGCGACTATGAAGAAAACACTGAACGAGGATCTTTGCTACTCCTCATATAAGAATGGCAAGGGCCAACTACTAACTGCCCAAGAGAACCGCCTTATGAAAGCCAAGTAACTCTTCAAAAAGGTCAAACACCCAGTCGAGCCGAGGATGCTCTGGTTCTTCTCAGGACTAGTTGCACAATGCGCAGGACAAACGGTGGCTAGTCTACAGTCCGCATGAGATCCTGTGCATCAGAAAGATCAAATTACTTCAAACTGTGATGGTCTTTGGGTGTTTCCAGGGATGGCAATGTCATGTCGCCGCACATATGCAAAAAGAGACTCTGACTCAATTCAGGTGGCTATATTGAGTTGCTGTCCACTGTTGTCAATCGCTGGGTGGAAAGAGTGGCTGTGGGAAGGCCATGTGCATAACAACAGGACTCAGCTCTATGTCACACCTCTAAGAAAGTCCAGTCCCAACTCGTCTGATTGCAACCTATTGCACTATTATGTGTACGGCACAGTTGAAAAACACACCAAAAATACTGCCTGCAAGGATGAGCTGATTGCATGGATCAATGAAGGTTGCGTGCTCAAGGTTCAGGACCAACCTGGAGGCTGGTGGAGGCTTCTTCACATGACCTATATTGGGCAAAAAGATTCTCTTTGAATTTTGAGAATATATCAATTATTGGCCAAGATATTAGTTTTTTTTTTCCTTTCCAAAAAGAGTCAAAATTATCCCAAACACCCTCTATTAGATTTGGAAATTATTCAACATTTATAAAAAATGGAAAAGAAAAACAAAACAAATGTATT
The DNA here is from genome assembly GCA_963556195.1 of Sepiola atlantica. NCBI lineage: Eukaryota > Metazoa > Mollusca > Cephalopoda > Sepiida > Sepiolidae > Sepiola > Sepiola atlantica. The sequence goes on from OY744519.1 coordinate 50,736,380, forward strand.
CAATGCTTTGTTTTTATTTAGTTCAAAAGAAAAAATATCTTTGATTCAGCTTTACGTTACAACAGTCATTCAATCTTTATTCAATATTTTACCAGTTACTTCCTTCCAGGCTCCCATAGTTTAGTTTACTTAACCAAATGTTTTTTCATACATGCCAATTCTCTATTCCCAACCTGAGAAGTGAAACTTGGAATAGAATAAATACTCTCAAACTTTCTCTTTCATCTGGAAGATGTTAAAAATGTAAGTCGCTGCTTTGGCCCCGCCGGAAGTTTAATGCACATAAGACTTCTTTTCAGCTACTTAACCTGTTGTTACGACAATATTTCGACAAATATTCATTTCCTTGTTTATGCTCATTCCTGATACGTTTGAACTAAGTAAAACTGAAATATTGAAAAACATTTATTTTATTTTTTATTCTTTCATACATACATTATCTGTGGGTAGCCATTGTTGATTTAAACAGATACTGTTAAAAACAATGGACATATCCTGCAGATTATGACAAACTTTCCAACGAGCAAAAAATCTTTTGAAGATTAAGATGCATAAATAACGTAATTTTCCAAAAGTCATTTTTTTTTTTATTTGTTTAACTTTTTTGCTTTCGATTGATATAAGCCATCTTCGGATTATGTAAAGAAATGGTCGCGATGTAGTAAATATGGGGTGAACTTGACGACTCTGCACACCATGTTCACATCTTGCTGATTCCAAAGCATCACTTTCAAGCTAGTTGGAATCCTTCATGTGGATCCTCCTGAGGGAACCAATGTCAGCAAAACAAAAATGAAACAAGTCAAACTATCGTCATTTGCTGATTCATAGTCATTGGATGTCGATATATTGTTTGAATATTCAAATAGGTTTTTGCATGCTTTCTCATTAAGATATTAAATTTATTTCATGTGGTGCATTTTATGGTGTAAATGTGACAATTCTAAGTGTGTGTGTGTGCACTATCAAGTTGTTACTTCAAATCGCTTTAAATAGCTTCGAAAATTCTAAGTCTTTTTTTCTAGAATTTTAACTTTTTCAATATACTCAGTATGATGTAAAAAAAAAAAAGAGACCAGTCAAATGGCTGGATGAACCCTTGTGTAGTCAATAGCTATCTTAAAAATGTTACCTGGTTAGAGTTAGTGATGACCAGACTGAGTCTCTCGATGTTTAAACTGGCCTTAAATTTATGTAAGCAACAGCCGAGGATGGTAAGTAGCAACAGATTGTTGTTGTTCTGCTGCAATATTCATCATCCCAAATAAATTGCAATATTCATCATCCCAAATAAATTGCAATATTCATCATCCCAAATACAGCAGCCAAAGGATATCTTTATAATTGCGGTACCTATCTGTGTCATGGGACCAATGATCTAGAGGACAAATCCAAGCATTCCTGGGTTTCGTAGCCAGTTTCACGTTTGGTGTGAGCAGCTATTCCTTTCTTGGAATTTGTAGTAAAGTTTTTTTGCAAAAGTTTGACTTTGTCAGCTGCTGAGGATATCACCTCAAGTCCATTAATGATGGTTGGGATAGAAGTCTTACATCTGTTCAGAACCTTGTTTGCTAGTTTCCAAAACTCTGCTCATGAACTCTGAATTTAACAGATTGGGCATAGGACTCTTTCGTGGTTTCTATGCAATCGTTGCAGACAGTTTTAAAAGTGGCTTTATTTTGTTAAGTTTAATTTTTTTAACAGACTTCTTTGTGGTAAAGATGTTTTTTCACATGAGTTTGAGTTCTGTTGTAAAAACAACATTATTTATTAAGTGAGCACATTTTTAATATTTTGTTAAATATGTTTACATTTATTTATTCATTTTTTGAGTTTTAAATGTTTGTTTTTCATTTTGTTCATTCCAATAAAAACTGCTAAAACATTAAGGCAATTATGCTAATAGAAAAAATACTGATTCTTCTTTACAAAATAGATCTTATTATGTGTCACAAACCAGCTAGTTTCAAGTGAAAATAGGTAAATATAGTGAAATTCCCTTCAATTTCAACTTACGATATCTCATTTATTTAATGGGTTATTTTGATCACATTTAGATGTAAACAAAATGTAATATTTTCTTTTTATAAATCTGCAATTCTTTCTCTCGTATCATTAAGAGTTTTTTTGTTTTTTCAGGCTACTTCAAGTTAGGTTACTATTTTCAGTGACGGGTGATTTATTTTTTAATATTGTTTTTTTAAATTTTGTGTGGGTAATACTGTGTATCTCTATGCATATAAAGATATTCCCATCTTAAAGAAAAAGGGCCACTCATCAATAGGGAGGGTTTAATTTAGGGTTTTATATTGTATTTCAAGAAAAAAAAATCTAAGTTGAAAACTTTAGTAAATGGAATTTTTGCCCTATTATCGAATTGTTTCTATCTGTTTTTTCCTGGTTAAAATCTGAAGGTTTTTTTTTATTGATTTACTATTAAAAGAAAAATCTAATGTGCTATGAATCATTAATAAGATTCAATGTGTTAGCTGTTAAAAATAAATCTTATATTAACAGTCAAAGTTGCTTTTCTGTGTCATCTTTGCAAGAGCTAATGGGATTTTGACCAATATTTAGGCTGGTTTCATCTAATAATTATTGCTTTCATTATGATTACATTATATTTGTAAGGATTTTTCACTTGTGTGAAGCCTGCATTTTTAATTATACACTGAAAATAGCACACAGGCGACAAATTTTCTAATTTTCTATAAACTTTGAACAATCATAATTCGGTGGCTAATTGATCTACCAAAATACATTTGGTAACATTGTTTACGCTTTGCAAACATCTATGTGCTCACATTAAAAATATTTAGATATTATTAAAAAAAAAAAAATTGGTTTAGGATTATCTAATCTTAGTTTTCTTTGAAAAAAAATTTACTTTTTACATCAAAACCTTACGAATGTTGCCATATTAATATGGCAGCACAAAATGCTCACTATATTTGATGGAAATAATAGGATGATGACACACTTTAAACGTCAAAATAATAAGCATTTTCTGCTACCATAATAGCGACACGTAATCTTAACAGTTAATAAGTAAAATTTGAAATTAAAACGAGACTTTTATTTTTTGATCGAAAGCTACCATAATTTTAACTATTTAAAAAAAACATAATCAGTTGCTTTTTTTTTTCATGTTGATTGTACAGACGGACAAAACTTCCGCTTAAAAATGAGTGAAAAGAAGAAAAAAAAATAAAGATTCATTTTACTTTGTCTGCATTTTTGGAATGAGGTGTTAATGTTTATATACTATACATATCGGCCAATGTGCCCTCCCCCGGGTGTACGATGATAGTTTGTGTACTTGGATATTTCTTGCGTACTTAAAATTGAATGAACTGATAGTTGGTTTGGACATCTAATTTTTTTTAATTCACAAACGCTCTTACGTAGGATGACATAAGCAAAAATGAACGTTCTTATAAACCATACACCTGAAGAAAGTAAATATCAGTTGCTGAGAACAAAAGGCTGAAAGTAAAAAAGAAAACACGATCAAAGACAAAAGCAAGACATTTCGTATGATTATCTTTATGAATGGGGTCCGCTCATTGGATTATTTAATGCTCGAATTTTAGGGTTCATACCTATCCTCAATAGTTTTACTGCCTCAGGATTTGAAGTCAAATTTAAGATTACATCATCCGCATCAGTAATCACGAGGCTGCTCCCAAGGCAGGGGGGGGGGCACACACACACAGATTAATAGTAATTATTAAAAAAAAAAAAAAAAAAAAAAAAAATCAAAATCGCTGGTAGAATAAAATGTTCATAAAACAAAAAGCAGAAAAGTGTGTTTTGCATATTTCATTCTTCTGCTTTTTCACTCGTATTTCAATCTTTTTACAAATGCAGCCATACAAAAAAAAATTTAGATATAATTATCGCATACAATAAAACTTCTACAAATGTTCGTTTTTGTTTTTCTTTACTCTTCCTTTATAGATATTTGTTCTCGATAGATTTTGATCTCTTCGCGATTCTCTCCAATATATTATATATCATTATCATCATTATTATTATATATATAAAGAAAAAATCTTTATTTTTTTTAATGTTGAAAATAAAAGTTGATAACAATTTTTATGTTACAATCATCGTAAGGGGTGGGGGTGGGGGGTCAACATACAAAAAATAGACTTAAACAACCATATCAGATGCGCAGCAGCTGTAACATTTAAATACTTATGTTTTCGGTTTTATGTACACACAGAAATCATTTGCTTATGAATTTTTACCCAGAAAAAAAAAAATTTGAAATAGTTAATATATCCGATCATGTCGCAGACATGGAAAGACGTTCGAACAGAAATGTGTTCATGTCAGGCCAAATAAGGTTTTTGGATAGTTCTTTGGAGGGGGGAGGGGATCAGGTGTTTTTTTTTTTATAATAGTTGTTCTTTCCTCCACAAGACTCCTTAATCCGCAGCCCCTGCCGTATGTATTGAATGTTTAATGTCCCCCGTGAGAGATCTTCGTCCAGTCTGAATAGACGCCACAACTTGTATTGATGCATTCGGTTTCAGAACGACTTTGTTGGTCTCTGCGTGTGCAGAACTTGGACTGTTGCTCTTAAACGGTTTTGAGTGGCTCTTGTAAAATTCTGTCTCTTGGTGATTGTTGGAACCCTGATTCACGTTTTCATTTGCCATAGCTAACGGAGGCAATGAACTCTTTGGTGTGCTCAGGAATGGATTGCGACGAAATATAGTGCTTAGTTGCTCTTCATTCGACGGGCAGTACTCTTCCATTTTGTGTAAGAGACTTCGAGAATTGCCTATAAAAAAGGAAAAAAATACAAGAATAAAAAAAACAGTTAAATCGTCAGTTTCAAAAAAGCAAAAAGAATTGAGAATTGAAGAGTTGGAATTTCAATCAATTCATTTATAAATGTTGAATTGAAAACATTACTAAATTGAATCTACTTTTATTAACTATTATCTATTAGCATGCATTTCCTGCACTGGATGAAGAACCAGGTGTGTTTCTGCTCCCAGCCCTGAAACTCAATTTTGATTCTTATTTTTGATATCTATAATTTTTAAGTTTTAAATAAAATAAAATAAAACATTGTCTTTGCTCTTTATTGATGCCCCGTATGAACACGACCCTAGAATATTATTGGAAAGACCACATAGATGATACATCACGACTTTTTTAGTTAAAAATTCTAAATTAATATTCTAATTTAGAATTTCTAAGTAAAGATAATAAATGTTAAAAATGAATCAAATGATCAGACAATAAAATGCGTTTATCAACTGATTTTAAAACAACTTTTTTTAGTTAGAAATTCTAAATTAGAATATTAATTTAGAATTTTCAAGTAAAGATATTAAATGTTAAAAATGAAATCAAACATCATAAAATGTTACTCTCCTGATTAAATTAAATGTCCATACATAATACACAATGTAAGTGTGATAGACACATTTTGTGTTTTTGTAGTAAAATTATTGAAAGGGACAAAATTATTTTTCTTAAAGTTTGACAATAATATAAGCATTTCCTTTTTGATTAAAATAAAAATATTTAAAAAAAATTTTTATTTGAATTAAATAATGAAACAGTTAAAACACTAAGAATTATCTATGCACAACACAATCGTTTTCTCTTTTCTTTTGATATTGTTTGTAAACAAAATAATTGATTAAAGTATATCATTTTATAAAATATACCATTGAAGTATATTTAAGTAAAATTTAGAAATCTTCAAATCAAAATTACCACTATGAAAGTCCCGACGTTGAAAACAAAGTTTTAATAGGAAAACTTATTATTTTCAATAGAAAAAAATAATAAGTTGTTCTATTTCATAACATGAACCAATTATCCACATATTTAAATTTTTAGATTGAATTTTATAGCATGTCAACCGTTGTTGGATTATTTTATGCCAAAGAAGTTTTATTTGTTCTTTGTGGGGGGATGTTTGTTAGTTGTGCAATTATTTGTATGTTTACTATATTTCCTGCTTTTCATTTGTATTTCAGGTGATGCTTTCGGCTGGTAATTGAGTATTCGGTATAAGTAAGGTATATGTTTAATTGTTGCTATTGGCAAATCTGAGTATTTTCACACATTCAAATGTTTGTCTACTTGGGTGTGAAATATTTGGTCTATTAGCTTTGGATGAAGACAGATTCTTTTTGTTTGTTTCCCCCCCCCCCCAAGAAATTGCTAAGAAGTTGTGGTCTATTGTTTTGAATAGTTCTCATATGCTTCCAACATTGTAGGAGTTTCTTCCAATATGGAAGAGATATTTCTACATGCCATCAAGATAGGATTTATTTTGTTTTTTGATTTTACATCACTGTAAGTTCTCAGAAATCAAGGGGCCCCTTTTCTGGGGCTAACACTTGATATCTACATGAGATAAATAGATATTCAAGTGTTCCATTATAGTTTTGCTTTATTTCTCAAAAGTTGAGTTAATAAAGCAGAACATTGATTTTCCTCACCCAAATTGACCAGTTAACTATTTTATAGTATACCTTTTTTGTGGTCTCTTCGTCTTACCGGATTCCAGGACAAGAATTCCGCTGGTCTGGTGGAGTATCCAGCTTAGTGCTGTGACTAGAGGCAACAACACTTGGAGAAGATGCACCATTCCTTGTATGAGCCAGTGTAACCATACCGAGGAGATCTTATTTGGGCTTCGAATACTATGCTATTTTGAATATTTGGTCAGAGTTTACTTGTAGGCTGAAGTATCCTCGTGCCAGGTTGTCCTGACAAACCTCTGTACAGAGAGACCGTAGACACTCGAGGACAGTTTCTTGGAGGCATTCAAGTTCTCCCCTGTCTTGGAGGCATTCAAGTTCTCCCCTGTCTTGGAGGCATTCAAGTTCTCCCCTGTCTTGGAGGCATTCAAGTTCTCCCCTGTCTTGGAGGCATTCAAGTTCTCCCCTGTCTTGGAGGCATTCAAGTTCTCCACTGTCTTGCAGGCATTCAAGTTCAAGTTGTATATGAGGTTCCACATGAACATTAAGGTAACTTTTGATTTCTGTGTATGAAAGAATGGGTCAGTTTCGTATGGCCTATGCATATTCAAGCCAGCATTGTCTCCACTCGTCTTACTGGAAGTCTATTTCCTTTCTTTTAATATAGATTTTATTTGGTAGACTTTATTGTGAATATTTTGGTTCAATAACTATTGCCATTTTTTGTTTGGCTTGTAGAGTTTAATTTATTTAAAATTTTGATAATTAGAGGATTATCCAATTTTCTATTTTAATGGCTGACGAAGTGGGAATTTGATTGGATGATGAATCTGTGCTGTTGACTAAAATTATGTTGAGTGCTAAATCAACTGCAGAAATTTTGACGGTAAATATGGAGGTATCTTCTGACAATTGCGTAGTTTCATTTGTGTAAATGTGAGTCGTTAGGGTAATTTACATAAATGATGTAGTTTCTCTTGATAAGTTAGAAAATGTGTGTTATTAAGGGGGGAGGGGAGTCTAAGATTATCTCTGGTTGTTTAAGTATCCAAGGATAGGTGGGGGTGTGCTTAGTTGCATCGTATCACAGATGTTTGTGAGGAGTGAGACTTCTGATTCCATGCAATGACCAAATGGTTTTATTGCCTTTTTAAAGTTGAATTAAGGTTTGTATTTTGGGTTGAAAATCCAGTCATCAGCTGAAGAGTTGGTCAAGATTTTAGTTTGATGCAATATTGTATATTTAGTTTTTCGTATTTGAGTTGTAGAGTTGCTTCTTGAGGCTCTCTGCTAGGGATGTTCTGAAGGCCCCTAGAATGAACCTCAATCCTTCATGGTGGATTCGGTTGAGAATTTTCTGATCTGTATATGTAGGAGCCAGGGTTAGAGAGTCACCTTTGAGCAGATTAGGATATTGTATAGTTTTACTCGTCTTTGTTGGTTTCCTCGCCAATCTGTATGAACGTTTACATCGAAGAGTACTTTGCTACATTTTTGTTTTAGTGTAAATGTAGGAATGAAGGTGATTTTTGTCAAAGATAATTCCCAGGAATTTGTGTTGGTCAGTATTTCTGCTTCTTTTTGCTTTAGTGTGCGATAGTGTTTTTTCCATAATTAATTTTAGAAAATTCAAATTGATTTCTGATTGCCCATTTGTTAATTTTATTTATGCAGTGCTACAGTTGACACTCGTGGTATGTATATATTTTGATCTGGAGATGATAACATACAGAAAAGCATTTGGCAAAAACTAAAGAAGATCACTGACACTTTCTTGTGGGATTTCCTTTTCTTGGCTTTGGGAGTCAGAAACGGTTAAAATTGAGAGAAAATTGCTTATAAAATTGGTAATGCTGTTTTTTAGTCCCAGGTTGTGTAGGTATATTATACCATTTTTCCAAGTTGTGTCATATGCTTTTTTAGATCAGAGAATATTGCGTTGAAGTGTTGTTTTTAAATATTTGCTTCTCTTATTGATGGTTCTAATCTGACCACATGATTCATAGTTGATCTTTGGTTTCTGAAGTCGCATTGAGAATTGCTAACACGGTTGTTAGATTCTTTATAGAATTTGATTGATCATACATTTGATAGTTTTGTATAAGCAGCTCTTTAATGACAATTGTTTTCTGGATCAGTGTTTTTTGTTTAGAAATGGGAATTATAGTTATTTGTTTCCATAATTCAAGGAATTTACCATTAATCCAGATGTTGATGATAGTCCACTGATTATTTAGCAGTTTAATGAATTTGTAATGAATTTCGTCTGGATTGACTGTAAAGTTTTTGGATCTTTGAATAACTTCTGGTAATGCATAGGTTTTAGAGTTGTTTGATTTGAAGTTTAGTTTATGTGCATTATTTTCAACATAAGAATTGCTGGTTAGCATTCTTTGAAGATGAATTTATTAAGGCCTCAGCTAATACATTTGCTATATTGTTTTTATTAACGTGTTTGAGAAGGGTTGACTGGATTTTCCAAATTGTGTATTTTCGTGGAGGCGTTAAATTTGTTCATAGAGTTTTGCTGACTTTTCTCCATTGACGATTTTGCATGCCTTAGTTCTGCGTAATTTGAACGAGTTTAAATTAGTGGTTGTGGGTTCATTATTACATCTACATAGATAGGCTTACCATCTTTTGCGATCATCATCAAACCAGGGTGTGTTATGTCTGAGGTTTTCGGTTTCCTTTGCTATTGAGATTAGAGTTTCAGTGACATGCTTTGTTTGGTCTTTGTTGTTGTTTTTTTAGGTCTCGTACCAGTTTTTGCTTACGTTGGATTTTGAAATTTTCCCAGTTTGTTTTACTTATTTTCTAACTTTTAAGGATAATAAGGAAATGGTCACTGCCTCAGAGATCATCATTTAGCTTGAGATATTGCATAAGGTTATGTCTATAGCTGAGTAAGAGCCAGTAAATTGGTTGAGATAAGTTTGAGTTATTGTTAAGAATGCATAGGTTATTGGTATTAATAACATTGTTCAAATCTTTGCCATTTTTGTTTGTCTTCTGGCATCTCGATATGTTGTGTTGTGACTATTAAGATCACTTAGTAATATGTGGTGGGGTGTAAATGAAGCAGACGATTATTGGTTTGTGTTGTGTTGCCTGTTTGACTCTAATTGTTTGGATTCAATGTTGCTTTAGCGTTGGAATATCTTTTTTAATCAGGATTGAGACGCCTCCATAGACTGTGTTCATCTTTGTGTAGGTAACTATTTTGTTTATCATTTTTGTATGTCGAGTTGATTGTTATCTTTGAGAAATGTTTCTTGCAGAGAATCTAATTTTGGATTAAAGTTTATCAACAGTTGCTCAAGTTCTTCGTAATTGCCTCTGATTTTTTTGTTTGTGTGTTCATTAAAGCTTTTGTTGATTTTTTTGACATATTATAAGTCTTACGTTGGATGTAAACTTTTCATCAGATCAAGAAGAAAAACAGAATAGCCTTACCTGGCATTGGAGTTTTTGACAAACTTAAGCCATCCGGGATTTTATTTCTAAATGGATTAAAGGCTGGCACAATAATTAAGGCAAACGACAGCAACAAAACCTGAAAGACACAAAATGGAATTTTGGTGTAAGAATCAAATATGTTTGAAATGTAGAAAAAGAATTGCAGGCAGATGATGAAGCATTTTTCGTTTCTATTTCTCCTCCATCTTGAAAATTTATTGTCAAAATGGAGTCCGTCTCATCTATAGATTAAATAGAATTTATCAATTCCAGACTATTTATAAGATGTCAACAAATTAATCTACACAACATTTGTATACCAAATAAAAGTGATTACAAGCTTTAAGTATAAAAACATTTATCAAAATAACTGGACATAGGCTGAAAATGGTTGATATGCCATAAAACAAACGATCTAAACCAAATAATAGATCCAACTGTTTCCATAGTCTATGATGGTATCCGTTAGACTATTTCATGCATCCGAGAATTTAATGGTTGCAAACAGGAATATTTTAAAATAATTTTTTTTCTTTTATATAAGCAACAACAACAACAACAACAACGGAAAGTGGCTCACCATGATGCACGTGCTCGTCTGGACAGGTTTATTTGTTGAAGATAAAATGAAGGATTGAAGTTTCTTCATTTGAGTCACCAGAGATCTGGAATAAAATGGACACATTTTTAATCAATAATTCAGCCGTTTCTTTTATTGGATGATACAAACTTTCATAAAACAAAGTATATTTAATGCATCTTTTAAAGAAATAAGATGTTTAAATAAGCAATAAGAGCATTACTACTGTTGACCAAAGAAAGAGTCTATCAGGCATGTGTCCGCAGTGTAATAATGTATGGAAGTGAAACTTCACCAGTGAGAGTTGAGAACATGCATTACATGGAGAGAATAATATGATTGATGTGTAATGTGAATCTTAAAGACAAGATTAGATCTGGACAGTATATGGAGATGTATGCAGAACAGGAGACTGATGGTATGGTCACGTTGAAAGAATGGATGAGAATTTTTGGGTTAGTAGATGTAGAACAGTTCAGGTAGCAGGTTCAGTCACAGAGTAAAATGGAAGGAAGTGATAAGAATAGATTTGAGAGAAAGAGGGATAAATAAAGACCTGGACAAAGATAGGTTAGTTTGGAAGTCAATTTCTAAAGCTGTCCAATACAGTTTTTTGCCTTGAAAATTAGAGACCTATAATTTTTTTTTTTCCAATGTTTCAACTTCTCAATACAAACTGAACAAAATACTTTGCCTGGCAATGTTTATCTCCTGATATCTTCAACTTCTTTGTTATCTTATGCAACTTCAATTTACGATTGACAAAAACGAGTTTGTGGACTATTTTTTTTTAAATTTCCAGGACAACTGTCGAATTTGGGCGACCTGAACATTCAGCATAATTTGTGTCTATACAGGAGAGTTTCAAGTCAGCATACTACCTCTTAACTGTTGTTTCTGATGGACAAGAGTCCGAATAACATTTATCAAGCCATTGCTTTGCTTGAACAGTACTTTTCCCATCAGAAAGCAATGCTTTATCAACACACGAAATTCAGATTTTTTCCTTTATTTTGAAAATTTGCAACAGTAGTTTAACTGCAATTTGAAAACTAATAATCTGATTGGACTCAAATGTTTTGACACGTGCCATTTGAAGGTTAGTACTTTATAAAAATCATATGGATTTGTTTTTTATTAGTAGCACCATCTATATGTCGGGCCTGGAACTTATTGAGTGATGTTATATATATATATATATATATATATATATATATAAGTATTGAAAGTATATGCTAAAAAATATATTTTCACAATTATATATTATTGTGAAAATATATTTTTTTAGCATATACTTTCAATACTTTATGTTTATCAACCTCTTCTAATATAAGCTGGATGAATGTCAACCAGTAACAACAGAGCATATATAAGTAAATAACATTCATTTACATTCCAAAAACCAATATTTTTTTTATTTTTCTTACAAAACATTTTTCAAAACAAACATTTCAGTGCAGATTATTACAAATCATTTCGCTTAAAATAAACCAGACAACATTATTATGTAAATGTTGGATCTGTTCACCTCAAGCTCGTCAGAAAAAGTACATTAAAAGTTCTTAATTTGAAAAAATTACAATATATTGTGACATGAAAAGCCAAACGTTCAGAAGAAAAACTTTGAACTCACGTGCGACCCTTAGAGGTCCGCCATCTTGAATCGACAATTCAGAGTTAGCAACATAAATTGCGTCGCCTATTCCAGTAATTTTAATTTAGTTTAATTCTTCTATTTAGCAAGTAATGCTTATTGCTTATCTATAAAATACTTAAATTAACTCAAAGATAATTCTCATTGCCTAATTTACTTCATAAATATTGTGAGTATATATTTACTTCCCTTGAATACGAAACTAAGTGCTAAGTTGATATAGATTTTGTATTCCATTCCTTTATTCTCTAAACACCTATGTTGGTTATGATATTATATTGGTTACTATTTAAAATAAGATACATTTTCTAACCTTTATGTAAAAATTCCCTAATAATTTTGCGCTATTCACAATGGGTATAATTTTAAAATGTCAAGATTCTAAACTTACGAATGCCGGCAAAAGACGACATGGTATATATGATATTAATAATGAAATAAATCTATTTTAGATATTTTCCCTGTCGGATGCCAATTACCTATTAAAAGGTAACGTTTAGGCGGCTGATGAATATTTTTTCAATAAAGCATATTTATTTTATTACTTCTAAAGAGTACATCAATCATTACATTTGGATTCCCCAGGTTATTCTGAACATCTAGACTTCCCCTTTAAAATTATATATATATATATATTAATCATTTGGAACATATTGAAAGCAAAAGGAGCGAGAGAAAGCGAATTTAATAATATATATAACAAATACTGACCCCCAAATGGTCATTGATGGTCTAGTATACTACTACTACTACTACTACTACACCTATAAAATAATAGAGAAAGAAAAGATCAGAATTTTTTTACTTCAATTTTCATAAAACATTGTGATGTCATAATAGATCAATCAGAAATTTGTGAATAAAAGCCATTGCTTGTTTAACAAAGGTAGATTATTTATTGCGCTTGGTAAGTGAAAGTGCTTTTCCGCTGTTGTGAGCGGAAGGTATGATTTTTGAGCCTGTTTCTGATATTAATTTACCTTTTTGGACTTTCAAACATAGGCATGTGATTGAATTATTGTTGGTACAACTAATCATTTACTAACCTTTGATTAATACATTAGCGTAGTCGTGTGATTTGAAGCGAAGATTAACAGAACACACTTTAACGTAGTCGTGTGATTGTAGACAAAGGTTAACAGAACACACTGTGAAACAAAACAAAACAAAAAATGAATCCAACTTACATATTTTGTTTTTCAAGAGAAATAATCTTTTTGTGTAATTGCTGATTTTCCACGGTGCAGAATTTAACTCTTTTCTCCAACCCATCCACGTATTCCTGTCTACGTTTCCGACTTTCCTTGGCAGAGATCTGAAGACAAATATCAAAATAAGTTCTCAAGAGATGCAAGAACTGAATGCAGAAATTTTGTAAATTGTAAATTATTCTGTGGGAAAAATAAAAATGAAAACCGACTGCATTTTTAAAATTCAACATGTACAAAGCGTGACAGACAGACAGACAGACAGACAGACAGAAGAACCGGCAGGTCGACAGAGCCTCTTATGGAGATACATGGACATATTACCAGTGCTCATTTTAAATTTGTTTTATCTTAGTCAGACAATCTCGCACACCATCATGCAACAAGTTCCAAACATTTCATTATTGGTATTTTATTAACAGGATTTTAAATAAGGAACATTTGTGCAATTATTAAAGTAGACTTGTATAAATTATGACAAAAATTGGATGCTTTGCTCGGTGGACATTTTGTCCAGTTATCATTTTTCAAAGAACTTTGGGCCAATATATAAAATACGAAAAATAAAATTTCAATTTAATTTAATTTACAAGATTAGAATATTTCATGCAAACTGTAAAAATGTTCATTTTAACTTATTTTTTAAACCTAATTATTTAATTAAAAATATACAGTCTATCATTTTTGGAGGGAGGGAGGGGCGATATTTTTAACATGTAAAGCAAAAAAAAAAAATGATTTGAAACATTACAATTTTCAAGTAAGTAAAAATAAAATTTCTAAGAATTTAAAAATGAAAACTGAAAATTATTTCATAGTGAAATAATTTTCATTTTTCATTTTAACATAAAGATAATAATTTTTCAAATAGTTTTTTTTATATATATCATGTGTCACCCTGGTGATAAAAATATTGAAATATCAATCAGTTACACAATATTTGAAATTTGTGCACTAAAATCCGATTAGGGCACCACTTAAAAAAAATAAGCTAAACATGTATAGTTTTCTTTCTTCAGACGGATTAGTTCATTAATTTAAAATAGGGAGTGACAGGTTGATAACGGTTGTGCTTAAGAAAGACTTTAGCAGAATCTATAATGTATAGTAAACAATGGTTGAAGTTACCTTATTCCTTATTTTTCTCCGAACTGATTTTAGAGCTCGTTCTTCTTCTTTGGTGAGTGGCATGTTGGTAGGCAGAACATAACCCTCGCGAGTCAGTAAAGTTTTTTCTTCTTCTGTCAACACCAATGAAACCTGAAAAAAATAGCAGCAATTTTTAGCTAATTGTTATCATTTTGACAACAAAAACTTTTTAGTTAATTCATCTCTTGGACAATTAGAAATGATATCAACCAAACAAAAAATTTTAGCCGGCCTTTGGGTTAATAGTAGTATAGTAGTAGTAGTAGTAGTAGTACATGTAGTATCTGTTTGATCTCAAGAGGCTATCCTCCCAGGCAGTAGCACCTCCTTTCAGAATGGGGTTGCGTTTATTGTTTGTCGGCAGAGGCGCACTCATTCATTCCCATCTTTCATCCAGAGGAACCCTTTTTGGGAGCTGGATTAAAAAAAAAAAAAAGACCTGTCTAACTTTGCCCTTGTAGGGAGGCAAGAGAATAGAGGCATCAACCAAACCAAATTTTAACTTGCACATATTTCTCGTAGAAAAACGGGGACCTTTTTTTTTTACAATCATCTCTATATATCATATATAAACTATAAAAAAAACATCAAACAGGACCAGTCTCGCTTGATAATTGCAAGAGAATGAAACAGCTGTTGTGAAATGATGTATTTTAGTGTATATGTACATACATATATATATATATATATATATATATATATATACATACACACACACACATACATACATACATACATACATACACGTATACACATTTATATATGTAGACTCTAAAATACTGAGTACTTTAAAAATGCAAGAAACCTTATTATATATCTTTACAATAATTATGTTAAAATAATTTCCATAAGAACTAAACCACAGCAGAAGCAACATCTGACGATTGTCTCTTAGGGGCATGAAACCAGTGTAATGTTGGGACATGTGGGATCAGTTGCAACGTTAAGAATTTATATATATTGGGTTGGCAACTAAGTTCCTGCCGTTTTTTATTTCTGTTTTTAATTTTGGAATCATTTTTTTTAATCATATCTTAATCCATTAATTTTTTTTTTTATTTTTTCAAATTTACTTGACATTCCAAAATTAACATAAACTAAGAAAAATTAACATTTTCAACACTTTTTTCTTTTTTTCTTTACCAACAAAGTATCAAAAATCTTGTTGAATGTTGGGAAGAAGTTGTAAACAACAAAGGAGAATACATTATTGATTAATTTGTTATTATTTTTTATTCAAGCTTTTACTTTTAAATTTAAAGAACGGCAGGAACTTAGTTGGCAACCCAATATATTGTTATAACAGCTTCTTATCAATATGTGGGTGTATCGGTGTTGCCTGCAATTATGTTTGCAGTATTAAGTAGGAAGTGCTCAATATTGGGGGATAGAATGGATATATATAATATATATTCACACACATAAAGAAACATATTTTTGATCATAAAAGATTTCAGGGAACACGTTAATTATGGAATATTGGGTTTAGTATCACTTGGATTTTCAACTAAACTTGTTTTCAAAAAGGTTGGTTACCTGTTACTTATCTGCAAGGGGCGGGGGGGGAGATAATCAAAACATCAGATGAAATAATCTCCTTAATAATTAAGAAGAAGGAAAGAGAAGAAAGAGGGAGAAAAGCCAAATTATTTGTTCAACATCAGAGAATATGTTGATATACATTGCATTAATGTTTTATTTTTAAAGTTGTTTATATACTTACATTGTTGTTGTTTTTATTTGAGATTGTGTTTTGTGCTTGATTGTGTTTGATTGTAAAAGATTCCACTGTCTTGTCTGATGGCAATCGGATCACTTTGATGGTCTGAGGAGGTTCAGTTTCAACAATGTTGTCATTAAGAACCCACGCATTGTGTGTAGAGATGCTTTCTCCACCAGAACCTGAAATACAATGAAGATATTAGAAATATACTAGCAGGACCTGTGGAAATTCCACGGTTGCTTTTTTACTGTCTTTCTTCTTACTGTAAAAATAATTAACAGCTAAATCTTTTTTAAATAAATAAAACAAACATTTTAACCTATTTATTGTAACAATATAAGTTTTTTTTTTCAAATAAATAGTCGCTTTCTTACAATAAAACTAATTTTTAGGTAAATATACTTTGAATAAATAAATAAAACGAATGTCGCTTTTAAGTCGATGAAAACTGAATTCTTTTGATGAGCCTTGTTCGATTTTGGAACAATTAATTTTGAAGTAGGTAAAATCTTAAGCTTTGACACTCAACGACACCAGATATTTCTGAAATTTTTGCATTTCATCTTAGGCGATTGGATGATCTTTAAATGGGTGTGGAAGGTGATAACGTAGGTACATGTGTATTATTATACAGATGAATAAAATAAAAATGTTTTGCAGTCAGCAACAGTAGATAGTCTGCAATTACATTTTGCATTTCATCTTTGCCAATCAGACGATCTTATTTTTTTTAATGGGTGTGAAAAGTGATAACCAAAGTACAAGTGTATTGTTGCTATAGAAATGGGGATTCATTTAAATATCATTATCAACTAATTTTTAAAAATTATTTTCATCTTTTATGACTAAGATTTACTCAAAATGTTTTCTATAATGTTCAAAAATAAAAAAAAACATTGCATAAAATGTGATGAAGGAATTAAGAGAATGAATTAAACATTAAAATTAAAAAAGAAAAAAATCGTAAATTTAAAAAAAAAACAATTTAGTGACAATAAAATCAGAGATTCATTAGTTTATATAAGAGTCACATTGATACATTAACACCAAATTAGCTAATTAGAATGTAATTCAAATAGGGATAAAATAGCAGGTAGACTATTCTAAGTCTTTGTTAAGGAGAAGCCGTGTTACTCTCAACATTGATTCACAAACTTCTTTGGCCGTTGTTAAAATTGCCGATGTTCAATTGTTCAATTACAGACGAGAACCTAACAATTTAATTGAATAACTATTAGCAGAGCATAGTTTCGATTTACAAACACCTTAGTTTCGGTTATGGGTCCAGCATGCTTCCACTGGCAACTACTTAAATTCAGATGTACTGCAATGAACCCTTTTTTCTCTCGAGGTAAATCGATGTACAGTGTCCATAATTCCAATTTCTTTCTTCATGTTTCATAATCCATTTGGTATTGTTTAATTCTGAACGAGTTTCCATGCTACGCTTAAATGCCATCTTGTATGCTTCTGCGACCAGTTGTTCGGTTCTGGTCTGCAACTGAACAATTCAATAACAGCAAAGTGAGAAAGGGTTAGTCAATAAAGCAACAAATCAGAGTAACACGACTTTTCTGCCGCCAATTAACAGACTCCGACTCCTCCCAAAGAGAAATATACTAAGCTTAAATAGAGCTCCACGGTTGAGCTCACATTTAACAAGCAGAAGTGCCAATCTTCTTGCTGCTAGTCAAAATAGGATAGGCTTCTTCATACCATGTTGGTATGCTAATCCAACACCTTCAATTAACAGAAAGAAAACTGATAAAATACTCATAAGGGATCAAATTTTCCTTAATTCTGATTTTACTTCTGCAAAATTCAGTTTTTCTTTTCATAATATTTCATGGGAAAATTACAATAAACTAAGACTTACTTATGGAAACAAAATTCAAAGTTTGATTACATTTGAAGAAAAGGCAGATAAATAAAAAAAATTTTTTTAATTATTGTTTTGATGTTCAATTTTTTTAATTATTGTTTTGATGTTCAAATTTTTTAATTATTGTTTTGATGTTCAAATTTTTTAATTATTGTTTTGATGTTCAAATTTTTTAATTATTGTTTTGATGTTCAAATTTTTATATGAGCATTATTTGTCTTTCTTTCATTTCCATTTTAGCAATCGTCCCAGAGACTCCATTTGGGTTGTTACGGTTTCTTCCAAAATTTAGCCAACATTTATCATACATATTTGGGTTTTACTGTTTATGTCTGTCAGTCTGATGTATGCCCGTCGGATATGCTGATGCTGATTCTCTATTGTTTTCAGCATATGGGAAATCTCTGCCTGTTGGTCCAAAGTATCTAAAATATTTCTTGCTGTATTATTTGAAATAAATAATAAAATGGTGGATTTAGTCACAACTTTCACAGTTGTAAAGATTATATGGAATCTGAATATGGACCTAAAAACTTTTTTGCCAAAATAAATTTTAAACTTTTGAGGAATTTAATAATTTGTTGATATATTTATTTTTCATTGTCATTTTGTTTGGTAAACATTTACTATTTAAAATACTAAATTGGTGTACCAAAAAGTAAAAACTTTTTTTCTTTAAATTTAAGGGAACATTTTCTTTTTAGTGGTTGACCTGTAATTTTTAAAGTATGAAAAAAAAACTTGAAACAAAGATGCTTTCAAAACATTACTAGCAAAATACAAATTGGACTAATTTTATTTTAGATATGTTAATTAGAAGAGTTACAAAACATAGAAAATCTTAAATAAAAATAAATGACTTGCTTGTTTTCCCTAAAATTTAAAATGGTCTTTTTAACACAATAACAAATCTGCATAAAAACATAAAATTAGAACCGTATTCACAGTTGTACTCTAGGATTTTTATGTTAAGAAGCACCTAATTTTTTATTTTGACAGGCAGGCCAGCTGTTATTTTTAATTTTTCGCTAGTAATGTTTCGGAAAAAATCTTTGTAAAAAGTGAACAATGTTTTTCAGACTTACGGGGGGAATATTAAGTAAAATTGCTTGAAAACAACATTTAAATTAGGTGATATAAGTCAAATTAGTTCACCTACTATTATGATATTCAAGTAATTTTTAGAAATAAATAGTTTAATGTTTATTGTAAAAAATGTCACTGTTTATCTGATAGCTGAAAATATAAGTGGATGTAGATTTTTAGGTTATTACTGAAAAATGTATCCGTTTTAACAATCTTCTTAGCTGGAAAAAGTATTTTTTGAAAGAAACCGAAACAAAAGACCTGCTGTTATTGTAAAGAACATGGAGGGAAAAAAAGATGAATTGGCTAGTAAAGAATCAAATATCGATTTGTCAGATTCACGGCTATTGCTTTCTAACTTCGAGAAATAGACTAACTTAATTTTATCTATTAGATTGAAAATTACATTTAAAAAATCTGTTTCAGATTCATGATCATTGAAAATTATTTATTTCCCTTAAATAAGTAGTCTAAAGAGGGATAGGCTCTGTTAGGTAATGTTTGCCCTTATTACAGTATGAATGGGTAAATCAATGGAGTTTCAGTGGCCAGAACACCCATGGTGTCACTAACCGGCCAACAGACTAAATGATAAATCTGCACGCATACAAAGTGTGAAATTAAAAGTTGGAAAAAAAGAAAGTAAAAGTACTCACCTAATTCTATCGAGAGACCGGAAGTGCTAATGGTATTCAAATTTATAGTAGAATAATCATCTGTGAATTCTTCTTCAACTAACATGACGCTGCCATCACTCAAGTGGATCTGTTGATCATCTTCATCTTCGTCTCCTTGGCCATCAGAGATACTATTCAACGACTGATTGGGACTGAGTTCTACACTTTCCACAGACTGAGGGGTGACAGGAGACGATCCACTGCTGCTATCAAAGGACAATGGAGAACGTTGGACGTAATCATGGTCAGAGTGAATAACTTCTGTCATCTCTTGGTTTTTCATCAGCAGATCTGCCTCCTCATCTGCCTCCTCATCTTCCTCAGCTTTCTTTGAAGAAATCGTTGTAGCCAATGGAATTGGTGATAGAGACAACTCTTCAGAATTAATCAGTTCATTTCCTGGTGATGGATCGGGTATTCCAAGTGTATCACTGAAAAGGTCTTCAAATTCTGTGTCAAATGTGAGATTGTCATTAAAGTCCATATTTGTCTGAAATGAAACAAAGAGAAAGTTAATACAAAAAATCATTGTCAATACTACATTTGTGGTATCTGTCTGACCAGGGAATCCATTGGGAAAAAGTCCTATAGCCAAATCAAACAAATATAAACAAATAAATATCCTAGTAAATGAATTCCCAAAACTGATGAACTACTACGTTGTATGCATTGGCAAGTAAACTTGTTTCTTAATAAACATGAACATAAAGACAAAAACGAATCGCATGTATTCAATAGCGTAAAAAGTGAACCTACAAAAGATCTTATGGTGAGCTTTGAGAACGATCTACTAAATATGATTAAAGAATTAAAGTTCCAGAAATATCATTTTCAAAAACAATAACACAATATTGTCAAAAACATAATTCTAACAAAATCTTCATATAAGCAGATAAGACTAGATCTAGGTTATCGTTTGGTCAAACAACCCACTTAAAAGCAAACAGTGGCAAAGACTCGCCATGAAAGCAACAAAGGAATGGAAAATGAATAGGAAGTGTGGTAGAAATGCGGTCAATAAAATCAAGGACTCTAATTAGTTGGAGGTTAGAGTGAATATAGTTTGACTATAAAAAGGATCGTAAAATGTAAATCCATGCATTTAGCCTAATAGATTTCTTTCAGAAATCAAGCACAAATGTTTCTGTGTAGCTCACTTGCCATAAGTATATTACATATATTAATATATATATATATATATACATACACACACACAGGGTGTTGGAAAATTGATCGCATAATTTTGGAATTATGTTCTATGTGTAAATAACTCTGAAACCAAGCGTTTCCAGACCTATCGGCCATTGAAACAAATACTGATCAATGTAAACACCTAACACGTACAATGAGTGTGATAGTGTATTGTTATTTCTTCTTATGGGATAGATAGACACTATTCCTGTAACAGGATCACATGTAACATAAACCTGGGCCTGGTGTTGCCACATACACCAACAAAACCATGAAAAAATAACACTAAACAAATATAAAAGCCGTGGGGCTCAGAAGAAAGATCTGAGCATCATAATCGGCAAGGACTCCTATGACAGCCAATATGGGGGGGGGGGGCAGGTCGGCATCCTGCGAATGTTAGCCCTTCTTATTTCAGATAACAGAATACAACAAACCAAATACAGATAAATAAATATGAATAACACAAACCAAAGACTAATAATGGAGTGCTATCACAAAAGCAACCTCCACACAAAGAGGCACTTTTACAGGTATAGAATATAATATTGAAGTTATGCCATCGATTTTCCAAATACCTGTGTATGTGTGTGTATAGTAATCTACAGACAGTTTTTTCGTCGTTTCACGGCTCTGCAGTATGGCTAGATGTGGCCAGATAAGCAGTCAAAACTCTTACCTCTGCACCACGGAACTTTGCGCGTGCACACACACAGTTTTCTTCCAATTATCATCCTCAGATAAATACAATAAACAAATACAATAAAATACGTATAACATATACAATACAATGCAAATACAATAAACTTGCCATGAGAGAAACATTTTATTATCTTTTAAATAAAACAATTGGGGGGTGGGGGGTTATACTCCAATAGTCATAAACTCTTAGAATTTTATTTCAACTACATTTCTGCCGATATACTCTCCGGCCGTCATCAGGTGTTTTGTTCATTTACGGTGATGTTTTTTTTCCGTATTTAAATATGATTGTTGCTGTTGCTTATTTGTATCTGTTGAGGTTTTCTTACATACGTAAATCCAATGAACGAATGAATTCGGCGTTTATTTTTGGATTCGTGAACACTCATGCGTAGCATGACAGTAACATTACTCTCTCGTTTAATACAGCTTCTTCCTTGGTTTTAAAAGTTTACAGTTTTCAAGATTACGTTTCAACCACACCCACTAGATCAGTCGGACGAGACGAAAGTATGTAATATGCTACAAAGTGTTAATACAATAGAATACCTCAGATCATGTGGAGTTTACATTTTGAGCAGTAAATGTGATAATATATATATATATATATATATATATACACTATATTGTTTTTTGCATAAGGATAAGATTTGAATAAATTTCAAAGAAATAGGTTTCTGAAATTTCAAAGGGTCCATCTTTTCAAAAATTATTAATTAAAGCTTGCCATATTTGTTTGTTCATTTACTGTAAAATTGTAATGAAAACTTTGTTGTCATTTATGAAAAAATGTTATTTTAAGAAATAAAAGTAAAAAAAATGTTTGTATCAGCAAACTGAAAAATATTATGATACATTCAGCCATTCATGAATCGTTGCATTTCGGAACACTTCAATCAGGGTAGGGAGCTGCAATGAAGTCCCAGAAGGGATGGGTTCTGCAGAACTCTCGAGTCCTCTTTAGTTTTGTCCCCTTACTACAAATTTCAGAAACAATTATATAGTCTCTTTTAACAGTAATACAATAAAAAAAAAATTTTTTTAAATCTTACTGCTCATGTGTGTCAATCAGACCAAAACTTAAATTCCATCAATCTTCCCCTTTTTTGAAAATTTATTTATAAAATATTTAATTTATTGAAATTCATTAAAATTTGATAATTTATTGTGATTTACAATATTTGTTTATAAAGAGAGTGGGAATCCATGTATCATGGAGATAGAGAGGGAAGGTGGGGGGGGGGGAGGAGCATAATTTGGTGCACCACCATCTTGAAAAGCGTTTCTATGTTAGTACATTTCTTTTAGATGTATAAAACTTGAAATTTGCTCTTCTAAGACAATAAATAAACAAAGATTAAAATTATTCAACTGGCCGGTGCTTAACCATTTGTATATCTAAGTAAGTTTTTTTTTTCTTTTACCAATTGACTTTTTGCATTTTGAAGAAAAAAAAAAAAGAAAAAAAGGTCATAAAATATGATATGTTTTAATAATATAATGTCTGGATCCCCAATTTAATAAAAAATAAAAACAGCTGTTTTGTGAAACATATGTGATAGTGACCACTCTTGACTTGGTGTGTCTCACGCATTTCAGACAAAGGTTTATTGGAAACACATGTGAACATCTTAAAAGAAAAAAGTAGACAATAAAACTCATGAATCTCGTGCCACAATGTTTAATAAACAAAAGGAAAAAAAAGGAGAAAAACGCAATCAAAAAAGTTTCAGTTTATAAATCGCCTTATCATTAAGTGAAGTCGAACAATAAGAATGACACCAGATGGCAGTGGTGAGAAATTATGAGAGGAAAAGAAAAAAAAAAAAAACAATGCATTGTTTCTATTCAAGTTTTATGGAGTAAATCATTGAGGTTTTTTTTTTAATTAAAACTTGTACAATATTGTAGAAAAACGATAAAATCGATTTTTTATGTTCTCAAAATACACTTAAATAATACATAACACAGTGTCATCAAAAGTTTTTTGGGTTCTTTAAACATCAAACTCCTTCAACCAGGAGACCCAGTTAAGATAATTAGAACCCAATTTGTAAACCTACAGTTTTGTGTTATAAAAGATAGTTACAATTGAGATAATTACTAGAAGTGCGGACCATTGTATATGATTCCATTTTAAAGAATTTTATTGCCGTTATTACCTTCAAGATTTGGTCAAGTATTAATTTTAAAAATGGTGAACAATTGTTTGGTGCCTTTTTTCTATTGATCTTGTTAATTGACTAAGTGGAGGGAACCGGGTTGAAAAGAAAAAGAAATGAACAAGTTCCATAATGGTTTTAGAGGGTCCATTCATCTCTATAAGAGGCTTTGTCGGTCAAGCTTCAGTTTGTAATAGCATTTTCGTCAATATGTCATGCATAAGTCGAAAATAGCATTTTTGTCAGTATGTCACAAGTTTAGAATAAAGTTTTTGATGCGTCCATATATTTCTATAAGAGGCTTTGTCTGTCAGTCCCAAAATATTTCTTCACATAAAAGTGGTTGTTACATAAATGTTGAAATTATAAATTTTTCATAGTTTTTCTCACTCTGAAGAAGATTTTAGGCAAAAGATGCTGACTTTCATCGTTAAACGTGAATTTTGTCATTATTGGATATATTTACTGCCCAGCATAATATTGAACTTAAAACCTCTAGAAACTAATGCTGTTATTTGCCTGTTTCCCCTACTAATTGGAATGTGTTTTGCCATATAAGCTCATAGTATTTCTAATAATTTATATATATAATTTATAGTATTTTCATTTGAAAGAAGATGGCGTGTTTTTCAAAGCTTTGGGAATTCAATGTGCTTTGTCATTGTTTGTTTAATGAATGAAAATTCTTTGTCGTATCAATATTAAATTGTCATCGTTTTATAAAAAATAAATTAGTAATGACATAAAGATTTCAATGTTTTTGGTTAGGTATTTTTCATCATGTATTAATTTTTTTATTTTATTTTTTACTTATAGTTGGCTAATTTTGACAGACTCCTAAAGCAACAAATTTACTCCAGCTGACTTCACAGCCGTTTCTACTGGAGGAACATTTTTAGCAGTTGTCTGGAGAACTTTTGTCTCTTGTCACTGATCCGTGTTGGATTATATTTTGGAAAATGATTTATTTTTGCTGTGATGAAAATATCATAAACACAGCAGACACCTAATTATAGTAGGAAACCACGCCTATTATTTCCATCTTACAGTTAGTATTAATAGAAGAATTTTAAAACTAATAATTAAAACTACATTGGCTACCTATGATGGATATGCTTTGGTGATCGCCTAGTGGCTTTATCTGGACTATAAGTGTAACCACTTAGCAATCTTGAATTCAATTCCTAGAAACTTTTCATTACTTTTTTTTATTTTCTATCCAGCCCTGGAGACAAGAACTGCTGACTAATTCAAATATGTTCTCCTCTCTCCTAACACATGATCCTACTCAACCAGTCAGAACCTTTTTTACAGCCTTACCCTGACTATTTAACACCTAGTATCTTGTTGGAAACTTAAGGATATGTCTTAAGCCAATCATACTGTAGTGATGAGTGTATAAATAAGTAGATCAATAATTCCATAGTTTGATGGGTTTTCTTTTAAATTTTATATTGAAAATATTATTTTTTAACATATCTATTTGTCATAAATTTAGGCATTTTGACCAAACATACAGAGAAAATTCTCAGATTGATATTCAACTGCATCAGGCAAGACTTATTGATACATGCATATTTTGTCATCCCATATTCAGAGAGCAGAAGGAAGCAATTTTTTTTACAGTCAGTCTGTTTTTCTAAAACAGTCAGATTTTTTTCCCAGTGACTCTTCACCTCTGATATACGATATTGAAGTTGAGATTCAGTCAAGTTTTTGTTAAAAACAGATTTCAAAGTCAGATTAGAGATGTTTAAACAATTCAAATAAACATCTGTGTTTTATTTTTTCAGTATTCCCATCTCGTGTGAAAGAGAGAAACTATTGCTCTACACCAGGGGCGGGTAACCTCCGGCCCGCGAAGGCTTAGCGTCCGGCCCGCCACCCTGTTATGCTTTATTATTGCAATCCGGCCAGCGAACCTCCCAGTAAAACTCATATCATTTTGTGACATAGATGTAAAAGTAGGTTTCAATTAAGATTTACAATGGTATAAAAATGTATAAATATCAGCGAGCGATGATGCATGTATATTTCATTTTTCTTTAACTATTAATTTCACATCCTTGGCCTGAGATAAAAATAGAAAAAGAGAAAGAAAGAGGCAAGGAGGAAACGAGAGACGAGGAAAGGGCATAAAACAGAGAACTTATGTGAGGTGTGTGAAAACGAATGTTGTATCAACTTGCTACTTCCCCCGTCATTATTTTTTATGATTCCAAAATGGCTCTTCATCGGCGCCTTTTATAACATTACATACAGAAGTCTCTTGAGAAAAAATATCAGATTTGTAGAGTGTTCAATGCAATTTTTGTACAATTTATTCATGTAAACAAAATATAGTAATCCTGAGATTTCGTTTTTCACTCCGGCCCGCGATCTCCCTCCAAAAGTCTCATCTGGCCCTCACTCTGAAAAGGTTGCCCGCCCCTGCTCTACACCAATGGTGATAAACATGGCTGATAACCTATTAAAACTAATAACTGTCAGTTTGTAATGTTTTAAAGGTTTCTGCCATTGTGACTTGTACTTTGAACAACTTATAAAATATGGAATTTTGATCTTTTAACAGGACATAATTGAGATAAAAAAGCAACAAACATTTTATCAAATTGTTTAGCAGAAAAATGTGAAAATTAACTCAACAAAATAAATTGTTTCATTTAATACACAATCAGATTTTCACCCGTTTTTTCAATGTCAGTGAGTACAAAATTATCAGATGACCTTCCACACATAAATTTTCTTGAAAGTGTACAAAACACAACCTACTCTCCACTAAATAAGTTATGATCGTTTTAAGGCCACAATGTGTCCCACGTAACAGAGACCGAGCTGGTTGCAGGTATTATATTAGTTTTTCTCCTCCTATACTAGTTGAACTATCAAAGCTTGAGTGCTGTCTCCCCTACTATTTTACCCAGAGCTAGAGAGAGGAGAGATGCAATATCTAAAACACAACACACCGAACACACTATTTATGCAAATGACCACTGCACAACCACAATTTCCATTATATAACTTCTTTAGGCTAGTATCCTTTTAAAATCGGTGATTTTAATCAGGTTTCAACCAATAAGAATGAGAATATGTTGAAGTTAATACTCATAAAGGGATTACGATTATTTGTTAGAAAAGTCCCAATAAATTCACCAAACTCGACTACATCTGTGGTTTGTCTGGGTGTGCTGTATGAGCTATGGGCGAAAGAGGGAAAAGTGGATTGTGTTATCATCTGACATGATATCTTGTAACTAACCCTTTCTGAAACCATTGCACTTGTTTCTTCATATTTTGTTTGCATAACCTTTTTAAGTTGTTCAGCTATGAGAACTGGCGAATGAACGATGACAACGAATAGAAAGAACATCGCCGTACTGAAACAACCCCCCTATTCACCTAATCTTACTCAGTGTGACTTTTCTTTTCTCCAATCTATCCAAAGGGCCATAACTCAGCTGCGAAGGAGAAACTGTGTTATCGTTTGTTGTTTGAATTTAAAATTAATTATTTATGACACCAATTCCATTACTTTTTAGACACCTCTCAAAATGGATAAAGAACATCACTACTTCATATTAAAAGACAGTATAGAACATAGTATTCATTGGGGGAACTATGGAACATAGTACTCATTGAGTGCTATATGACAAAATGAAATAAAGAAATGGAGCTTAGATATAAATGCTGCAGTCTGGTTTAGTGATCTCTGTATAGGGAATGAATTCAATTTCCATGATTATGAAATGCGAGTGGAGGATGCTCGAGGCCAGCAATCTTATGCCAGACTGGCTGCTGCAGTATTAAAGAAGATGATTTGCATTTCACAAAGTGGAGAAGACAAGATTTGAAAATTCAAACGATTACACATGCGCACAAGAGAAAGAAGAAAACAAAGAAATCTAAGCAATTGCTGCCGCGCAATAGAAAAGACCTCTAAAACTACGGCTTTCCACTTTCACCCTATTCAAACAACAAAGATAAATTGAAGGTTTGAATAATAAAAAAAAATATCACGGTATTTTCCTAATAGTGAGTGATTATTCCCCATCGATGTCGACAGTGGCCATTAAACACCACTTTTTTGGCTTTTTGTCATTATTTGATTTATTTAGACCGAAGGGCAAACAATTTAATCGGTTCTTAGTAAGATTATTATGATATCAGAATTTAAAGTCTGATACAATGCAAGCATTAGAAAATGATAGGCAATACTAATTTCAATAACATGAAAAAGTACTATAATAACATCACTGTTAAATGGCCCAATATGTTGCATGCCATCTGAACATAGCCAAGTCATGACCTTCGTTAAGAACATTAGGAACCTTAACGAAGGTCGTGGCCAAGTCCCCTTACAAAGCTTGATGTGATTAGCAAGTACCTAAAAACCATACTTTACTAAAAGTATCATTGGGGATTGGGGAGGGGTAAGTCTAATAACACAAGCAGATTTTTTTAAATTTCATAGCATCATAATGTTATATAAGTCTGAGATATCAAATGTATAAATAATGTATATTGTATCGTTTTAAAAGATGTGATATTGAAAATTATAGAAGTACTGATACTTTTGACGACTTTAGTTTTTAGTAATAATAAGGAGGTCCCATAAATAATATTTATGGGAGAAAAAATTACCTGCTGACCTCTCTATATTCAATCTACCTTTGAAGTATGGAAATAAGTATACTTCTAAGAATTGTTTTATCTTGGGGGGCCAATAAATTCATTATGACATTTTTACTTTGCTTTTTTTTTTATTCTTTTAGATTGGTATGTGATGATGCAGTTAGATTCCTAAAAGGAAACAGAAAATGGTCATCAGTCACAAACAGGTCGTGGAATTGGTAGCTCAAATGCTCGACTTTGCGTACTGAAATTTTAAAAGCTGAGGGACATCCCAGAAACGGTGTATAGAAATATGGCAGATAAGGATGGGAAAATGCATTACTCAAAGGGATGGGGGTTATGTTGAAAGAGAAAACATAGAATTTGGAACGAAAATTGTTTGTGACAGTCCGATTACTTTTCAGACAGTTTTCCGATCAGCTAACCATATTTATTAAATGTTTGTTTTTATTTTTAAACATTCTTCCCTAAACAACAAAACCTAAATGTTTATTTTAATTCGCCTACCGAATTTCATTATTCAAACCTGTCAAAATGAACACGCCTTGGATTCCAGATATGACCAAATCTCACCACCCACATTCCATTTGCTAACCTTGTTTTGTGTAACCTAATTGTTATTACATCAAATGTTGTTGCATCATTTGTATCAACTGCAACTTCTAATAAATTTAAACTGCATATATTTCTTATTTTGCCGATAACAATTTTAAACTATAACAAGAGTAACCATAGACAGAGTAGAATATTACATGTGCCAACTCTACAGAACTTACGATGCATCAAAAACCACTTCTCCATCTACTCTCTAACCCACTAACAGATAATTCCGTTTTGATTGAGGCTTTAACTTCTTACCTGCTTTCGACTATTTTATGGAACTTCTCCAATTATCACATAAAAATGTTTTTTTTGATTATCAAAAGTGAAAAGTGATCATATGATGTCAAATTGGATCGATTTTATACCGCAGAACATGATTAACACGGCATGCGTCCAGACTTTAGGGTGTTGGTTTTTTTTTCTCTTTTGAATTCAAGCAAAATCCATTTATTGGCTTTAGTTTTCTTGCCAAATATTCCTAAATGGTCTGAAATGGTTACAATCAATACACTGAACTTTGCTACGAGTCCAAAATCTGTGGTTTGTGGATTATTTTTTTACCAAAAGCAGCAGATCTTTATCGTCAATTATTCAACGTTTTTCACCGACCTCTTTCTTTTTTATCTTTCCATTGGAAAAAGTTTTCACATCAAACTTCATTAATCTTTTTGTTCACTCTTTGTAAATCAAAAATAAAATTTATATTCTTCACAACTTTTATTTTGGTATCTTTAACAGCAAATAAATAAAACAGTTTTATGTAATGTCCAAACACACTATAGATAGTAAACAATTGATTGTAGACAATTAATTGAACACAAGTTTCGAAAATTCAACTTACGAATGCATTTCATATGAAAAAAAAATCCTGAGCTTCTATGAAATCATAATAGATTGGTTTGGTTGTTTTGTTTTACAGCATATCAGCTCTTGTTATTTAAAGCTGAATCCGTTCATTTTCGTAAAAGTTTTGCATGCTTCAAGTTCTTAATATCTCAAATATTTATTTCAACTGTTTGGTTTGGTTGTTTTTTCTTATAGCACATCACAGGATGTACGTAACACTAGAGTTTTTTGTTTACATGTAAGATATAAGTTGAGACTTTGTATTGGTTAAAACATGCAGAAACATAGACTATATCCTCCCCTCCCTGTCTTCAACATAAACCCAACCTTCTGATAACATTTATCATCCTGAAAGAAATGCAAAAAAAAATTTGAAATCAAAATATTTGAATATAGACAAGGTCACCAACGAGGAAATACTGGAACATGGATTCCTACCAACTATGGCGGATCTACTAATACAGATGAATCTCAGATGTGTAGAACATCTGAAGAGAATGGGATCTGAATGACTACTAAGGCAACTGCTGTCTTCTCAACTGTGTGAAGGAAAGAGGAACCAGAGAAGGTTGAGACTAAGATTCAAAAGATAAAGTAAAAAGAAACTTGAAATGCATGGAATATCAACACCAGTGATTGGCAAGTGCAAAAATAGGCTTTGCTTCGATGGACTGCAGATGTTATCAGTTGGTAAAAATACCATTAAAATGTTGAAGAAATAAACAAATATTGCATCATATCTTACTAAAGAGAACACAAAAATACATACATAAAAATGAGAGCACAAAGATAATTACGCAAAGGAAAAGACAATTTTTTAGAATTGTAAAATAGTTTTGTTTTTTGATATTAACATTAAATCTTACAAAAGTGATAAAAATAAATTAAAATCTTTAAAATCAAATTTTTATTGACTCTGAACCAAGAAGGGTTTGATTTTTGATAAATTTTACAAACGGAAACTTCCCTTGTTTGTTAAAAAATCTTCCAAAGTATCGCATTTTTTAAATTGAAAATAAGAATATGATGTAATAACTTTTTAATTTTAATGTAGGCAATGATGTAGTTTCAGTTATAGAGACAAAACCTCTACTGTAATAAAATAGATCAGCTTTCCTAAAAAACATTATCTATTCTAATCTCTTAATACACATGTAGGTGTGGCATGTTAGTTTAAAGTTCTCCAAAACATTAGAAAGACTTGGTTGGGTAAAGATAATATATAAGCAAAATGGATTATATTTATTCTTTTTCATTTGGAATGTTAAATGAAAAATATAAATAGATAATCTAACTATCTAGTATGTAAAGTACAGCCAGTCGGTTTCTCACGTTTTTCTCACCAATAACTTTTTTCCTAGAAAGTAGATAATTAAATCGGTTTAACTCTGGCATCCTTTCAACTATATTCTTAAAAAAAAATAATTCCGATCGATTTTACTGATTTCAATATCTAATTTAATGGATATTTCATTTTGGAAGAGAATGCTTTGTATGCACCAGTGTCAGGCTACATAAAATGGTATCGGCTTCAAAAGGGTTAAACAAAATTAAATTCATACATACATTTTTATTATCATTTATTTTTAATAAATATAATATAATTTTATTAATATACAGGTTGTAATATGTCAGAAAAAAATCACTTTGTTTACTGCAAGTGTACTTTTCGGGAAAGAGCGGGGAGTCACTAATACCAAGGATAAGGGTTAGTGACTTATTGGGATGGTTTATGACAAATAGCTTGGCATTAGATTTGAAAAGGATCACATTGTATCCCTCAAGGAAGCAATCTTGTGACAACATGTTCTGTCGGTAGGAAGTTCTTGGAAGGCACATGGAGGAAGAAAGAAAAGTTCTTTGCAGTGGTGATAGGAAGACGAGTTCTTGCATGAAAGTTTTACAAGGAGGAACCAGAGATTGAAGTTCAGTCAGCATTTTCCATGAAAATAACGATATGGTAGAGAAAGACTCGCAACGTCTTTTCCTGTAGAGAACAGGAGATCATCCCCCATTAGATTGCCAAGTCGATTTTGAACTCTGTAAAGGCAAGAAAGGGTGCTCTAAGCAGCACCTCTCCAGATGTGACAGGTAGTCAGGTACTGTCTTGAGCTGTAGAATGATCCAATCATTTCTTCAGTAACTTTAGCAACAGATTGCATATGTCTTCAATTTTAGATTTGGAGTGAATGATAGAAATAGGATATTATTGGTGACGTAATATAGGTTAATTAAAAGAAAGTAGAATATTATATTTACGATGGCACCACATTTTTATAAAATATAAGATTGACAGATCAAGAAAAATTTGGAAAGATCTGGAGGGAAATTCAGAGGGGCATTCGACAGACATTCTGAAACATCTGAAGGTCAGATCAACAAAGAAACCAGCAGACATCAGACAGATAGGAATGGTCACCCTTGTCGAAAGACTAGCAGATGGCTGAAAAAAGGGTTCTATCATTCTTTCTTGCATGCAGCAATATACATAAACTATGTTTACTGATTCGGGTGTCAGTTTTTATTTCGTTGTGAAAAATATTTTGCATTAGGCCTAGTCTTGCTCATGTAACAGGTAGACGCTCTGGTTTAACTTGGACCTCCGTCTACCGCACCAACAAAATTTGGCAAACTAGTATACTTATAAAACTCTTTGGATTTTGTTATTTTGCTTGTATTTGTAATATTTATTTGCATAAAAGTACAAATGTGGCACAAGGCACAAAAGGGGGGGGGGGCTGGTCAGTTCTTGTCTTAACTTGGCTCGTCTCACTTTTGAGGGGATTAAAGTTCGCCATTTATTGTATCCTTTCACTATACATTAAATTCATGTGGTTGTGAGAAACGGGGCAAATTTTTTCGAAAAACATTGTCAATCACTTTCTAGTGATGTCTTCCAATTTTGAGGCAGTTATAAAAGACGAATGATAGTTGCAAAAAGTTGTAGATGTGTATGTTTGTTTGAAAGCAGCACCCATAATTGCTGGCTGCTTTATTAAGCAAAGTCAAAGTTTAAAAATTATATATTTAATAATATATATAACAAATACTGACCCAACGGGTCATAGGTGGTCTAGTATACTACTAAAACTGAGTAACTTGCTCATTTTCGTGTCATCGTTCACACTGGATGACATCACAGAAGGCGAATGATGTAAATACAGGGGGGGAGTAAAAAGAGAAGTAGTGAGAGGAGGTGAATGATGTAAATAAAAAGAGAGGTGAGAGGAAAGAGAGAGAGGAAAGAAGGGGGGAGAACTGAGAGTCGTTCTAGAATTAGATAAAAACTGTTGCAAAGAATATATTATCATAAAAAAAATGCATGTATATAAACATACACATCAAAAAGCGAGTACTCTTAAAATATATTCAAGATTACACTAACACATTCTTATTATTAAAATCCCATATTGAAATACAACTTGTTTTATTAGCACATACTCCAATATTATACACGAACCATTTCATTTTATTGTATTTTATGAAAAAAGAATTTTTATCCAAAAGTGAATAAAAAAAAGTCTTACAAAAGAAGTGTTGCTTCTTTTATTATTTTTTAATGTCTATTCCTCCACTATCCAGTATCACGGATGATTCTAGTTTTTCTCCGGAAAATGCTCCAGATAAATTCTCTGGGATAGGCATTCGCACTTCCTATCTTTAGTCTTCAAAATGGCAGCCTTCCGACCAAAGTCACACAGAAATGTGGAAATTAAGTTATTTTTTTGGCATCATTTTTGACGGCACAGTAATGAAATACAAGCTTCTCGACAGTTAAAGTATTATTGTAAAGAATGTTCGTATGTTGATTGGTTGCTTAACTTACTTACACAAAGTTGAAAAGAAGCTGATCAAAGCTGATTTTCTTCTGAGCTGGCATAGATTTCAGTCTGTTTTAATGACCGCTTTCATTGTCAGCATGAAGCAAAGAGATTAAGGTGGTTTTACTATTTTAGAATGTGGTACAGAAACCCAGATGTTGGAGAGCAGTATGATGGAAGGCAGCTGGTTCAACATTCTAAAAATAACTCACCACATGGCCTTTTAATGTTTCTTTTGTGACAGAAGAGAAGAAAGAGTTTAAATGGGGAGATTGGCTGCCTACTTAGCCATTTTAGACTTCCTTCCTTTTAATTTCTTTGGGTTTTTTTTTGGTTTTTTTGCTTACTCTAAATTAATGATTATCAGCTCATTTCATTCTCTGAATCAGTAGCAAAAATAATACTGTTGTGACCATTTCTTTTTATAAATACTAATGAGTCAACGTTTATCAAGACCCAAAGGCCATTCGAGGATAGGGGTTAATGAGATTGTTAATTGGATGTAGAATAATACTATGAGAAGATTGGAAGCAATGGGTGAAAAGGGCAGGATTTGATTACGTAAGAGAATGGCTCAACACATATTTGTTAACATTGGACTTGAAGACGGCTATGTTGTAGTCAGCAGGGAAGCAGTCCAGTGGCGTTGTGTTCCACAGATGGGAAGTTCTTGGATAGAAGCTTTGTTCATGGAAGTTCAGTCTGAAAATAACTCCCCACATATATGCATGTATATGGAGGTACACACATGTCCCACCTCCAGGTCTGGGTAAATCTATTGCTTTATGAGTCAGTGCTAGAATCAGACATTTTAATAGTTTAGGAGTCAACAATTTGAGTTGAGCATTTGTGCTACCGACTTCCTTTGGTTGAGTATTGATTTACTCCTCTTCAGGAGTTAGGCACAAGGCCAGTTTTATCTTACTCCCACAAGTAAGATGTGACCCAAGGTCGGGTCGGGAAAGTGGGGTTTAAAAATTGCCTGGGCAGCCCCGTCGGCATTCCCCGGTAGGGGCGCCTCAGGCAGTAAGCAATAAACTTACTCCTCCCCAAAGAGGGGAGGCGAAGCCTGGGAGAGTGGACCTCCTAGAACTGCACAGGACAGACCCATAGACCAGCATAAATCAAGCCCCGAAGGCCAAGACAATACAAGTCTATGGGGTGCAGTATCCATCAGAACAGATACTACACTTTGATCTTAGCCAAAAGGCCAAGAATGATTTGGTTGAGTAAAAACTATTGTATAGAAGAAAAATCCATTATCATAAAAGATGCATGTGTGTAAATATACAAAAGTTCAGAGTTGGGGGGGGGGGGGCTTCAAATATTTTAAGCATACACATTTTAGTTCAACATAAGTTTCCATTTTAAAACAGAATTTTGAGAAACGATTTAAAATAATTTCCAAATAATATTTTGATCTGAAATTTATTTCTTACAAACATAATTACCTGGACTTACGTGAATACTTATCAATCATTTTATCACAGAAAAGGACCAGCTGTTGTGAAGCAAGACTCTAGATCAAGGTTTCAAAAGTGATTGATATCATGCCCCAAGGCGTTCTAAGATATTTAAGAGGTCAAGAATTACTCTGGTGTAAATTGTGCGTAGTTTAAAAATTCTTTATACATAAGTATATCAACATCTTATTCTTTCTGACAAAAACAAAAGTTTTTATAATCTACAAATTTGTAACTGTTTTTATTATATTTGAGATCATCTTGGTGAATCCCCATATGTGGACCAAATCACCATCTTAGATTTCATCTTTGTGGCTGGTATCTGCATTGGGATGAATTGATGACATCTTTGATCAGAAGTTGGAAGTCAACAATTTTTACATGAGTCTAAGATTTTTTTAACCAACTCTTAAGTTAGGAGTCAGATTTTTTTTTTTTTTAGTCGCCTTTCTGTCTCTGATGTGTAAAATCAGTCGTAATTTGAGTCAGGTTGGGTTAACTCAACTTAATAAACAATAATCCAGAACGGTTGATGTTACAATGCTCTTTAATTGTTGATTCCCTTTTCCAGGTAGCCGTGAGGAACCTCCTACCCATTATCTCCTAGCTTTGTGGCTTGCCAACAGCTTTTAGTAATTCACTATTTAAAAATTCCTTCTCTAACCTTTCACATGATCTGTCTGACCAATCACGGCTTCGTATTTCTCAGTTATCACCCCACAACTCCTTACTCTCAAACACTTGTAATTCATCCTGGTGAAAGTTGTGATTGCACCAATCAGAAATCATTGGAAAGTCATTCCGACTTATTGGTTCTAAAATTTAACTTCTGAACTCATTTTCAAGCTCCAATATATTGTGTATGGAGGGGAGAGGAGGCAGTTTTCACCAGATCAATTTTAATGGAAAGGTGTGTCAAACTTAGACTTAAAAAATAAACATCAGTTTTCTAATCAAAAAGCCTCAAACTAATAAACACTCCTATTTTAAAATGTTAGACCATTGATAAAAACTAAACTTGGCCTAATAAACTTGATATAATGTTATTATATTTTAATTAGTTATTTTAAACATCAACCAGAGGTGGGGGGGTCAGCAATGTTTGCAGGAGTTGGGAGTCAGAGTATGTTTTGTAATTACTGATTCCGAAGTCAGGGTTTTGTTCTATCATGATAACAACTTAGATATTTATCTAATCCAACATATAAAGTTATCTTCTCGGATTTTCAAAGTTGGACCCAAATAGTAATCCGTCTGACATATCGATACTCGATTCGGACTAGTCTATTTTTGCATTATTTTTTCCTTCCACTATCTTATTGGCACAAATATATTTTATTTTGTTTCAGTTTTTTCTGAAAATAATTATTTCAGCAAAGAAACCCGTTAGAGTGAGAGGGACTTCTGAGGTGCCATAGTTGCCATTACATCTAGCAAACTAGTAATCTAGCAGCCATTACATCTAGCAAACTAGTAATCTAGCAGCCATTACATCTAGCAAACTAGTAATCTAGCAGCCATTACATCTAGCAAACTAGTAATCTAGCAGCCATTACATCTAGCAAACTAGTAATCTAGCAGCCATTACATCTAGCAAACTAGCAGCCATTACATCTAGCAAACTAGCAGCCATTACATCTAGCAAACTAGCAGCCATTACATCTAGCAAATACCAGCCATTAAATCTAGCAAACTAGTAATCTAGCAGCCATTACATCTAGTAAACTAACAGCCATTACATCTAGCAAGCTATTAATCGAGCAGCCATTAAATCTAGCAAACTAGTAATCTAGAAGCCAATACATCTCCCAAACTAACAGCCATTACATCTAGCAAACTAGTAATCTAGCAGCCATTACATCTAGCAAACTAGTAATCTAGCAGCCATTACATCTAGCAAACTAGCAGCCATTACATCTAGCAAACTAGCAGCCATTACATCTAGCAAACTAGCAGCCATTACATCTAGCAAACTAGCAGCCATTACATCTAGCAAATACCAGCCATTAAATCTAGCAAACTAGTAATCTAGCAGCCATTACATCTAGTAAACTAACAGCCATTACATCTAGCAAGCTATTAATCGAGCAGCCATTACATCTAGCAAACTAGTAATCTAGCAGTGATTATACATAGTAAATTAGTAATCTATTAATCTTCATCCTGTAACTTAATGATCTATGAACCGTCATATCCGGTAACCTAGTAGTTATTCTATTAACTATTATATCTGTTACCCTAGTAACCATTATATTTTGCAATCCTAAAATATAAGAAATTGGTTTACGAAACTTTATATAATATTATTAATATACTTTAATTAGTTATATAATAATCATTATTTGTATTTCGATTTTATTTGATAAAACTGACTCCAGATTATGTTTGAGTTATAGGATTTTTGTTCAGTCATTTGACTCCGTTAAACAACTTAGATATTTGTATCAAACCAAATAGATTAAGAGGTTGATGAAAGGTCAAGCATGAAGAGGGGGGGGGGGGTTATAGCCAGAAACCCATATCTATTTTTTGTAACTAGTTCAAAAGTGATAGAGTAAACAGTTTCAATGTTAATTTTAATTGTTAATGTTAAGCCTGAAAAGAACTTTGTTAATCTAAACTGGAATCACTTTAGACAGTTATTTAAATAAGAGATACAAGCGGAGACAAGTTGGACATGAATGCCTAATCTCTTGCTGCCATTGTTTTGTTGACTTCTTGGGGGGGGGGGGGGTCTAACAAGACAGCAATGTATGCATTAGAGAAACTGGGTGAGAGACTGTTTATTCTCTTCTTAGTTATTGGTTACCGATTGGCAAAAGATAACAGAAATACCTGAGGGTTATCCTGCCCCCAACGTAGCACAGACACATCATCAGGGTTAACCTAAGCCTATATCGGTGCCATTCGTGTTGGCAGATCGATTGGTAAGGGAGCTGAGTCTATTATTTATGGAAAGTCATGCAGGTGCACACACAACAATTGTGTTAATGTATATTTCATCCTTTTTTTCTTAGATGCATCCATGCATCTCTATAAGAGGCTCTGTCAGTCGGTCATCTATCATGTCCAAGTTTGAAATCACATTAGTTATACCTCCTCATTCAATCTTAATTCACTACGGTAAGTATCAGAAGTACTGAGGATAGAGACGTAACTGGCATAAGTGACAATACGGGTGAAATATACATTAACATCATTGATAAGTTTGTGTGTGTGTGCCAGCATGGCTTTCCACAGCTAATAGACTTAGCTCTCTTCTCAGTGGGTCTGCCTACACGAATGACACCGATATCGGCTCGGGTTAACCACAGTGATGTCTATGCTACATTGGGAGCACGATAACCTCAAGGTGTTTCTGATCTCGACTACCAATGCAAAACCAATAGCTAAGAAGAGAATAAACAGTCTCTATGTCAGTTTCTCTAATGCATATATTGCTGCCTTGTAACACCCCCCCCCCCCAAATGTCAACAAAACAATGGCAGCAAGAGATTAGGCAGACATTCATGTCTCGCTTGTCTCTTATTTAAATAGCCTTTTTAAGTGATTCCAGTTTAGCTTAACAAAGTTCTTTTCAGGTTTAACATTAGCAATTCAAAATAGTTTCTATTATTAACATTGAAACCGTCTAAGGCTTTGAACTAATGACACAAAGTAGATACAGGTACTGGGTAGAGGTATCCCACTCCACCTCTATGGTTTATTGGCCTTTTATCAACCCAAATACAAATATAAAAATTGTTAAAGGGAGTCAGCTGAATAAACAAAAATCTGACTGGCTGGAGTTATTTTTTTATGTTGATTAGGTGACCAGATCGAATGATTACAACGTTACCAGGATGATCATTAGATTATTAGCTGTAATTAGATGCAATATCTACTAGTATAATGATTATGAAATATAATGATTAGATAAATATCTAAGTTGTTGTTAAAGACAGATGGAAAGTCAGCTCAGACTCCCAACTCATGCAAACAACCCCACCTGTGGTAATGGTTAAAATATCCAAATATTATTATTATTATTATTATTATACTACAATAACAACAACAACTTTTATTAAAACAAACTTCCGTTTCTATTCATGGTTTGAGGTGAGGGGGGGGGATGAGAGTGTGTATTACTGTGTGATGTTCTTTGATAAGAGCACTGATGTTTATTTTTAAACAAGTTAGTTTTCAGCTCAATTTGCCACACCTTATGATGTTTATTCTGGTTTTGTTAGGACTACATTGACCTGGCCAAAACTTCCTCCCAATATATTGAAATTTGAAAATGCAAATAAAAGAAGTTCAGAGGTTAAATTTTGACACTAATAAAAGTCAGCAGGAAACTTTTAAAAAATTCAAACCGGAAACAGATGGGAGTGGGAGTGCTTCCAATGGTTTCTGATTGGTACAATCACAACTTTCACCAGAATGAATCACACAGGTGTTAAAAAGTAAGGGGAAGGGGGCTGAGAAAAACTGAGCCATGATTGGTCAGGTAGATCAGGTAGATCAGTTAGAGATAAGGGATGTTTAAATAGTGAGTCAATAAATGCTGTTAGCAAGACACAAATCTGCTAGGTAATAATGGGGAAGGGAGACGATTTCCATTCCAATCGGATCTAGTGCGGCCATTTACACACTAATACCATTGCAAAAGGTACAGGCATAAATTTTATCACAGTTATGAGTAAAAAATAGCAACTTGTGTTCAATTAATGGTATACAGAGAATAGTTTGCAATAGATACTGTTACCTCCACTAAGGAGGTTATGTATTTGGTCGAATTTGTAACTATGTTTGTTTATTTGTGTAGTCTAGCACCCACATCGCTTGACCAATCATCAACAAACTTGGTCAAAATATCGGTCATGGGATATCTAGATCACAGGTCAAGTCAAGGAAAATGTAAAAGTCACGCTTTTAGTTATAACTTCAGTTCTGTTTAGAGACT
This sequence comes from Sepiola atlantica, assembly GCA_963556195.1. Taxonomy (NCBI): domain Eukaryota; kingdom Metazoa; phylum Mollusca; class Cephalopoda; order Sepiida; family Sepiolidae; genus Sepiola; species Sepiola atlantica. The sequence continues at coordinate 50,776,621 of OY744519.1, forward strand.
TGCTACTTGGCCTATATTGTAGCCAATGAAAGCTTGCATCTTATATGACCTTGACCTTGAAAAGTTTGGTCAAGTTTGTCATTTTGACGGAATTTCAACTTACGATGTCAGGTGGAGGTATGCAGTTTCATAACTGACTTATGTTCTTGTTTCTCTATTAAATTAGGCCAAATTAAATTCATAGTATCACTTAGAATGAGGTGTATGTAAAAGAAGAAAAAAAATCACTATTAATTTAAAAAAATATTTTGATAATCTGAAAATGTTCTAGTGTTATGTGTGTCACATGGGCAGGTATTTGTCTTTGCTTTACAGAAGATGAAGAAAATATGTATTTCAGACTGATATGATAATCATGTCTGCTGCATTCATGGATCCTGGTTGCACGACTACCAGGCCTGTTATAGGTATCACCTTGGTTCTATTCAATATCTATGTAACACTTTGTTTTCCACCGGTTATTTGATAAAAGACAACAAAAGGGAAATAGCTGCATTCAGTTTTCTTAGTGGCTAATCATATAGAAAAAGAGAATAATAGCTGCATAGTGCAGTGGTTAATAATCAAGACAATTATCCATCATGTTTGTTTCTCCTGCCTCAATTTCAAACACTCAGTCTCGTAATCTCTTTCTATGATGTAATATCCGACATCAATGTTTTAACACCATTACTAATGCCCTTGAGATAAACAAGTATTAAAAGGCTTAGTCACTTTGGATTATGACTTAAAAATATAAAAATAAAAATGGGAAAAGAAAGACAGGTGGAAATTGTTTTTTGTTTGTATCATTCATTGATTTTTTTTATACAGATTTATTGGGGGGGGGGGAATGTCTGAAGTTTTAAATAACAATCATTGCCAAGGTTTCGACCTAATGAACTCTTCAGAGCCAAATAACTTAATACGGCAAAATAAATTAATTTATTGAAAATATTCATTTCCAAAATTTAAATATTTTTCAGTTAGAATTCACTGATTTTATTTGCTATTTTATTTAATAGAAAGTCAATAATCAACAGCTTTGCCTAAATTTGGTAGCATTCTTCAATATAATGCAGAAGTATAAAAAGATTTGCTTGTTTATGCTTTGAATTAAAAAAATGCTCAATATTATGGCAAGTAGAGCAGTTAAAATAATATTATATATGGCTTATATCAACATTGAAGAATTTTGACCTAATAGTATCTTTGTGAGCAAAATCTGATTTGGCTATGAAGAGAACATTAAGTTGAAATGTAAATGTAAGATATATATATATATATATATATATATATATATATATAAGGTGTGTCAATGAAAAATAGTTAGACCTGTAAATGGAAACAGATCGATATCTTCAGTTGTTCAGAACAAGGAGCATTTAGTAAATAAAAATATTTATTCTTCTTCTCTTTCAATTGTATTCCTTAAGCACGGCTTTTCAAAGATCAAAATCTTATCATCAGAGGAAATAGTGATTGATAAGTTGACAGATAAGAACAGTCAATATTCAAAATTTGGAAAAAGTTTTTTTAAAAAAGTTTTTAAAAGTTCAAACGGGTGTGTAAATGAAAGTCACCAAACACGGAGATCCAAATTATATAGGGTTCAAATGTAATTGGTAAATCCAGAAGATATATATATATATATATATATATATATATATATATATATGTCCACTACGATGTTAGTACATTTTTCAGATGAATTACATTTGAAAGGAGTAATTCAAAAAAAGTTAAATCGACTCACTCAAAACACACACACACACACATACATATATATATATATATATATATATATACATATATATATTAATGTTTATGTTACAGAAGATCAGAACATCGGTACCGTACTGTAATATAAACATTAATAAATATTACGCTTTTATTTTTTATTTTTCTTAATAATCGAGCACTCTGCTGGGGTCCTCTCCCACTAATCTTATATATATATATTTTTTTTTTTTCATAAACTTATGACTTTTGAATCATTCCTGAATTTTATTAGAATCCATTACCCTCCACTATATAATACCATGTTCTAATCGAACGTTTTCAACAACTGCACTGATACATTCACAACTACAATGACTTTCTGCTCATTATTGAAACTTTTTTTGGACTATTGTTGCTTTAAGCATAACTTACAATTGTGTTGTAAATTTTCAAATAAATACTTACCAATAATTTGCAGTTTATTGTTTTTTTCCTTCTGACGATAAGAGTAATTCTTTGAAAATCCATGAATTAAAGGGCATTCTCATATTTTATTATATTCCTTGTTTAAACACCTGATGGTTACAATAAACTTGTAAAGTATGTAACTTTACATTTTTTTTTCATTATATATATATATATATATATATATATATAACAAGAGATCTGTGCATGTGTGTGTCCAGGCATCAGATTTCAACAGTGGATCGCCATGCAAACCCAATGACATTTGTAATCAGCAGATTACTCAGGATGTTTTTGTCACGATTTGCATATATTTTGATGATTTGGGGGGGTTGGGTTAAAAAGGGATCCAACACCCGCCTCAAAATTCAAATACTCTGATTTGCATGAAATTTAACTGTTAGGTATTAGAGAGCAATTAAAACAGACTCCCAAAATGTTAAGACCATCTGAGTAATTTAAGGGCATGAAAAACACACAAGCCTCCATTTGAATGTCTGTTACAATGTTCTCTCTTTCTTTCCCTTGAAAATGAATGTATTTGACAGAATGGCAGCAAATTTGGCCTGGAGCATCCTTGCGGAATCACCAGGAAGACATGAAGGGGGATCTACTACTACTACTAAAAAATTCAATTTTTATCAAATTTGGAACATAGATAAAACATAGAGATGAAAGGGAGTCTAATGAGTTATATTTGACTTACATTTTAGGTGAATAAAAGGGGCGGAAGCTCCCTGCTCCTGGAAATAAATGTATTCATGAATTACAAAAACTACTGGGCAGATTTTTATGAAATTTGGAATATAAAAACATAAGAGAGTCTAATTAATTACATTTTGTTTATTTTTTAGGGGAGCAAAGGAGACAGAGCCCACTCTTTGAAAATAAATATAACCATAAAAGTCCCATGGTTTAATTCTTACTAGACTGCTACATGTGCTGTTATTCCCACCAAGCCCAGGCAATGCCGGATTACCCCTGCTAGTAATATATATTACTGAGAAAAATATGAAAAAGAAAAGAATATCTAGGAGCAAGATAAATAAGTTCTGAAAACATAAAAATTGATTCGGCCATTTCTTCATCTGACATCCACCATTGTACATGAGGAGGGGGAGCGGGGGGGGGGGGGCAGATGAACATTAACTTATTTGAAATTCGTCTGCAAAAATGTTGGGAAAGGGGTGGCTAAAGATTTACGCCCAACAACATGAGTGTGTGTACGTCTGTCTACCTGTTTCCGACTGCAGGGCAATTAGACATTTTTATTTACCTCCCCAGGAGGTTAGGCACAAGGCCAGTTTTATCTTACTCCCACAAGGTAAGATGTGACCCAAGGTCGGGTCGGGAAAGCGGTAGTTAAAAAGCCAGCGCCCGAAAAGGTGAGCACTCTGGCCATTAAAAATTGCCTGGGTAGTAGGCGCCTCAGGCAGTAAGCAATAAACTTACTCCTCCCCAAAGAGGGGAGGCAAAGCCTGGGAGGGTGGACCTCCTAGAACTGCACAGGACAAACCCACAGACAGGCGGAATCAAGCTCCGAAGGACAAGACGACACCGGTCTATAGGGTGCAGTATCCATCGGAACAGATAGACATGAAGCTAGTTTAATGTGGGGGTAAATCCAGTTTTCTTGATAACGCACTTTGGAAGAGTACAACAATAACCGAGAATGGACCCATCAGCATTCTCATGCCGAGATACCTCTGGCCATAAACCAATCCCCGTCTGATGAAGCCAAGAAAGTCTTAAGGTTGTGAGAATGTGTAAAAAAAAAACTCCCTCCACCCACCCGGCCAGCCAGGCATTTTGCTGATAAGTGTATGGGATTGGGCAATTGGGCATTGGTAGAGGGAAAGACAGACCGAGGGCAGTGGCGTAGCTAGACCTTTTGCCGCCCGGGGCGGTAGTAAAATTTGCCAAACCCCCCCCCCCCCCCTGGCATTTGGGTGCCCGGAAAATTCGTCCATGGATAATTCGCCCATGGATAATTCGTCCATGGAAAATTTTTTGCTAGGTCGGAAAACTGGTCCATTATTATTAAGTTAACATTATTCTTAATGTTCATACCTTGCGAAAATTAGTTCTACGGTATCTAATTTTCCTAAATTCAATTAAATTAAAATTAAAATATGAAAACTGATTTTTAATATTTTTTATTCATTTGAGATTTTATCTGTTTTCCTTTTGTTTTAAGTAGATGGTGGGGGTTGCCCGGGGTGATTTTGTCCGATCCCCCAGCTAGCAATTGTAAAGTTTACAAGGAGTTATAAAAAGTATGCTACAAAAACAAACGTTTGGACAGTAATAAAATTAATGAATTCAAACTTTCGCATCTAATGTTATTTCCTCTTTGATGTCGGTGTATATACACCCAAATATCCAACTTTCTTTTCGCACCTATTCGATAAAAATTTATATGAAAGTTCCCCTTTAAGTATGAAAAGAAGGAGAAAATGCAACCACAAGATCAGATGCATCTTTAATTCTCAACTCGGTACTATCGTTTCCGTTTCTTTTATTTCTGAACCTTTGGAAAACTATTCTCCCAGAAATCAATGATGCCCAGAAATATCTTCAAAAAAAAGGGCTGGATCTGCAACAAAGTTCTGTCAGGCTGACGGCGTTGAAAGATTTCCTTCTTCAGAATAGAGAAAAGATAGTGGACACTGCAATAGACGAGTCAAAAACACTCTGCTCTGAAATGGGGATAAGCATGGAGCGTCGTATTCGCAAAAAGAAACGAATGGATGGTGAAGGATTGACTGATGCAGCGCTGAGTTTTGATACTGAGTTGAGACGGGAAATGCTGTCTGTCATAGACAGATTGACTGAAGAAATATCTTGCAGATTTCAACAAGTTCACAATCTTGCAAATAAATACGCTTTTCTTATACCGTCAAATCTGCTTAATGATAATTATGATTGTCAGCTTGGTGGATTTGACGAAGATATAGAAAAAGAGAAATTCTTTGCTGAAAAGAAGAGGTTACAGTATGTTGTAAAAGCTTCAGAAAAAGACAAAATCGATGGACCTCTTGAACTTTTGAACTTTATACAAAGATACCAACTTGGGGATTCCGTCCCTAATATTGTGATCTTGCTGAGAATTTTCCTCACCAGAGCTATTAGCGTTGCTAGCTGTGAGCGCTCTTTCTCAAAACTGAAGCTCATAAAAAAACTACCTTAGATCAGCAATGAGCCAGACAAGACTTACAGACTTGGCAATCCTCTCAATAGAGAGGGAACTTGTCGAGGAAGTGAATTTTGATAGAGTCATTGATAACTTTGCCGAAAAAAAGGCGCGAAAAATCTGTTTGTAAATTTTCAACCGACTTGATGCCTTGCGACAGTTCTCTCGCAAAAAATAAATTTATAGCCTTATTTGCCATTCATAAATACATTTGTTTAAAATATATTAAAACTATTTTTAAAAGAGTTGAAACGTTATTAACAACAACAAATTTCTGAAAACCGAGCGATTACACACACGGATTTAAAAAAGCACCGATACAAGACGTTTTTTCTCTTCGGAGGGCTCGCCCTCTTAATAATAACATTATGAAGACAAAGAAAAGAAAACTACATCGGACTATTCTCTCCTTGATACATCCATGTTATTTGGCGAAAATTCGGACTTTAACAACAACGACAAAAAAGTAAATAAAAATGATTTTATCATTTCATAACATTTTCAGGTTTTCAAATGTTCTCATTTAAATTTATTATTATATAAAATTATAGTATAAAATTTCATATTTTTTGTTAACTTTTGTTTTTTTAAATTTTTTTCTCTACTTTCTATTTTTACCCTCTCAAAATGCCGCCCCCTCAGGTGTGCCGCCCGGGGCGGCCCGCCCCCCTCGCCCCCCCATAGCTACGCCAGTGACCGAGGGGAAATTAAAGAAAAATAGAGGAAAATTAGATCGATTTAAAAAATATATTTTTCTTTAATATTAAAGGGTGCATGAGAAAATGAATGTTTTATTTGGATTTAGGAGTGGAGTCCAAATTAACCACAATACCTGACATTTTCTTTCCCTTATAAAATTGACATACATCCCAATCCTATACATATTTATTAACCAATTAAAACACACACAAGCCACACCCGAAAAGAACTCTAGAAAAAGAAATAACATTTTTGTACAGAGGGTCACAACGAAATATTGAGAAAAAAATTGCGAAAATAGCGGTCGCATGTTCAAAAATCATTTTTGGTGCCCAAAGTAAAATCACTCTTCTGAACCGGTCGCTAAGTATAGAAAGATCAGAATTTCAACATTCGCTACAGTACAGCCAGAGACAGTACAAGCCAACACACGATATTACGCTCAGCTAAGTTTCCCTGCCTTTCAAGGCTAGGGTAAGTAAATAGCTCTTCGTTACTCACTCACACTCCGTTGTACGCATTCACACACTGACAAGAGCAGAACACACACAATGCTTAATCTTTTCAAACGGTCACACACAGAAAATAAATGTGTAGACATATTTACTTTTAACACTCGTGCCTTTCCCACTCTATTTTTCAACATTCATTACAATTTAACTGCTAGTGTTGCTCTTGACACATTTCAAATACGCAACAATTGCATATGGTCTATCCAAGCTAGGATTCACGCTACCTCCACCCTTTAAACTTTCATTCAATCCAGAGTCATTTCTGGCTTGACATTTTCTCATGCGCCTCTGTCGTATCAAAGAACCTGAATTTTAAATGACAAAAATGAAGAAGCCGGATTTATTGAATTTGAGCATTTCGTACTCTTATTTTTATTCGTTTCACACAGTTTTCTGAGGATAAGGTCAATTTATTTACAATCTGTCGTCTCTTGCTGAGAACTAGGTTAAAACTTTTGGTCGTCGTACTTTTTTGATCAACATTTATTTTTCATGATTGTCTCTTAGTAACCAAGCACCACCCCACACACTAACCATTGTTTTTTTTTTTTCAATTCTTTTTAGTCACACACGTCAACCACCCACTCAACTAAATATATTGATCCGCCCAGCACACAGACAATCGATTCGCAAGTCCACGTGGTTGCATCGTGGCGCAAACACATTGTATGCAAATAAGCTATAATTCACGACAGACGCACGAGCGAATGTGTTTCTTTGGTTTAGGACGACAAGTGGGACATAATAAAACTTGACTTTTGCCATTAAACTTTAATTCAAGCCACAAATTACTTTTTATTCGCCAGTTTAAAGGCCTGAAAATCCATTTCGAAGGGCAACGATATTCATAAATTGAAAGTGATTTTGTAGCCTTTAAAGTAAACTGTCGATTACAAATTAAATTTTTGCTCAAAGTTTAAAGGCAAAAGTTAATTATGATTCATTTGTGCACCTAAATAATAATTTTTAAAAACATGAATTTTCAAACGCACTCCTGTCGTATCCTCGAGTTTGGCTTTGATAAGTACTGACTCATTAGTAGTAAAAAACGAAAAAGAATTTTAGGCCCAATTTCAGAACACATTTCAGGGATTATTAGGATCATGCTGGAGAAGTTTTTAAACTTTGGTTAAGTACATTACATTTGATTTTCTATTTCCCCCAAATTAAAATATTTCTCCTCTTAGTAAAAGATGCAATGTTTGCAAGGTAGTTAATTATTAATTAATAATAATTAATAATAAATACGCCATAAAAGTTTCACTATTTGACAGCAGTTGAGTTTCTTAACAGGCAAATAAAATGACTGATTGTGCGGTCATTCCGTATTAGCAACACAACATGCATGAACCAATTAAGTTCAACAGATTATCTATTAATTTATTTATGCTTGATAATCAGGAGTGGAGAGTAGACTGAAAAAAATCCAACTTTCGGTTAAAAAAATAACTTGATCCGACTCTAAATGCCCACCGTTGTTGTTAACATTAATGACCATATATTATATGGTCATCATCCTCAGTCGGTTGAGTGATGAGAAGAGGATAGACCATTTTTCAACCCTTGGTCTTGTGTACCAGACTCCAAGCCAAATGGTTTCATATGGCTAGTCAGTGTGGTTTTGTATAGCCTAAAAATAATAAATATCGCTCTAAATACGTAATTAAGCTCTCCGAGTTGATTCCCCCTAAAATAAATAATGAACATTAGTTAAAAAGAATTCTTTGAAAACTGGTACAAAACAAAAAATGAATGTCAAAATAAAGAGATCGTAGAAACACGAAGCACCAAGTAACGACTCGCAATTGTGCCAACATTTGTGTCCGTTAATAATTAATTTGTGTGTGTACTGTACTCTTTGACATTTATCAAGTTTGGAAAATGAAAAGTTGGTGTTAATTAGTACATTTAGTTGAGTGTCTACAAAAAGTAAAACTATTTAGTTTTCACTTTGAAGAAGCAAAAAAAGACTTGCTTACTTTTCTGCCCACGTTTACTATTTTTTTCTTTCCTCTTAATTGCTGAGTCGACAGAAAAATAATCTTCCAATGGAGAAAGAAAGCATTGGAATGGAAGGAATTAAAATGTTTTCAAAGTTAATCAGAAAAAAACCCAAAAAAAACGTGTACACTTTATTATTGAAAACTTTAAACCTAAATGCAATAAAAATAAACATTTATAGAATGGAATCTGATCGCAAGTAATTCTTTCCATTTATTTCATCAGATTTTTTTTCCTTCTTCTAAATCTTCAATAACTTGCAAAAAAAGACCAACGAAGCAAATTCCTCGCTGACTATTTTTGTTTGGAATCTTTAAGAGAAAGAAACTCGAATTACATAAAATTAAGTTAACTATAAATTGCGCTTTTTTTCTACTGAAGTGAAAAGTTATAATACTTATATAGATCAGCCCTCATGGCTGACCATATTGCCTCAGTAAAACCTGCTAACGATTTACAGTAACTGAGAGGCGACAACACAAAATTGAACTCGGGTTCCTGAAAACACTGATTTATTTACATTGCATTTTATTTTATTTTTACTGATATATTTACATTGTTGCATTGTATTTTATGGTGTTTCTTGATATAATACTCCCCGGTACTACGCTAAATAAAATTCCAATTTTAGGAAATACATATATGTTATGGAGATTAAAAAACAACCTGTAACCAAATTTTAGGGAAAACAATTCAGTAGTTTATTATTATTATTATTATTATTTTTGTAATTCTAGGAAACACTAATTACAACAAAATACATAAACAAAACACAATTAACAAACAAAAATACAATACAATATAAATCTACCAGTATAAAAGAAAATGCATGTAAATAAATCAGTTATGAATTGTTTCTCGTTTCCGAAACCAAAGTTTAATTTTGTGTGGTCGCTTTTCGGATGTTGTAACTTGTTCCTGGATGTTACCGAGCCAATATTGGCAGCCATGGGGGTTGATCTATATAGGTACCAAAGTTAAATTACATTTAATTATTGTATTAACATTGAAGAAAAATAAATATGTTATGAGTAAATAAAATTCAAATGTGGAAAAAAGAAAAAGAAAAAAACGGGTTATTGCATCATCATGAAATTATGTAACAACTAGCTGTCCCTACCGGGCGTTGCCCGAGAGTCTTTATTTACATTTTTATATTTTTTATAAGTATGCTGTTTCCAGCAAATTAAGAAACTGACAATATAAAATATATGGAATCCTATTTTGGAGAAGTTTTATTTTAGATAAGGCTTGATAATCTGTATTATTCGAACTACTATTCTCATTATGGTTGTTATATTCGCAACATTTCAGTCGACGTAAGAGATCTTCAGGTATACCTAGTCGAACTTGGCAATATTTATGTCGAATTCGAGCACCTAACCACATGGACCCATGGCATAATGGTTAACAGTGTTGGTTAACAATCAGTTCTGAGTGACAGTTAAAGGTTCAGTCCTTACTACAGGCAACAATAACTAAGAATAACAAATTGGGCAAATGATGAGTTCGAAAGTGTAAACAGTTTCTTAAAAAAATCGAATAAAAGGCGATAATATATATATATATATATATATATATATATATATATATATATATATAAGAGAGAGAGAGAGAGAGAGAGAGAGAGAGAGAGAGAGAGAGAGATAGAGAGATAGATAAGAAAACCAATTTAGTATTACGGGTACTTTGTTACATTAGGACCCGCGCTTACTTTGACCATGATCCTAACCCCCACTTTGGCCCATACCCGAACGACGGAGTCAAAGTTAGGTCGGGTCCTAATGTAACAAATGTCCTAATGCACCGTAGGTAGTAATACGGAAGGGGGGGGGGGGACATTTTAACACTTTTTTCGTCATGATTACATGTGTTGTACTTACTAAATAGATTTTAAGTCGAAATGGTTCCTCATTTGATATTAAAAAAACAACAACATAAAACCATTTTTATCGACTATACACAATTTTTTATCGCATACTGTTAACACCTTTGAACTCATCATCTGCCAATAAATTAATATTTCTACAGAATTTGAACCGAACTGTTTTATTTTAACCCTAACATAAGTTTTTTTGTTTATTTCGCCAAAAGTAGGTCTGGTTCGGTTCAAATTCTGTAGAAGCACCCATAAATTAATTTTCTACCCGGTTATGGTTGACACAGAATGAAAACAATCTACCACTATGAGTTAAATAAAAGACTGGTTCACTTTGAAATTCCGCACATTACAGGTTTCGAGTTCGACATAAAGTTTCCCAAGTTTGAAAAGATGCACCCAAAGACGGTTGGAGATTACATCGGCGGAAACGTTATGAGAATAGTAGTCCTCTGTCTGTATAATAGTCACATACGTCCTAAGATGGGTTACTGCTACCACATCTGGGAAGGTGGCACACAAAGCACTCTTTCTTGCCTTGACAGGATTCAAAATCGACTTCGCTATCTAGTGGGGGGGGGTGATCTATTATTTTCTCTAATGCCTCTTTCAACAAAAGAGATGTTGCTAGTCTTTCTCTACTCTTTCGTTATTTTTATGGAAGGTGCTCGACTGAGCTCCACTTTCTGGTTCCTCCTTGTAAGACATTAACGTTTTTTTCTTCCGTGTCTATTCTCATGAATCTAGTTTCTTTTCAAGAACTTCCCATCTGTGGAACACGTTGCCACAAGATTGCTTCCCTTGTGCCTACAACATGATCATCTTCAAATCTAATGTCAATAAGTACGGTACTGGTACAGCTTTTGAACCAGATAAAAAACGACGAGGTTAGGGTTAAACAAAGTTCGGTTTTTGTCTGGTTCAAAAGCTTTACTTGTCATAAACAGTCCTCATAAGTCATCAAATTTATACATTCCATTCATTATTTTCAATCTTCTCATGGCATTCATCATCATTCAACTGACAATCTATCGATCTCATTAACCCTTTCCTTATCCTCGAATGGTTTTCAACCTCTATAATCCCAATATTTGGCAAATACATATGGAATCTTGTTCAACATTAAAACAAATACACTATTGCAGAAATAAAGACAATATTATTCAACTGGAAAAAAAAGGTGTTAGTCCACTTCATTGCCAAATTTGTTATATGGTATCTTTTAGTCATTAACATTTGATACGTTAACATGAATAAGTGGATTTAAATTTCACGATCCACACAATGTGATAGAAAAGACTTCGCTGATTCATAGTAACAAGAGTGAATATATTAATTACTTTCCGGGTATGAATTGGTTGTTTAACAGATAACATTTGACGGGCATGACACAGTGGGAAACTCAAATTTAACCAAAGATAAATTTTTAAAATGCTTACCCATGCTGCAGGGTCGAAATTCTCACATGACATTGAAGAATGAATTTCATCTTTTAAAATTCCATCTGCAGTGTTAAATAAGAAATCCAAAAGTCGGTCGTTATCCGATATCTCATCCATTTTTTTGTCTTATCCTCTGGCGCATAAATATATATTTATATTTATTATTAAAAAATAAATAAACAAATAAACGAATACGCTAAAATAAAGTTATTAAAAAAATTTAAAAAATGACAGTTGTTATGGACGCTGGTTATTGATGAGAACAATTCTCTTCTTTTTTTTAAGTGAAATAAGTTGTTTATTGTATGAGAAAATTATAGTAACAAAAACGTCATGTAATCTCCTTTAAATGGATTTTAGATTTAGATTTAAAAACAAACCCAGAAAACATCTGTTCAGTGTTGTGATAAAGTTACGAAGTTGATTTATAAGTTTAGAGACTTTTTTTTCTTTTTTAAGTTTACACACCCACCAAGATAATAATGCCTAAAACAAGAAATAAGTGGATTGTTGTTATTAATTCGTTTGTTGACTAATCAGGTGTCAGGGAGACGAGCGTTAGTGACCAGACAGTAGTAAATATAATAACAAATCAGTTGAAGATAGTGTTATTGAATGACACATCAACAACAAGAAGAGGAGAGGGAGTGTTTTCTTTAGCGAGACGCGACATTCACATAAGAGAGATGACGTGGCCAACGCTGAGATCGCAAAAAAATACTATTACACAATTCGTTAGTTGCGTATCTTGAAAACACCTGATTTTGATTAAATTAACAATAAAACTTAAACTTCATATAAGGCGTATGAAAATATGGCATTTTTATTTAAAATAAACAAGTTTTAAAATTATGCGTACATGTTTTAGATTACTAGCTTTAGTTGCGTACTTTATAACGTGTACTTGAAATAGACCATTTTATATCGTTGTTTTAATACCGTTGCCATTGGAAGCGATTTAGACTTAATAATTAATGAGTATTCGCCTGCCTCCTCGCGAGGGCAAAATGCAACATTTACTGAATGCGCCGATGGGGAGGTTCAGAATTAGTTTCATTTCTTAGTTTGTTATGGGTTGAATGCTGACACTTGCAATTCTTTTTTTACCCCGCCTCCTTGTAGGAGTTATTTCTTTCTTTATTATTATTTATTTATTCATTAGATTTATTTATTTACTTAAACAACTTAACATCAACTTTAGGGGAATCCTTAAAAAATCCTATTTCAAAACACCTTATTGTATAAAACCATCATACTTAAAAAGATTTCGTTAAAAATAAATGCGTGTAATATAATTTAATAAAAAAAGGCATTACTATCGCTGTTTGATTGACCGCGAGAAGCCATTTTTCAACATGGCTACATCTTGTTTACATGGTTATTGATGCATTATGGCCGATTTTTTTTTTATTTTGGGGAAAATGTTGTCTCGTAATGGACTTATTTCGCACACATTGATTGTTGGTCTTGTATAGTCAAAAAATAAAATTCTAATTTACTTTAAGTCCATTTTACTTTCATCCCCACAAGAAAAAAAAATCGACCATAATGCATCAGTAACTAATTCCCTCGTATTAAAAATTTGAGTAAACTAAAAAAAAAAACGAATAGGCTATATTGCCGGTCCCGGCAAAATAACGATTCCTGCGTTATTTTGCCGGTTCATGTATATTTAACTAAATTGTTAAACATACAGTGACGCCCGGCACAATAATGAGTCTTACGTTATTTTGCCGGCTCGTGTTTATTTAACTATAAATTACTTTTTTTTTATTATTTAAATTATTTTTTTGTATTATTTAAAACTTTATCAAACGAAATTTTATTTATAATTTTAAACTTTGCCTGATTGTTTTTTTTTTTTGTTTTTTTTATTTAAAACTTTGCCTGATTGATTTTTTTGTTTGTTTTTAATTAATCTTTGCCTGATTGATTTTTTGTATAATTTAAAACTTTATTAAGCGACAATATATTTTAAAATAACGATAAAATTAATTTTTACTTCCGGTTGATTCGATTAGGAGTGAACTCTTCAAAATTACGACTTATTTTATGATTTCATTGAAAGAACATTTTAAAATAGAAACTGTTTAAATCCAGTGATTTTCTGTATATTTTAACATTATCGAAGTTTTTCTTCATAAAGAAAATCAGAATTTTACATTAAAATCTTTCCTTTGTAAAGCACATTTTTAACAAGTAAATGTTACCAAAGGCAACATAAATTATTCTTCTACCTGTATAAGTTTATTTGTTTATTTGATTATTTATTTTTATAAAAAAAATCATTTATCAAAATAAATAATAAAATAAACAAATAAACTTATACAGGTAGGTAGAATAATAATTTATGTTGCCTTTGGTAACATTTATTTGTTGCTTATTTTTTTCTTTATATATAACTTAAGGAAAATTTCAATTACTTAAATCGAGAGCAGACTTAGTAATGTTGGGAAAATTCATTAACATTAATTCTATTATGAAAAGTAAGCAGATATTTCACAATAGGGCAGGGCGATTTTTTTTTATTTCTTTAACCGACACAACTGATGATGAAAACAAATTGTTTTTAAATATTTGCCCTTATTTATTTAATTACCTTTTCTTTTGCAAGGCCATAACAATTAGGTTTTAAAAAAAAATGAACCAGCATAATAACGATCCCTTTACATTAGTAAATAATTATTGTGCCGGGCGTCACAGTATGTTTAACAATTTAGTTAAATATACATGAACCGGCAAAATAACGCAGGAATCGTTATTTTGCTGGGACCGGCAATATAGCCTCTCCCAAAAAAAAAAATGGACTGAAAAGTGAGAGAGAAAAAAGGAAAGAGATACATGTGAAATATGGCAGCTCAAAACAAAATAACAGGAAAACTTGTGGATATACTTACTTATCAGTTGAAAATATTAGTGTACACCAAAAATTACGGAAAATTATTGAGTAGAATTTTAATAAAAAATAAAATTCATTTACTATTCGGAGTCAACGAACTTCAAACGACATTCGCGTCAAGCCAGCATATCATAGAAGATTATCTCGCTTTTTTTAATATGAAGACGCCAAGTGGTCTTGTCGCTTGGAGTTAGTTGACTCCGAATAGTAAATTAATTTTATTTTTTATTAAAATTCTACTCGATGATTTTCTGTAGTTTTTATTGTACACTAATATTTTCCACTGCTAAATAAGTATATCCATAAGTTTTCCTGTTATTTTATTTTGAACTGCCACATTTCACATGTAACTCTTTATAAATAAGCACCCAAAAACTCTTGAATGCAAAGATGCAACTTTATGTTTTACTTTCCGATACTGTTCCGATCGTTGGGGTCAATTTTACAAGACATTTACACGGTAAACAGAATCCTACTTATAAGTACGAAAAATATTTTGGCGCTTTTTCGATATTTACCCACCACTTCTTTTAGAATTTTTTATGGACAATTTTTTTTTTTTTTTTACCTGTGTACAATTATCGATCATATCGCTAGAGAATTCCTTTTTTTTATATTTATTTTGTTATATAATGGTATTTTTTATTTTTTTATGGAAATCGCTCCATACACTTGATGTAAGGAGCTGTATTGATGTATTATCGGTTCGAAAGGCCATCTTGAAAGGAACCAACATAAGCTAGATTTCCAAGAGTGAACAAGATTTTGCTGACTCCATCTTTGTAAGCTGTTTAAGGAGAATCATTCTGGAAAGAAAATAGAAATTACAGAAGGAATATTTTGGAGTTCTATAACAAAGTCTTTATTTTGTCAGGACACAACAAAATAATTGTTGCGAAAAGGGTTGACGTCAAATGTTCAAATAAGTTCCATCTTGTCTGTGAGTTGGAGGAGAGCGAGAATACGTCTTTTTCTCATGCATGAGCAAACTCAGCGACAAGCAATATGGCTTTCATCCTGCCAGATCAACAGCTGATGTGCTGACTGTAATATCACACAGGATCAGTGAATCTATTGACGGGGGCTTCGTTTCTAGAGAAATAGCTCTTGACATATCAAAGGCTTTTGACAGGGTTTGGCATAAAGGTTTACTTCACAAGCTTGCTAGCTATCGAATATCTGGAAATGTACTCTCAACCATCAAATCTTTTCTCTCTGATAGATTTATAAAAGTAGTTGTTGATGGACAGAAGTCTTAAGCACACAGTATCAATGCCGGCGTGCCTCAGGGTTCCATTCTGGGCCCAACTCTCTTCCTAATCTTCATAAATGATCTCCCAAACCGCATTCTAAGATCATTCGTCGACATTAATGCTGATGACAAAACCATCTATGGAAACGCCTCGAAGATCATTAATGATCAGGTTCTTTCCGGCCCTCTCTCTTCCGACCTGGAGCAAGTGGTGCAATGGGGGAAAAGGTGGCTGGTTACTTTTAATGCGTCAAAGACCAAACTCCTCTCCTTTCACCACCAACGATCCGATCCCCAATTTGAATTGAACGGCTCTCCCCTTGAGGAAGCACACTGCTTTGATAAGCTCCTGGGACTGACCGTCTCTTCAGACTTGAAATGGAAGACTTACATCAAATCTGTTGCTAAGACTGCTGGAAAAATGGTTGGATCATTCTACTGCTCCAGAAAGTATCTCACGCCAGACGCCATCCTCTATCTGTACAAAAGTCAGATACGTCCTAAGATGGAGTACTGCTACCAGATATGAGGTGGTGCCGCTCAAAGCACCCTTTTCTGCCTTGACAGAGTCCAAACCCGACTTCGAAATCTAGTGGGGGATGTCCTCTTCTCTTCCTTACAGTCACTCTCTCACAGAAGAGATGTTGTTAGTCTTTCTTTGCTCTACCGTTATTTTCATGGCAGGTGCTCAACTGAGCTAAAATCTATGGTCCTCCTTGTAAAGCATTCATAACTAGAACCTGCCTAGCTACTACCGCTGCCAATGATTTCCCTTTCTCTCTCAGCGTGCCCAAGATGAAACAAAACTTCCATGGGCAGAGTTTCTTTCCTATAACTACCCGTCTATGGAACACAGTGCTGCGAGCCTGCTTCCCAGTCAACTACAGTATGGTCGTCTTCAAGTTCAATGTAAACAAGTTCTTGTTGAACCGTCTCCATAAATAATAAATTTCTGCCTGCTACAACCATTGTGCCGGTGATCGCAATGCTGTCTCATCGTCCACCAGTCAAACTCTTTAACCCTAATCCTTGAGTGGCCTTTGGGCCTTGATAAGCGGTGACCTTTAATGTAAAACAAAACAAAAAAACTAACCTCTTTCTTCTTGTATGAGCAAACTAATGCGTTCAGGGTTCATTTGGGAATCGTTTCTGTCGATGCTCGAATGAGGGGGGGGGGGGCAAGGCATGGCTAGAGTGCATACATTCAGAATGTGGTTCAATGTCACAAAATAAGAAGAAAAACATGCAGTGCTAAAGAGAAATTGTTTTACCGTTATGTAGCGAGTTCACAACTTTATGGAAATTGTTGAGCCACAAACAAAAACTAATTATATCACTTGTTCTGCAGAAGTACTTTGGAACTGTAAAAATAAAAAAAGTGTAAAGCACGAAAAAAAAAGAAATTGGTCGGTATCCCCCCCCCCCCCCCCCGCCAAAAAAAAATCATTGATATAATGTTATTGTAAAAAAGGACAAAATAAAAAAATTAAATAATTTTTTTTTTCTACAATAAGTTTCCAGAAATTGGTGATTCGTTACATTAAATTTATATAGGTAAGTGATCCCCACTTTGAAATCTAAAATATTGGATAAAAAAAACGGAATTCTCTAGCGACAGAATAGGTAAGCGTATGCAGAAAAAAAAAACAATTTCATCTGTAAAAAATGCCAAAATAAGTGGGTAGCAAATACGGGAAAAGCATTAATTAGAATTTATTATTTAATGAAAATATGAATTATCTGGTACATGGGGAAAACGTTGGCACATTCTAACACTTAAGGACTGGCTTGCTCAGGGACCTAATCATTTTGTCTGAATGAATTATGGTTCGGTTCGGTCCTAGGAAGCCACCATCCCAGGCATTATCTCCTCCTTCAGGAGAGGGAATTGTTTTATTGACATACATCTGAGGCGGTCCCCCGGAGAATGCTGACGGGTTCGATCCAGGCTATTTTTATAGCCTACAAGAGTGCATTAATGGTGGAGGCTAGATTTTTCCCACGTTAATTTAACTTCATCTCTAACCTTGCTTCAGTGGGAAGCGAGTGAATATTTCTTAATCATTCTTTATTTAAATCTCAAAACGTACATTTTAGGGGGGAGCAGAGTTTTTTTTTTGTTCCAATTCGCTATATCCAAGGCTTTCTAAATATTTGTTTTCGGTGGTCTTTGCTCTCGTTCTGTCTCAGGCAGAGTGGGGGGGGGGGGCAGTTTCACTTGACCAACATTTTATTTTTTACAATAGAAGCAATTAAAAAACGAACATAAAAACATCTGTTTTATTCAAAGAAAACAAATATCCACGTTGCATTAGAGTTGATGGTTGTTTACACACTAAATAAGTTAAACAACCTTTAAAGTGGTTGTTTGTTTTCTTGGTGTTTTGAACTTTCTGGCACAGGATCAATTTCGTTTCGGTTATTCGCCGTTTTGTACTGTCTCCTCTTACCGATATTAAGTCAATTTTGTACCCGATATTTTTACCTCTTTCAGAGCACTCATTTGTATCAGAGCTGATATCATTTTTATTCCTATTTATTTATTTTAATCATGTTTGCATTAAATGACGGTGTTAGGGACAAATACTTCCATCACATTGTCACAGTATGATCAGCAATCTCCCTGCGAAATGTACAAATAACCATGCCAGAAGGGAGGAGATTAGGGATCGCCTTTACCAGAAACAATCCGTGCAGAAGGCACAGTATGATAAGCATGCGAAGGATCTTCCCAGCCTCAGCACAGGACAGCAGGTTGGAGTACAGAACCAAGACTCACAAAAATGGACCCCAGCAGTCGTCAAACAAGCCTGCACTGACTGCGGTCTTACATCATAGAAACCCCAGCTGGACAAGTCCTATGCAGAAACCGTAGGCACCTGATAGAAGACTTTCGTCATGTGAATTCTACACAAATCCCAATACCTAACCCCCTCCAGCATCACACCAAACAACCTCCCCACAAATCTCCAAACACACCTTATAATAACCATAAACCACCCGGCATAGTCACCAAGTATGACCGTGTCATAAAAAAAATGCAACCCATAAGTAGACATCACTTTCTATAAAAAGAAGGATGTCACAGTATGACATAGTTACCTTCCCATAGAGGTAACTCTCCGGTAATAAAGATAGGGAAGCCAGATTCAAGATGGCGACCCAGTATAAGTCTACAGGTGGCTCTGTTCGCTGTTTCCACATACTAACAAAAGCATGTTTTACTTTTAACAAATGTATAAAACATTTATACACATATGCTAGATTATTATCTTTGTGAATATTTGTGGCGACAAAATCATAAAGACAAGAACACTTTTGATGAAATTTGTAATGATATAGCTACATTTCATCCTCCCAAATACATTTTTTTTTCAAAACATTCCAATAAAATTTTTTCAAAACATTCCAATAAATTTTTTTCAAAACATTACAATAAATTTTTTTCAAAATATTACAATAAATTATTTTTTAAAAACTTCTTTCTCTAATAAATTATTTTTCAAAACATTTGTTAGTCTTATTTTTTAAGGTATGCGCTCTGGCTATGACTTTGCTCCCCATGTTTGAGCACCACTATAAACGATGCCTAAATGAACCAGGAACCTCGAGTGCACTATTAATATTAAACAAACAATGACTAGCTGCTTATATTTTTTTTAACATAGTTTACCCTAAAAAAGGCAAGTTGCAACTGTAGAAAGGGGCTACTGAGAATTAAGGTGAAAGTTTAGGGGGTCATCCTAAATTGGGAGCTGTGTAGCGAGATGCTTGTTTCCATTAGTTTAAAATTTCTGCATGTTGGTACAGTCGGAGAAACAGAGAGCGGCAAAGGAGTTCCAGAGGCCGGCAGCACGAGGAAAGAAGCTATTGGAGTGGAAGACTCTCCAGCATCTTGGGACCTCCACAGCTAATGGATGGGATTTAGCTGATTGTCGAGTTGGTCGAGTGTATTTATGTCGAGGAGGAACCAGAGCAGCAACTTCATTGGAGCACATTCCATTGAAGTACTTGTAAAACAAGCACAAAGATGCAACATTGCGGCGATGGGACAGGGGCTGGAGTTTGATTAAGGGACCTATTAGATTAGATACTCTTTATTGGACCTTGTCTAAGAGGGAGAGACTGGTAGATTGTGCACCAGCCCAGATGTGACAACAATACTCCATGCATGGGCAGATAGTGGCTTTGTAGAGATACAGGATACTGTCAGGTGTGAGAAGTTTACTAGCACGGTAGGGAGATCCCACTTTCTTTGCATCAGCCTTGGCAATGTCTTCTATGTATTTATTCCAATTCATGTTACCTGTGAATTCACTGCATACAAGCAGTTTCTTAAAAATATTGTTGTAGAGAACGATAAACGATACCAATAAAAAGAAACAATATATAAAAAAAGATTATTCTGGAAGAAATGAACAAGAATAAAGAAAAAAGAGGTTTTTACTCAGAAATCAAAGAAAAACTTTCATACAAAGAGGATAAAAAAAAGCATACAATTAAACCATTAAAACAAGTCTTTTCAAGGACCAGTTTTGATTAGAGTCTCTCTCACACTCAAAGTTCCCTTTTTTTTCTTTTTGTCTTGAAATTATTTTTCTTTTGGAAGGGCCTTTCTGATTCTTTATTCTTTTCTTTTAAAACCTCTAGTTTTAATTCTTTTTTTTTTCTTTTAAGACCTTTGGACCCTTATTCATTTACAAAAGGATAAAACAATTACATTGCTTTCTACAACACGTCTTTCTTCAAGGGCTAACATTGAAGATTGAATTGGGTGTAAAAGGGTGCGAGAGACTGGTGGATTGTGCACCAGCCCAGATGTGACAACAATACTCCATGCATGGGCAGATAGTGGCTTTGTAGAGATATAGGATACTGTCAGGTGTGAGAAGTTTTCTAGCACGGTAGGGAGATCCCACTTTCTTTGCATCAGCCTTGGCAATGTCTTCTATGTATTTATTCCAATTCATGTTACCTGTGAATGTTAGGCTGAGGAGTTTGAACGTTGGACTCTCAGGTAGGGTGTCATCTGCATATTTCCATAAGCAAGGGTAATTTGCAACAATTTCAATAATTAAAAAAACAAAAACATAAAAGGATCACTGCATACAAGCAGGAATTTTGTGAGCGTTAACAAAATCTTACCTTTAGGTAACAAAGAAAGGTAGTTAAAAACAAAATCATAAAAAAACACAAGAATAGAACTAATAAAATAAGGAGACCCCGGTTACAATTCAATACAGTTTATTAATATTAAACAAAAATGGCTAGCTGCTTATATTTCCATAAGCAAGGGTAATTTGTAACAATTTCAAAAATAAAAAAATCACACATAAAAAGGTCACTGCATACAAGCAGTTTCTTAAAAATATTGTTGTAGAGAACAATAAACGATACCAATAAAAAGAAACAATATATAAAAAAAGATTATTCTGGAAGAAATGAACAAGCACTTGGTTTTGTTCACTAACCAAGAATAAAGAAAAAAGAGGTTTTTACTCAGAAATCAAAGAAAAACTTTCATACAAAGAGGATAAAAAAAGCATACAATTAACCCATTAAAACAAGTCTTTTCAAGGACCAGTTTTGATTAGAGTCTCTCTCACATTCAAAGTTCCCTTTTTTTCTTTTTTGTCTTGAAATTATTTTTCTATTGGAAGGGTCTTTCTGATTCCGTATTCTTTTCTTTTAAAACCTCTAGTTTTAATTCTTTTTTTTTTCTTTTAGGACCTTTTGACCCTTATTCATTTACAAAAGGATAAAACAATTACATTGCTTTCTACAACACATCTTTCTTCAAGGGCTAACATTGAAGATTGAATTGGGTGTAAAAGGGTGCGAGAGTTAGTAACAATTCCTCCACCAATCAGAACATAGAAATTTTCCTCCCACCCCGACTGCTATCACACACACACACACACACACACACACACACACACATAATGATGCTCAACCCGGATATAAATATTGGCCTCCCCCTACTCCCATACATCTATTAACTAAAACTAAAGATTTCTCAAAATAATCTAGCTAAGTTATAAGGGGAATTAAACAAAGTAAACATTTTTTAAAATAAACTAGTCTTATGGGATAAAAAATAGTTATGTTTGTTTGGGAAGCCCAAAGTCCTCATGCCTAACCAACTCCCAAATACAACTCAAAATAGCACTTGTCACTGAACAGAATCACAAACCTTTCATCTAGCTTTCGCCCAATTTTACTGGAGAGAGTTTTGGTTTCTCCATCTTAATTCTCAATTCCAGATGATGTTGGAAAATGAAATCAAACTAGAGAGAGGTGAAAGCCTCATCCCTGTAAAATTCCTTCTGTTATGTCAACCATATCATAAATGTCATAATGGCTAATAAACACAGCAACACTTAGTGTTTCTTCTTATTCATCACCAGAACCCAATTGCAACAAACAGATATGGTTTCCAAGACAAAGAACTTCCATTCCACAGGCGAACCATATAGCCTTCAACCAACTCACACAGCAATTGAACAATATTGCAGTGAAAGAAGATGTGTTCAACAGACTTGTAGAGGGAAAGGCAAATATAACGAGGAATGACAAAGCAATCTGTACAAAAATATATTAAGTTTTATTGGCAACATAACCTAAATAAAAGTTCATTGATAAGAGTTAATCGTGTGTTCCCTTGTGACAGGTTTGAAAGAAACTGAGAGATTAATTTGTAAGCTGCGGGATTTGTTTTTATATGAATTTGATCGCTAGGTGCAAAATATTGAAATATCTCTTTCATAAAATATTTCAGAGGAGTATAGTTTCCATACTTTTGATTGGCTGATAAGATTTTTATATTAAGACTCTTATTATTATAGTTGCATATTAAATCGTACACAGTGGATAAGGTACAAAAACATCTTCATTCAAGATGGAGGTACAACACATAGACAAGGGAAACAACCCTAACCCAAAGTCCTAGTTATTCATTTAACCATATACAACATATCTCCCCTTTTAGGTTCATAGCACCAATCACTGATTTTCTACGGACATGACATAGTCTTTAAGGTACTGCAGCTATGAATGCTTCTGGTTAACGATTCAGATTCTAGTTGGGTTGGTCTGCTGTTTGTTGACAGGCTGGTAGTCGCTGCTGACTGATCACTGTGGTTCTTGGGTATATTCTCCAGTACCTGCTCTATGGTTGTTGATTGCTTGTTGCCATTCGCTATTGGGTTGTTGTTACTGATGTTCAGATTGTTTGCTACTATTTCTGGTCAACGTTTATGCACATGATAAAAATATCATTAGATTATTTATCAGGCACTTTCACATGTACTGACCTTTGACCTTTTTTGCATTGTCCTTGTGATCCATTTCTTCTCGACATTAAAGGTGTACACAAAAACAAGATTTCCTTCCACAAACTTTCTCTGCTTTGCATGTTGATCATTCCTTTCTTTAGCTCCCACTTGTTTGTCATTCATGCACTGTTTATATCTCGATGAACTTTACTGAGTCTTGTGGTCAGTTTTCTTTTTGTGAGCAGTTTAGCTGGTGATACTCCTGTAGTTGTATGTGGAGCGGTCCGATATTTCAGGGGTATTTGACATACGCATGTGTCAATATCTCCATCTTCTGCCTTTTTAAAGTTTTCTTTGAAGAACTGTACAGCTCTCTCTGCTTAGCAGTTCGTTGCAGGATGGTAGGGAGATTATGTGATATGTTTTATACCATTATTCGTCATAAATTCCTAAATAGGTGATGAAACTTCAAAATCGTGGCATTTAAGGTGAATGTATTCATAGGATGCGCATCTAACCATTTTGAGTAGGCGTTCCAGGAACATTTTTCCCGTCACATAGTCCAGCAGAATCCAAATGTATATCGGACCATAGTTTCTGTAGGAATTCACAGGGATGCAATGGAGAAACGGTGGGCGTTTTACTGTTGACCTGACATATTGAACAGCTTTGAACACAACGTTCAATGTCCTTGTCTATTTCTTGTCAGTCCACATTGCTTCAGGGATGGTGTTTACATCGTACAAACACATGGGTGCACATTATGTAGTTCTTTCAATATTCTTTGTCTACCTAGCTCTAGAATGCTAACACATTGTCTGCATAATAAGCAATCATCATATTTGAAATATGGTTTATGGACTCCTCGCCTACTCCTCTACTTGACCATCCGTACTGGACCACAGTCAATATTTAGAATAATACTGGGTCAAGATGAGTTCAATTCCTGATGTTTCAGCATCTATTGGTGATGATTCAAGCAAATTAGCCAGCCCGAATATCTCTCCTGGAATTGAGACTCGTGTTGAAATTGTTTCTTTCAACGGTATCTTACTAATTTCATCAGCATTTCACATGTTGCATCTTTCCTGTACCGCAAGATATACTCATATGCTGACAATGTAAATGTCCTTTTCTGAATGCGTCCTGATGTTAAAGGAGGTATTTTTTCTGTTTCTTCAAACAATCCTCACAAAATTTTATGGTCTGTCACTTTGATGAAGTGTAAACATACCGCACCTGGTAGAACTTTTTTTACACCATACACTACTGCAATACCACCTTTGTCTATTTGTGCATCATTTTTTTTAGCCATAAGGTGCATGAAACATATGCAATTGGTTTCATATCTCCGTTCTCCATAATGTGAGATATTACTGCACCAACGCTATATGGGGATTCCTCTCTATTTCTTTAGTACTGTTTTAGTGGATATCAGCAGCTCTTTGGATTAGTGAAATACCTGATCTTGTTCAGAAAACCAATTTCAAGGTTCGTCCTTGACTAGCAGTTTGTGTAAGAATGCAAGTACAGTTGGCAGCCTTGGTAAAAATGTATGTAAATAGTTTATTTACATTTTATGGTCTGTCACTTAAATAAGACTGACTAGTATTTTCCGGTCTTGGTGCTTCTTTTATTGCTTGTACATGAGCTTCCACTGGTGTGACGCCTTCTGCAGTGACCTTATAGAAAAAGGACAAAGTCCATTTATAATATTTAAAACAAGTTTATTGGCCGTTAACATGTAAAGGAAATGAATTAGGAAAGTTAGTTGGCTGCTGAAAGTTTACAAGCAGTTTATCTTCGAGTGAAGATAGCCAGTGATCGGGAATTCAGTAGATAAAAGCAGGAGAGAGAAAAGGGGTTAGTAGCAGAGGATAATATGTCTAGGAGTCTGGATGAGGAAAAAAGTTAGAGTCCATGTGGTATTGAATAAATGTCCTGTTAGTAGAGAAGAGAGAAGCGTTCATATTATGAGAAAGTCCGTACATACACATGTGTTAAAGTCAGGCCGTGTCCATGTGTGTATGTAGGTATGTGTATGTGTGGTCCATGTGTGTGCGGCTGTCGCCTTGTTGAATTTGGGAGTCTTGTCGACACCAAAGCCGGCGGCTCGGCGAGTTTGGTTTGCGTATCAAGAGAGAAGTTTGGAGGTTGAATGAAGCCCCATGGAAGAGTGAGATAGCTGTGCCGTCTCGTGGTTGAAAGAGGTAAGATGTGGCAAGGGCTGTCTTTTATTTTTAATTGTTTTGTTTTCACTGGTAATCATCTCAGTTCGTATGAGAGAGTTTCTTATTGGGCAAATTGCGCCAATCAGAGCCCAGCTTAGAAGTCAAGCATATATTCAAAATCTCCCTAATGGCGGCTCGTAGCAGCCGTTGCTTCTGTTGTTGTTTCTGTTTGTAGTAGCGCTGCTACAACTTTGTGTCCACTTCTGCTACCATGAAAAAACAGTTGTTTTCCTTTACTCTTTACCCTCTATTGGAAAAAAACTTCTTTCAGATTCCTCTGCATCATTCTTGCCACTGACCAGGATATTATTGAGTATTCTAAACTATAATTGTAATGGCCCAAGCCTCATACCTGAGTAGGGCAGGTATATTTTTCTAGATGCATTTTGATTTGGGAGCCTTCTTACCATCAATTTATGCGGACAATGGACCGGGACAACGGCTTCAGCTTGTTTAATAACTAACATTCTTCAATAAAACAGTACAGTTTCTATATTAATAACACTACCACATATGCAAATTGACTGCCAGCCAGAGCCATCTAGCTTCAGACACTCTAAACAGCCAATCTGCAAAGGAGAGATAACTCAGTTGACAACTATTGACTGTTAATTCCATCTCAATTAACACATACTATTTGCAGTGAAGAAAAATTTCAATCTTTCTATTATTGGGACCACTCTTCGGACTCTATACATATTCCACCATGTTTTCATACATAGTCATTTCTACTTCTGCCTCACCGGGAAAAACACTTTAAACAAAGAAAGAGAATTTTCCAAATCGCTATCATTTTCTGTTACGCTAGCGATTGCTACAAAAAGTTATCACAATTTTCTGACTCGTTTTCAGCTGTCATCCTTTTTCCTTTTAGGATTCACTCTCGGAACCTTAGTATACGTCTGGGACATAAAAAGTTCATTTTTAATCTTCGTCGTCGGTATTAGAGTTGCATATTAAATCGAACCCAGTGGATAAGCTATAAAAACATTTATTCAAGATGGTGCTGACCACAACACACAAACAAGGGAAGCAACTCCCACAGTCCCAACAATGCATTTAACCATATACAACACTTATTCAATCAAGAATTTATATTTTTACAAAATATTTTCTTACTTGCACGATTACTAAGAAAAATGAACAAAAAAAGGAGTTGCACGTTTTGTACGAAATCGGCTCCAAATTCAAATAAAAATAAATAGAAGAGAATATATATTTTTCAACCAATGAGAATGCTAAAAATATTTCCACCAAAAACATAAAAAGAATCTGTTAAATATTTGGAGTCAAGCTGCTAGGAGCCAAGAAATAAACATACCTTCTCGTCAGTCTAGTATTGAGTAACTCATCATCATTATAACATGACGACGTTTAACAGAACAACACACACTTTTTGCGTCAAATAATCACTACTTGCAACAACTTATGGGAGGAGAATACACACAAGTTGAACTGTTCATACTCACACAATCAGCAGCAGCCTGACACTTGCTGAGTTTATTTCACCCGAAATATTCTGGACTCATTTCTATCCTCATACAAACTTTTAAATCCTCTTTACTATTACCTTCTGATGGTTATAAATATATATATATATATATATATATATATATATATATATATATATATATATATATATATATATATATATATATTTTAATTTGTATACATTATGTTATTTATTTAATATACATTGATTCCTCTACAAACTTGTTAGAAGCAGCACTGAATGTTGATTTTAAGTCAAAATCTCCAATCAAACCATAACTATAAAAACTCAAACACGCAGCTTTCTTACTCTTCTCCAATTTTCTTTCATAGTCGCGCCATGTCAGATCAGCCCTTAGGATAATGGCAGCCACAACAAGAGACACTCATGAACTACTATACACACAACAACAGCGTATACACACTCACCAAATTAATGTACACACAGGTTCATACGCACGCTCTCTCACTGACAAAACAGGTAGACTAACATACACACACGTCTACAATGCCTACTAAATGTACACACACTCAAAATCGCACAGCAACAGCCGAAATGAACATGCCTACTTAACTTCTCCTTACAGACAAAACAACTTATAGAAAATGAAAGATAGTCTATTTCTATTATTTATAACAACTTTATTCGTCTTCGTTCACAGAGAATAAAAAGAGGAATGAAAGAGAAGGGTATTATTTTTCCAACGTAATACAATTGAACAACACAGTACACAGATGAGTAGTAGTTTTATGTGGAAGAAATATGGGAACAAAATGAAAGATAATACATTGGGTTGAGTGAAATAATCTTCTCCTACCGCAGGGCTGGCAGAGAGCGCAGGAATGTACGTCTTGTCTGTTTGAAATAAAGCTGAAACTGACATGCTGATGTTGGTTACGTGATCAAATTTTAGCGATCGGGGGTGAATCTCGTTACACGCAAATGTGTTACACGTGCACCTGGTGAAGAGACGATGATTACAATGATTCGCCAAGCCGATCTCACGAAGATCAACAGAAAATAGTTCCTTCATGTAACTGCTACAAACTCTTTCTTCATCTAGAACGTTCTTAAGGCATTCTGAACTCTCGTTCATTACAAACTCTTTATTTTTTGTTGTCTTAACAAGTTGTCAATAAAAATGAATTATTTTTATATGGAAAGACTTTGTCATTCTTTCTTTTGATATTTCCTTTCTCTCTACACACTCATCCCATTCACCGTATTCAAGACAACTGCCTTTTGGTTAAGAGCAAAGTGTAGTATATTGCAGCAGTCATAGATTTACTTTGTAATGCATATCAGTGTCTTTGTGAGCTGGTTTGGCCAATCAGCTCGCAGGGTGCATTGATAATCATTAGTTCCCTAAGGGACTACTTGAGCTCCCTTAGGATATGCGGACGATCACCAGCCGGTACCCTGGCACCAGCCAGGACAGATCGCCTCAGCCTCTCTCCTGCCTCCTCGCCCACTGGACTCTCACGGTGGCTGCTATCTTTGCCTGAAAATATTTTAACTTCTTCTTCTTTCGGACACTGTCCTAAGTTTCTTTCTACCTATACGAAACAGTATAGGTAACCTCAAATATACAAATAAACCCCTTTCGTTTGTTGTAAATGGTGACTCTCGATTGAAAAACAGCACAAAACTGAGTTTAAACAAGAAAAAAACGAACCTTCGCAAATTTATTTCAGCAATGAAAGGGTTCGTTAAACAACACAGATCTGCGATCAAAAGAAAAAAACACAGACCACATTCAAAGAAAAAAGCCAGACACGAAACTAACGAAAGATTACTTTCAACCCGTTTAACTTCAAAGAATTTATGTGGCTAAACTAGGAAATAAACTTCAGCCAGTCATGAAATCCTTTTTAAACAAAGCAAACAGAATTTATAAAAAAACAAAAAGGTAAGAAAAACATTTTGATCAACTGTAAAAGATATAAAAACCCTTTTCTTCTACTTCAAAGCAAATAAAAAACCTTTTCACTGAAACATTTTCTCTTAACGAAGAAATTAAAAAAAAGAAAATCTTTTTCACTGAACAATATTTGCACGAATTAAACATTTTCTCTTACTGAAGATATAAAAAAATTAAGCTTTTCCACTGAAAAATAATTGCATAAAAATAATATGAGCAATATTTTCTCTTAACAGAAAAATGTTAACAAAAATTTTTTTTTTTAAACTTCTTATAAAAAAACCCAACGTTTTCACCCAAAATATAAATGAAAACACATTAGAAAGAAAGAACAAAAGAATTTTAATTTTAAAACTATTTTTGACTCGATTCAGTGAATTCACTTAACGAGACTGTTTGTCAGCAGACAATTCTTAGTCGTCACTTATATATAAAAACCCTAACAATTCTATTTAATTGACTAAAAATAAAAATACTATTTATTTATTTTTCATTTTTTCCCCCATTTACAAAAAAACATCTTTTTACAAATATTTTTTATTTCTCTTACATAAAAAATAAAATCACAATCATTCACGCATATTTTTCCCTTTAAATATATTCAGTCTGCTTAAGAGCGTATTATATATATTTATTAATTCTCCTGGTTTCCAACAAACATTTTTCATTTTCTTTTCATTGAAGTTTGCTTCCATGACAATGTTTTTTTCCCACTTTATTGACTGTGAATTTTATTTTGGTCTATTGTCCATATGTATATAAATGGATGCAATTACGGTAACTACTATGTTACAGGCTGAAGCCTACCTGTCTCCTATAATGGAGGCTACACAGCCGCTAATTGATACGGCTATAGTGAACACTATAGAAAGCCTCACCAATGAGGTGAGAAAAATGAGCAGGCCGGAGCCGCAGCTGCACATGCGCTGACTCCAGACTCCCTCCTCATTCCCATGCTGTCGCCACCGCAACTCTAACAAGCGAGCTCTGTGTTACTACCACAGGCGCTTTGGCACTCATGCACGGCGGTGCAAAACCCTTGTTCATTTATGAATCAGGGAAACTAATATCTGGAGACCTAAGCACGACACAGTCTTCACTAAAGCTACACAATCGTGTACTCTT
This sequence comes from Sepiola atlantica, assembly GCA_963556195.1. NCBI lineage: Eukaryota > Metazoa > Mollusca > Cephalopoda > Sepiida > Sepiolidae > Sepiola > Sepiola atlantica. The sequence goes on from OY744519.1 coordinate 50,806,707, forward strand.
TCTTACGGACTCCATCTCCCATGCGCGTTACTTGGTTGACACGGGAGCCGCCTGCAGTATTTGGCCACTGAAACTCTTCACTGAAAAACCACTGCTACACTTCCATTTTCTTTCTGTCGGCTTTCAGCCTAAGCAGGGGGTGATGTAGCAGTCATAGATTTACTTTGTAATGCGTATCAGTGTTCCTGTGATCTGGTTTGGCCAATCAGCTCGCAGGGTGCATTGATATCATTAGTTCCCTAAGGGACTACTTGAGCTCCCTTAGGATATGCGGACGATCACCAGCCGGTACCCTGGCACCAGCCAGGACGGATCGCCTCAGCCTCTCTCCTGCCTCCTCGTCCACTGGACTCTCACGGTGGCTGCTATCTTCGCCTGAAGATATTTTAACTTCTTCTTTCGGACACTGTCCTAAGTTTCTGTCTACCTATATGAAACGGTATAGGTAACCTCAAATATATGAATAAACCCCTTTCGTTTGTTGTTGTAAAAAAGGTTTCGTGCGTTAAATTAAGAATAGGGGATAACAAATCCTCTATTCTTACAGTATCTGTGCTGATGCTGCACTTAGTCTTTTTGTCCTCAGCCAGTGAAGGAGAAGTCATTCTAGACTGAGGCAATTTAAATTTTTGTTCCAATCCAGAGTACCACTTTTTGGGGAGATGGATTTTCCCCACATTAAAAATCGACTTTGTGTCTAACTTTGCCCTCGTGGGGGAGACAAGTAAATAGGGACTAGGCGAGAGGCTTTCTTTCACCTACAAGAAGAACTTCAAGGCACTCACAGCAAAAGCAGCACTCGTTTGTCGGCAATCAGTCTGCCTCCCCTCCGCATTTTTTTAAAGCCGAAAAGGCTTTCTTAGAGTCCTTATTTACTTGCCTCCCCACGAGGGTAGAGTTAGATATAAGGTCGGTTTTTAATGTGGGGAAAACCCAGCTCTCTCAAAAAGAGGCACTAGATGGGGACAAAATAAAAATTGCTTCTGTCTAGAAAGATTTCTCATCCACTGACCGAGGACAGAAAAGATGAAGTGTATTAGAACAGATATTACACTTTGCTCTTCGACAAAGGCTTTCTTAAAGTCGTCTTTCCCGAATTAACTGTTTTCCTTACAAGGCGTACAGATTCAGTCGAGCGAGGTTATATATGTGAATTCCTTCCTTTTCCTGGGCGGGGGTGGCGGATTATCCTCTCTTCGTTAAAATTTGTTTTCGTTTTAGTGTCGCCAGATGACGCTGATTGGTAACCGGAAGTCTTTTCAGATGACTACTTCCGCCACGTGTACTTTGATAATTTTTACTGCATGTTTTAGTCGTAATCGTACCCTTTTGTGGTTTCTCGCCCTTTAATCATGGGGATTTTAAAATCCTACTGGGAAAAGGCCCGCTTCGAAGCTGCCCGTGTTCCCTTTCACCTGGAACGGTTCCTTTTGAGCCCGTTCTCTCCTTTACCAGTTATGAGCTGTCTCTTTTTGATGGAAATCCTTGCCAACTATTTTGTCATTAACCAAATTAAATGTAAGTTCAATCTCTGTTCTCTCCATTTTTTTTCCGTGTGTTTCTCCCGCTACCCCACTTGTCATTTACATCAACCTTACTTTTTACTAATAATTTGGTTTGGGCTTTTGATTTTCTTGACAAATCGATTATTGGCACGTCTATATCTCTTGTTTTTATTTATTGTAAACACTAAAACGTGACAAAATACAAAAATGTCCGTCCTATTAGCCGATCTCTGTTTTAGTAGATAGTGTGGGACGTATTTTCGGAAAACTGTCAGCCGGAAACTTGAGAGCTCGTAATATTTACCGTTTTCTTCCCACGAAGAATGGATACGGCACGAGGTTTGTTTAATGTGGGAAATCCAGCTCGCCAAAAAAGGAGAGTTGCAAATGTTGATCGGATCCGCCGGCATTCTCCGGCGTGGGCGCCTCGGGCTACCCGCCATTTCTAACTCCTTTCGGAATGTCTGGGCGTATTACATCCTAAAACTGAATTGAACTATACTCCACTTGTAATGGGAATAAAATTATCTTGCGTGCTTTTTTTTTTTCACACAAAAAAAACTGTTTTTCGTACTACAGAATTTGAACCGAACTGGGTTTTTCCCCTAACCCTAAACTAAGTTTTAGGTTTCATTCGGCAAAAATCGGTTTGGTTCGAATTCTGTAGAATCACCCTGTTTTTTTAGTTTTTTCATGGATATATATTTTAGCACAGTTTAACTTGAACAGACGATCTCTAAGGAATTTTTATTTTCTTACATGTAAATAATAATAAAATATAAAGTCAGCTCCTTGTTTTTATTTGTATCGGAATGTCAGTGAGAATATAAGTTCATAATTTTCCAGTTAAAGGCCAGGGTTTTGAACTTAAGTTAGCATTCTTTCTTAGCTAACCTCTTTCCCAACTTGTTTATAAAGATGGCGACTATACTTTTCCGACCTAGTTTTTATTTCACGTGCACGGTGAAACTCATTTCACTCTAAATAATGTAGATGACTGAAATAAGAATTAACCAACAAAAACCCTGCCGATTGAAGTCATTTTAGGACTTGAATTAAAAGTCGTCAATTATTTTACGACTTAAAAAAAATCTGTGCTCAAAAAACAAATAAGTGTTTTATCTAACAAAATCAAAATAACCTTATAGCGAATCGAATTGTATTCATTTCGATTAATTTTCCCTTAAGTGAATCTGAAGTTAAAATTCAAGTTTACACGTTTTCATTTGACGTTGACAAAAATGCCGATCGATAAACGATAGACGTTACTAGTAAACAACAAAACGTGTCAAGAGAATTGCCATTACTAATGTCGATTTCAATTCTTTTGACACGTTTTTCGTTTGTAATTTAAGTTCTTGAAGAACTAACAGTGTTCTAAGAACACTGTTCTTCATATTCTAACAAGAACGGCTTAAGAACTTCGGTTTGTTCTTAGATCAGTGGCTCCACCTTTGAACAAGGTGTATTGTTTATCTTTGGTTTTAGGGACACAAACGAACCATAATCCTCGACTTTTTCGGTGATTTTTATCGATCCTGAACCAGTTTTCGTGACGTTCGACTCGGAAGCGTTCGGCTGTTCTACGCAAACGCCCGAGAGTTGACGAGCCGATTTGTACCAGACGACATTTTTGATACGGTGCTGCGTCCTATGATCATAATGTTTTTTTTTTGTTAGGGTTACGGTTAGGGTTAGCAATTCTTTTAAAGAAACAACAAAGAAAATGAAACATATTTACATGAATTTTTTTTGAACAAACAACAGGGGAAAAAAACATAGCGAGATTACTGTTATAAAATGAATACTGTATTTTTATTTACAAGGAATTTTTTTTAAGAAAAAAAAAAAAACCTACCAAAATTACTTTTATCACGACATATTGTTTTAATTTTATTTATTTTTACTTGCTCGCGATGATACTGCAGTGCAAAGCTGTTCGTAATTCATTTTGGGTTTATTTCCTTCAAAAAAACCGTCTTCGAAAGCACTTATTTTCAATTTGTAACAAAGTTATCGGCTTCTCGCTGCTTCGGTTCGTCAACACTCGGCCGTTTGCGTAGGACAGCCGAACGATTCCGAGTCGAACGTCACGAAAGCTGGTTCAGGATCGATATCAGTACCACTTTTTCTAACTACTTTTAATTTAGAAGCTTCAAAAGCAACGGCCACGAAAAAAATCAGTGTCGTTTTGTAAATATAAGTTAATTATCATTTCAATCACTTCAATTATTTAGAGTTAAATGAGTTTCGGCATTACTCTCAAATAATTTAGTTTTACTGAAACCATTTTGTAATAAAAAAAAATAACATTAAAACACTAAGTTATTGCAAGTTTTGTCTTACATGTGAAAAGCCGAAGTGAAAATAAGGCCGGAAAAATATAGTCGCCATCTTTATAAACAAGTCGGGAATGAGGCTACCTAGGAAAATGCGATATCTCAAGTTCATAATTATCTAGTTAAAGGACAGGGGATTATATTCGAGTTATTGATCTATCTTATTTAACCCTTTTCGGCTTATAAACAAAGATGACGACTATATTTTTCTGACCCAGTTTTCATTTCGGCGTTTCGCTATAATTTAGTATTTTTAATGTTATTTATATTTCACTAAAACATCGTTTAAGTAAAAATATAACTTGTTTGAGAGTAACGCCGAAATCTATTTCACACTAAATAATTTAGGTGACTGAAATAGGAATGAACTAATACAATAATGAGAACAAACATATTCGACACATGTCCGTGGAAAATTGGAATGTTATTTTGAAGCCTTTAAAATGTCAATTCGAAATTACTTTCTAGCTAGAATTAAAGTTTATATATAAACATAAAGTATTTATTTACTCCTCTCCAGGAGTTAGGCACAAGGCCAGTTTTATCTTACTCCCACAAGTAAGATGTGACCCAAGGTCGGGTTGGGAAAGTGGGGTTTGAAAAGCCAGCAACCGAGAAGGTGAGCACTTTGGCCATTAAAAATTGCCTGAGCAGCCCCGTTGACATTCCCCGGTAGGGGCGCCTCAGGCAGTAAGCAATAAACTTACTCCTCCCTAAAGAGGGGGAGGCGAAGCCTAGGAGGGTGGACCTCCTAGAACTGTGCAGGACAGACCCATAGACAGGCGTAAATCAAGCCCCGAAGGCCAAGACAATACCAGTCTATGGGGTGCAGTATCAAGTTATTTATCTACCTCCCACAGCGGTAAGATGTGACACAAGGTCGGGTCGGGAAAGTGGGGTTTGAAAAGCCAGCGCCCGAGAAGGTGAGCACTCTGGCCATTAAAAATTGCCTGGGCAGCCCCGTCGGCATTCCCTGGTAGGGGCGCCTCAGGCGATTAGCAATAAACTAACCCTTTCTCAAAGGGTGAGAAGGAAAAGCCTGGGAGGGTGGACCTCCTAGAACTGCACAGGACCGACCGGCGTGCAGTATCAATCGGAACAGATACTACACTTTTTTTATTTTTTATTTACTCCTCGCGGAGTTAGGCACAAGGCCAGTTTTATCTTACTCCCACAAGTAAGATGTGACCACAGCTTGGGTCGAGTAAGTGGGGTTAAAAGCCAGCGCTCGAGAGGTGAGCACTCTGGCCATTTAAAAATTGCCTGGGCAGCCCCGTCGGCATTCCCCGGTAGGGGCGCCTCAGACAGTAAGCAATAAACTTACTCCTCCCCAAAGAGGGGAGGCGAAGCCTGGGAGGGTGGACCTCCTAGAACTGCACAGGACAGGCGTGCAGTATCCAACGGAACAGATACTACACTTTGATCTTAGCCAAAAGGCCTTCTAACTCATAGATAGTGTTTCACTGATCTATAAAAGAACCAGAATCTCATTGTATCGAGCGATTTCCAACTAAACGTAAAAGTTAAGTGTTGTGTTCTACGTTTTAATTGCCCGTGCACCTGTAGCGACATGACTTGCCCTGCTGAAGAGAGGAGGTGGGGCAATGCATGATCCTGATAATCAAATTCATCTCCACCCCCACCCCACCCCCACCCTGCGCTAGAGAGGGGAGGGGTATAATTGTACCCACCCCCCCCACCCACCCCCGAGAGAGGGAGTATAATTGTACCTTGGCGAGAAAGTCAGTCCATATTAGGTCTGTGCAAAGTTTTAATTTAATTTTAATGCTTATTGTTACTGTATTATCAAAACCCAATAAACCATTTTGTTGTCAATTATTTTTAGTAAATGAGAAATATCCACACAGGACGACCAGGTGAGTTAAGATGTTTGTCAGCAGTAATTAAATAACTATCATGTTTCATCCATTGGGAATGTGTGTGTGTAAGAGAGACTGTGGCTGTGTGTTTGTTAACTACTTTTAGGCCACAAGACCTAGAGAAGCTTGAAATATGATACGAATGAACCCCTACCTCTGCAGACTGTTGTAAGTGAAGGGGGGGGGGGCATATGTATCCTTCTCCTCCTAAAGCCTTCCTCCCAGAGAGAGCATGAAATCACAAAGTGAAAAGATTTGTACTTTTTATTTTCATATTTAAAATCATGCTGATTCTCAAAATTTGTACAATTTATTTTAATTTTAAAGAGAACGGGGGGGGGGGATGTATTCAACACAAAAGTCTCATAATCTGAAGGCTGTGAGTTCAATCTCTGTACAGGGCAGTACACATTTTCATTTTATCTTCAATTTCACTAAAGAATATCCAAGAAGGAACTGGTAATGTAAATAGTTGATCGTTTGAATATAAATAAAAGTTATTGTGATGTAAAAATGTTGTCTATTATTTCACTGATTGATTCATTCTGAAACTAAAGAATTATTTTAAATGTGATCATTTTCACAACCTCTATGACAGTCATTTGAATTTTCCTTCATTTTTTCTATTTTTCTTATAATTCTTGAAGAGAGACGAAGACTCAGCAAATAAAGAAATTAAAGAAAATAATGACTTTTGAACAACTTTCCTCTTTCTGGTGGAAATCCCTCATAAAAAGCAAAGTTTCCCTGCTCAGTTTGTGGAAAGGGAGTCTGGTGCAATTCAATTTTTGTGGTACTTGTGAGTTTCTTTCAAAGAACTACCCGTCAGTGGAACACAATACCATGGGGCTGCTTCCCAGCTGACGACAACATGGTCGTTTTCAAGTTCAGTGTTAACAAATTCTTGTTGAGCTGTCCTCTTAAATAGTCAAATTCTACCCAGTTTCAACAATCGTCTCCAATCCTCAAGAATTTTGTCTCATCGTCCACCTGACAAATTCATTAACCCTTATCCTCGAGTGGCCTTTGGGCTTTGATAAACGGTGACTCATTAGTAAGAAAGAAGAAAACAGCATTGGGTACACAAGAATTGCAGTGGAATTACTGGTAGGTTGAGAGATGATAACCAGTTTGTGTGCAAGAAATGTAAGACAATGGAGATGGATGAGAACTCAGATGTGGACAAAGTATATTTGCATGGGAAAGCTATTGAGGTTGTCGAAGTTTTGTTACCTTGGTGATACCATTATAGCACAGGGCTGAAAAGGTGCTGATTGCAAAAATTAGGAGTGGATGGAGTGGAATTCAGGGAACTTCTGCCATTAATAACCACCAGAGCATTACTTTGTCAACCAAGGGAAGAGTCTATCAGGCATGTGTACACAATGTGATGATGTTGGGAAGTGAAACTTTGCTAGTGAGGATTGAGAACATGCGTTGCATGGAGAGAAATGATATGAGAATGATACGGTCGATGTGTTACGCGAGTCTTAAAGACGGTCTTAGATCTGATGATCTCAGAGAAAGATTAAATCTGGACAGTATAAGGAGATGTGTGCAGAACAGAAGACTTTGTTGGCCACATTGAAAGAATAGAGGAGTGTTCTTGGGTTAGTAGATATTGAACAATTGATATAGCAGGAGAAGGCGAATAATTTCTTTTTGTTTTTGAACTGCTTGGAAAGTTTTATAAATTAAAACCATGAAAACAAATAAAAATAAAGTAAGTTTTATTTCTAGCTTATTTACCTATGCATAAACTGTGACATACATTAAGACATTCTTCTTGTATAACTAAAAATAAGTCTATTATCCTTATTATATATATACATATATATGTGTGTGTATATATATATATGTATATGTATATATATATATATATATATATATATATATATATACTTTGTATGTGTTACATGTTTATCCTTGGCCTCATTTCTTAAAAAAAATACACTGATATCTGTACCTCTTATTCTCTAAATTATGGGTTACAGCATAGAAATACATACAATTTGAGTGCAGAATCAGAAAGAATATACAATTTTACATAAGAATACCAAATTCTATCAAGATTGCTCCAAAACTAGAAAAACGGCAAAGAAATTAATGAATTTCTTGTTGTGAATTGGTCTGTGATTTCAAGTATTTTTTCCATATGTCAATTTTGAACCCCCACTTCTTGAGCTTTAAATTCTTATAACTTTTGTACCACGTGTGATATTTGCATAATTCAAACAGTTTTGAACTCCATTTACTGAGCTCTTTATAACTACTGTGATTGAATAACAATAATTTAAAATAAAAAAATAAATCAACTGGGAATGCTAATGTAATTGAATTTTGATTGTTCAAAAATGTGAAGGATTTGTCATGAAAGTGGGGGAAAAATAGACTTCTTAGTAGATAAATGTTGCTTCCAATACCATTTCAAAGAAAGCAAACATTAAGTATAGTGCAGTGGCTTGATATTTTCAAGGTATAAGAACATACATTTTCATGTGTAAACTGTGCTGATTTGACACACAATCTTTTAAGATTTTCACTAAAATACTGAAAATTGTCTTTTCTTAGGATACATTTCTTAAGTATGCCAAATTTCCCAAGAATTTTTTTTAGACGTTTTAAAAAGTTCAATCATGTGTTGTTCTATAAATAAAAAATATTATTCTTTCACGTTATACCAGTTATGTTTTTTTTCTTTTTTAATTTTTAAATCTCTTCTGTGTAGCATTTTTCAAAATGTCCACACAAAACCAACACGGAACAAAAAGTATATTTTCGTTCTATTTTAGCCTTTCTATCATTTTTGGAACCATTGCTCTAAAAACCTACATGGTGAAGTTTTCAAAGCAATTGAAATCCATGTCTGAAACTTTAGAAAATGACCTCTAGTCTGTAGTGGAATAGGGATGGTAACATTTAATGCTACTAACACAAAGCTTCTTTCCTTTAACAATTATAAGAAACCTTTTCAACCACTGATTGCTCTCTACCTGAGAGTTCATCATTCAAATCCTTTGGTCTAACATTCATAGGCAACATCAATTGGAACAAATGCATAGAAGACATTGCCAAGGCTGTTGCAAAAAACGAGGGCTCCCTCTAGTGGCTAGAAAACTACTCACATCTGCCAGTATCCTATATCTCTACAAAGTCACCATTCGCCCATCCATGGAGTATCGTTGCCACATCTGGGCTGGTGCATCTACCGCTAGTCTCCCCCTCTTATACAGGGCCCAAAAAAGAGACTCTAATCTAATAGGTCCCACACTGTCAACCAAGCTCCAGCCCCTGTCCCATCACTGCAAGATTGCATCCCTGTGCTTGTTTTACAAATACTTTAATGGAATGTGCTCTGACGAACTGTTAGAACTTGTGCCCCCTCTTAGTAAACACCCCCGACTAACCCGACAAGCAACAAAATTCCCCCTCCCTTTACTGTGTACCCCACTCCTCCAGCTTTCGTAACATCACCAGTTCGGCCATTCCTGGGTTCGGTGGTCACCCGGTACTGCTTGGGAAAATTTGCTGCCCTGATGAAGGTCGCAGATGCTAAAACGCCTGGTCCAGCGATCACTCACTCCCACGTTGTGTTTGTTTAGATCAGTGAGCGATCAACTGGGTTGGATCTGCAACTTGGTATCGCTGTGAAGTGAAGAGTCATTTCATACAGAACAGTTGAATAAAAGCAATTAAGTTTGTAACGACGTGGTCTGTTGTGGTTTTCTTTAAAAGAATAATTATTTTAAAAAATAACGAAAAATAATTTACACTTGTTTGTTACAAAGCAAGGCAGTTCGGTAATATTAAAGTTCAACTCTGTGTTTTTTTTTTGTTGGACCGACGGACTCTAGTAATTCGGGCAACTTGTTCGTTTGTCAGTGAAAATTCTGTTTTAATTTCTGTCAGGAAAAGAATACAAACAGACTGATGTGATGTTTTCGGGTGGGGGGAGAGAAAACAGAAGCGTACCCTTTCGTCCGGTTCTCTCGCGAACTGTCTCACTGACTGACTAAAACTATTCTTCCTTCTCTTTTTATTGGGGCCCACTAACCGAATTTCGTTTGTCTCTGAAAAAAAAAATATGGCCTTATCTCACACAGAGAAGCAATTTATTTCTCTCCAGGAGGATCTATAGAAGCAACCCTATCCCGGCAGCTGATCCAGTTCATAAAAGCACTTCCATCTAACAGCATATGGTTTCTCCTTTGTCTCTGAAAAGCAAATTCGGCCCGGCTTTTATATACTTCAGAAAGTAATTTATTTCTCTCTATGGGGGGTTCATAAAAGCCCTCCTGGCATACAACTGACTGATTACTCCTTTGTCTCTGACAACCAAATCAAGCTTCATCTACATTTGAGAAGTGTCAATAAAAAATATATATATATCTTGATTACCTATGCTACTTGACAAGTAATTCTTTTTCTCCCCCTAGGGTCTGGTAAAGATGACTTTGAGATTTTATTATCCATTAGAGTGATTTTAAGGTTTTCCTTCTCTCCATTCATACTAGCGCTATATATTAGGCTCCTACGTCTGTGGTGCTGTTCGATACTGTCACAACTGTAGAGGCATCCAGATGCCGGAAAGATTTCTACTCTAATAGTTTCTTCTCTCGAACTGTAGACTTTGAAATTCCTTCCCTGTTTCCTGCTTCCCTGACTGTACTAACATGTAGAAGTTTAAATGTAATGCGAACAGACATCTCGCTGCTTAACTCTCTACTTACAGTATCCTTGTAGGCATGGTCCCTAATAGTAGCTCCTTACGTCTAAGTAGCAATGTGTTTTGTTTGGGGTGAATAAGAATTAAAAAAAATTCATTAAGTTTTGGCTTAAAAACTGCAGTTTTTGTAAACTACCGTAGTCAGATGTTGAGTGCTGTCTAGCTCCAAAAAAACGAGATTTGGTCTAATTCAAATTGGCTAGAAGATAAGTTCCTAGTAGTCCAATAGTTCTGATATTGCACATTTCTCTTAGTTTTTAGGTGAAGATGAAATAGTGTTCAAATCAAAAAAAATCTGAAGTGGGTGGTTTCAGGCCTGGATAATTTGGCATAAAATTTCCCTTATGTAATTGTAAAATAAAAAATAATTGCCCACTAATAAATGATTAACATTATACAAAGTAAATAATAATATAAAAAATGAACAAAAAGTATACATAGGTGCATGGAAAACAATTTCAAGCGTAGGTATAATCATCGCATGTTGACATTCAGGAGTGAAAATAGAGAAATAGCACGACATTGTCTGAATATATAAATGAAAAAAAAATTAGCTCTAATATCAATCTTTAAATTATCTCCCCCTTGCAATATATATATGATAGAAATGGTAAATTATGCTTTGAGGAAAAATATCAAATTATAAATTTCAAAAGCCAAATTTATTTATTAAACAAAAAACAAGAAATGTAGACACATAAATACTATTTAAGCCCAAAATAATTTTTAAAATTGTAAAATGAAAAACAATTGTTTGAATTATTAGCATTCAATCTATTATATAAACGTCACCTGTCTGTATGGATGTATGTATGGATGGATGTATGTATGTATGTATGTATGTATGTATGTAAAGCTTCTCCTCCGAAAGTACCCAACACACGGTCACACGGGTGACATCATTCCGACCGGCCAGCCCAGACGCGTGTAATATCTCGGAACCGGAAAAAAAAAATTGACTCTTCCGGGGTCGACTGAGCACTTTTTTCCATTGGGGGGTGGCTTTTAACTCCATTTTTCAACGTTATTTATACTAATTTGAGAAGAAAAATAATGCAAAGTCACGATAAACTAGATATGACGTCAGAGTAAGGGAGTGGCGGGTAGAAATTCACTCACACTACAACCATTTCTTTTCTTTCTTTCTTCTTCCCCTCTCACTCCCACACTTTCTACCTTTCTTTCTTAATTATTAATAGACGCTAATATTCCTTCCCCCCTCCCTTCCTTACTATGGCCGTTCTGTTATCCTGATATAATACTTCAGGCATTACCTCCTCCTTTCAGGCCAAATGTCGGCATTCACCGATGTGAGCGCCACAGGCCAAATCTGGGGAGAGGGAGTGTCGGCATTCGGCGGTGGGGCGCCTCAGGCCAAATGTGGGTAGGGGGAATGTCGGCATTCGCCGGTATGAGCGCCTCAGGCCAAATCTGGGGATGGGGGGAGTGTCGGCGTTCGGCGATGGGGCGCCTCGGGCCAAATTTGGGGGGAGGGAGAGTCTCGGTCGCGGGGCGGCTCCTCAGGCCAAATTTGGGGGAGGGGGGTGTCGGCATTCGCCGGTATGAGCCGCCTCAGGCCAAATTTGGGGGAGGGGGGCTGTCGGCATTCGCCGGTATGAGCGCCTCAGGCCAAATTTGGGGGAGAGGAGAGTATCGGTATTCGCCGGTAGCGCCAGGCTAAATCTGGGGAGGGGGAATGTCGGCATTCGCCGGTATGAGCGCCTCAGGCCAAATCTGGGGAGGGGGAGTGCACCTCAGGCGAAACTTGGGGAGGTGTGAACACCTCAGGTGAAATTCAGGGGAGGGGGGGAGTATGAGTAACCGTCGGTGAGATCACGACCTCAGCCTGTACTTTAGGGGAGAAGAAATGCCCAAAAGGAAAAGGGATTAAAAAAAAAAATGATAATCTGATTTTTGATTCGACAGTGTAAAACCGACACCTACTGGATAGGACTAGATAATACACTTGATCTCAAGGCAAAAATGCCGAGAACAGATACTACACTTTGATCTTAGCCAAAAGGCCAGGAAAGCATCCGAAATTAAAGGTATTTACTCCTCCCCAGGAGTTAGGCACAAGGCCAGTTTTATCTTACTCCCACAAGTAAGATGTGACCACAGATTGGGTCGAGAAAGTGGGGTTAAAAGCCAGCGCTCGAGAGGTGAGCACTCTGGCCATTTAAAAATTGCCTGGGCAGCCCCGTCGGCATTCCCCGGTAGGGGCGCCTCAGACAGTAAGCAATAAACTTACTCCTCCCCAAAGAGGGGAGGCGAAGCCTGGGAGGGTGGACCTCCTAGAACTGCACAGGACAATCCCATAGACCGGCGTAAATCAAGCCCCGGAGGCCAAGACAATACCAGTCTATGGGGTGCAGTATCCATCGGAACAGATACTACACTTTGATCTTAGCCAAAAGGCCGACAAAGCATCCGAAATTAAAATTTATTTATCTAAAAAATTTTACAAAGATTTTAGATGTGGCACAAGGCCAAAAGGGGGGTATGGGGGGGAAAATGGGGGTCGGGGGTCGTCCACTTGGTCTATGAATACCCTAGAAACTAGTTTCAGTCACCATAATACCACATTCACTCTATGGACTTAAGCTACTTAAAATATCCCCAGGTGTTTGAAATGAATTTTATTTACAGAAAAATATGTACATGTGTGATGATGGGAGTGGGAGAAGAAAGAACTAAGCCTTAAATAATCCCCCAAAAATAAATAAAAATAAAAGGGATAGTAAAAATAAAGAACCAAGGAAAATGCTAATTATGGAAAGTTAGTAGAGTCCCCCCAACCTATCTAAGGTGTGAACTGCTCGCTGTCTTCCGGTAAAAACCGAAAGCAAGAGAGACAGCTCCTAGTGGGAGTGGGCGTTTCTATATGGGGGCAAAAGAAATTGAGGGATGGGTTTGTCGGGATGTGCGGTGTCCTCCAGGATAAGAACTATTAGGGCGGGTCAGGGATATAAAATAAATTAGGGAGCAAGCATCCTGAAGGAGTTCTGACACCTAAAATAAAGCTGGGGGCAAAGAGCTCATTTACGCTACTAGCTAGTAGGGACTGTGCCCAAAAAATTTGCTGGTCAGGTTAAGGAAATGTTTTTCCTTTTTCAAAAAAGAGACCTAAGGTCGTTGTGTGCCATGCCTAGGCAGGGAACACGAACTCGAACCTATTCCGCGTGAACACGCATAAACTAGCGGTGTGTATCCACCTACTTTTGAAAAGTGAAGAAGGCAACCTCCTTCTATCAGACTTGATTTTGATTTTAAGCTGGTGCTTAAAATACGAAATCAAATCATAATAAGAAGGCGGCACGCCCTATGTCTAAGCGAGAAGAGTACACCACGAGTCTAGCTACGGCTAAGATCGCGAGCAAAACCATACGTTTCTCCCTGGGCCACAAGGGGTCCATGTTGAAGACAACGGATGCTAAATCCAAGCACGTCACCCGATCGGGGGTGATGCGAGCCGTCACCTCGTTGACATACGTCCAAAATTCACGAAGTTTGGAGCAGGTGAAAAAGGCGTGCTCCGCCGTTTCAATTTCATCTTCCTCGCAACGTGGGCAAAAGGGGTCCATAACCAGACCAATTTTGAATCGTATGTCATTGAGGGGTAACACATTTCGAACCAATCACCAGGTCAGAGAGAACTCAGTATTATTGAGATGGCTCCGGCCTGGCGCCCAATTCCACTGAGAGCGAGCCTCCCGCTCCGACAATCCAAGCCGCTCCCCAAGGGGATCCGAAGCGGTCCCCACCACTAATTCCCGATATAGTGTATTCCTAGACCGGGCGAGGTCACTGGACCCCGGCAGCACTCTGAGCGCAGCTCGGCATTCGTTGAGGAACTGCAATTGACCCCTTGGCTTACGTCGGCATTCGGTCAAGTGGTCAGGGATGAGGTTAGGAAAAGCGTTTCGAACCACAGGGCCCCACGCAGACTCCTCTGTCAAGGTTCGGCTTAGGAATGCCAACCGCTCGGCATACAAATGGCTCTCCAAGTCGGGCATTCCTAAGCCTCCTACATCAGGACGTTGAGTACAGACCTGTCTACGGACTAGCGGCTTCCCCTTTGCCCACAAAAGCGAGAAAAGGAGACGCGTAAAAACCGCTCGGCGGTCCGCAGGCAGAGGTAGTACAGCCAATCGGTAAAGGATGAGCGAAAAGACGTACGTGACGCACGCCTCAGCTCGACCTTTAAGGGAAAGCCCCCTTCGAAGCCAAATCCTTACAGACGCTTCGACCTTAGACTGTACTTCCGACCAGTTCTTATCAAGCTGGAGACCCGGTCCGAACCATACGCCGAGGATCTGAACCGGGCCATCTGTCCAGTTGAAAAGGCCCGGGAGCGCAGCCGCGCCACTCCAGGCAGCCAACCTTAGGCCATTGGATTTGCTAAGGTTGACTATGGCCCCTGTCACTTTTTCGTACCTTTTGAGTGCCTTAATCACCGCGATAATGTCTCGAAAGCACGACACAAACACGGTGACATCATCGGCATACGCGGATACCCTGGCTCGCGCACCGCCAGGAAGAGCAATACCGCGTAGGACCAGTCCAGGCTCCCCGATCCTAAGCCTGCGGAGAAAAGGCTCCAAGGCAAGGACGTAAAGCAGGGGAGACAGCGGACACCCCTGACGTACCGACCGAGAGACGGCAAAAGACTCCGATCGCATTCCATTCACTTGCACCACTGCCGTCGGCCCGCAATACAAAATGGAGATCCATCTGCAGAAGTCCGGTGTAAAACCGGCGGCCTCTAAAACAGATCCCAGGAACCGATGGTCGACCCTGTCAAAAGCTTTGGACTGATCTAAATTGATCAGCGCGGCTTCGGTGTCGTCTTCTAATCCCTCTATGATCGTGCGCATCAGATGCAAGTTGTTTTGAATCGATCTCCCCTTCACAGCATAATTCTGATCAGGTTCGACCAACTCACCGATAACAAGCTGCAACCGATTTGCAAGAACTTTGGCCAAAATCTTTAAATCTGTGTTTAGCAGAGTTATGGGCCTATAGTCATCTAATTCCCCACCATCTTGGCCCTTTTTCTGAAGCAATGTGATCACTCCCTTGGTGACTTGACCAGGGATAGAACCCTGTTCAAACCAGTGATTGAACACATTGACCAGAATAGGTACGAAGATGTGCGACAGCCTCAAGAACAATTCATAGGGCAAACCATCCAGTCCCGGAGATTTGTCGTAGCCGACCTGCTTCAGTGCAGCCAAGACCTCACACTCTGTAACGCGCCCATCACAACTAGCCGCTCGGGCCGCCTCCAGGCGGGGCGAGCCAGCTAAATAGCTGCCAAACTCCTCGACGCGGAGTCCGGGCAGTTGGGTGAACCGCTCCATGAAATGCTCACGAAATCCCCGGCAAATCTCCCGAGTCGACACAAGGGTGTGTCCTTCCGGGTGTTTGACTTGACGAATGAGACCGACCGAGTTGCGACGAAGTGGAGTTCTACGCTCTTCCGCGTCCACATTCACGGCTTCGTTGGACACTCTCTTTAGCCGAGCTCTAACTACTTGATCCTCATACCGCACGTTTCAGGTCCCCCTTAGCTAGATCTATGCCTAGGGAATCCCCCCCAGCCACCGCCCGGGCCAGCTTAGTTTCTAAACGCTTTTCTGCTTCAGCCTTATTTAAGGCGAGGCGTTGGCTATATTGAACAGAAAAGCGCCTAATGCCAACTTTGGCGTTAATCCACCACTTACTCCCGGTTACCGCCCCCACTAATCCCTTTTGAAAGTTAAGAGATAGCTGTTCCCGGAAGTCACGTATCTCCAGTAAGGAGGTATTTAACTTCCAGTAGGTAGCTACCTTGTGTGTCTTAGGACCTAACTCCAGACTGGCCACAAGTAACTTGTGGTCAGAATGGCCTAACCAGTGGAACGTGGGACAAGAGATATAATCTACGTTGCCTCTTCTAATTAGCAATCGATCCAAGTAAGTACTTGGAAGGAAGGTGCCGCTAGCGAGCCACGTCCACATCTCCCGCCTCGGGTGATCGACACAAAATCTGTCGACCAGATCGCATTGTGCCATCAGATCAGACAGACTTGTCTCACACCCATCCGACCCACTAGGTCCCCCCACCTTATCTATCCTGGGATCAAGGATGGCATTCCAATCTCCCACTAAGATTAGCCGCTCCGAACCACCGAGGAACCCCTCCAACCCTCAAAAAAAGGAAACCCTCTCACGAATGGAATTGGGCGCATAAACCGCGACGATTCGAAACATGGCACTATTCACGGCAACATCAGCCACGACCAGTCTGCCATCAGCATCCGCGTGAACAACGTTTACCCTTGCTAACAGAGTGCGTCTAACTAACAGAGAAACTCCCCGAGCAGAACGGTCACCAAATGCTGAAAAAACATCGAAATGTTCCGACAGCAGTCGGTGATCATCCATCGAAACATAGTGAGTTTCCTGTACCGCAGCCACATCTAATTCAAAAGCCTTGAGATCCCCCAGTATGCGGGCTGCCTTGCTTAAGGATCTCAAGCCTCTTGCGTTCAAGCTTCCTAGCTTCAAGTTCGTGGCCATCGCACTAGTCAGTGTCAATCAACGGCCTGAAATCCTTGTCTGTGAGGACGCCGACGGCATGCCCGATATTGCCAGTGAGCAATTCCGACGACGCGCGGCCGTCTCGGGAGATGCCCCCGACATCCAGGGGAAAGGTTATTTTGAGGGCTCTATAAAATGAGGGGTGGACGTATATGGGGATCCTCCCTTCGCATTTGTCCCTCAGATCGTCGAGGGAGTCGTGCCCTTCTTCCACCAACGTAAGGCCCAGGATCGCCTCCTTTGCTGCTTCTATCATTCGCCACATGGATTTCGTGCGGCGAATTTTCGTCTTCCTGACGAAGGTGATCAGCAAAGGGGCATCGGGGAAGTTGGATGGATTTGTCGTGTCCAGACCCCGGGCCTTCGTTAGGAGCTGCAGCGGCTTGATGATGCTTCTCTGCTGAGGTGTAAGATCGGCAGCGGCATGATGCAAGTCTGCATCGCATATGAGGTCCCCTGGCAGGAAGGGGAGCTTTCTTGACTTCTCCTTTCGTGTTGGAGAGGGCGACGCTTTTTGCTTTTTGGCCTGTTTGGCCGCTTTTGGAGTTTTGGCCACCGGCTCTTCTTTTTGAGACAGAGAGCGGGAGCCAGCTGGGGGGGTTTTAGTGGGGGAAGGGGATTTCTGCTCAGTGGTGGGTTCGGATTTTCGGGGTTCGGGGGACTGAGCAGAAGAAATAGTCATCTCTTCGGGCATTGGGGCGGGGGATTGGGGCCCAGCCTCTTTTGACTTTTTATCGGTGCGTTTAGCAACCTTTTTCTCCCTGGTAATCTTTGTCTCTGTCTCTCGAGCCGGGACCGGGCCAGCGTCACCCTCCATTTTCTCCCCTTCCGAGTCGGATGATGACGAAGGTAGTGACAGGGGAACCTCGGTCTTTCGCTTGGTGGCCGCTGCCGTGACAGAGGCTTGCTGCGGCTCCTTACTGGTGGGCAAATCCTCGTCCATTGACTCAGCGGGACCCCGCATCCCTTTTTCGTCAGAAGGCTGTACTTTCTTGGAGGAGGGCTTCTGTGTTTTGCCCTTTCGGACAACTGGGGTGAAACCCTCCTCGTCCTTTCCCACTTTAGGAGCGGCTGATGTCGCTGGACCTCCCGGGGCTGCGGCAGAAGGGGTCTTCTTGTTTGGCGCCTTTTTAGGGCAGTTTTTGGCCATATGCCCCTTCTGCTCGCAGTGCCAACAATGTGGCCTCCTGCCCTCCACTATTATGGACATGGACCAGGCGTCGCACTTGAGCAGTGGCGGGATGTTATTGAAGCCATCCCGGTCCAAACGCATTTTAATTTTGTAGTCCCCTACCATTAGGTTATGGGGACCACGGACCGGGATTATGGCTTCGACGTCCCCATATTGACTCATCACTGCACCTAGTTGCTCCGAGTCAATATAACAGGGGACGCCGAGGACCGTGACTAAGGTCCTCCTCCTGCTCAAGTACTCCGGCCTGAGGATTAAGTGCTTGTGCCTCAGGTCGGCCCTGGCCACCTTCTCCGCTGCTTCCTCTGTGGGTAGGAGCAGGTCCCAAGTGGCAAACCCTCTCCGGCAAACGTAAGTTGCCGGAACTTTGAGGGCCCACAGGATTTCTGCAATAGTCTCAATTTGGACCCCAGCCAGCCCTTTCGTTCTGGAGTCGATGGTGACTAGCGAAACAATTCGCTTCGCTAGCCGTTCCACCGCTCCTGGCGCTGCTTTAATAACGCTACCGTCGGTTAGATCTTTGTATGTAGATTCGAATAACCGACGGTATTCTGAAGGGCTTCTTTGCGACTGGGGTCCCCACTTGTCTTTGTTTGGAGATAGGGCAGGAGTGCTGGTTGTCGCCGGAGTTGTTGGTGTTGTCGCTTTCGTCGGCGACGGCGTCTTCTGCCCGGGAGGTGATGACCACACACTTGGAGTCTCAGCTGGGGCTGCTGTGAGGGACGGCCACTCCTTTGGTGAAAGCATCCGAAATTAAAATTTATGGCACGATTTCTATCAGTATTTATAACGAATCTACCACAGTACAGCGGTCTATCCACTATACACTGTTTAAATTACATTAATAAATTAACAAGTAATAATAACTATGATTTTCTGTAAACAAACATTGTATAATACTATTTAACAACTTATTACATGAATTTTGAAAAATCAACAAATAATTTTAGACTTCCCCAGGCCGTTTTTCTCTAATTCAACATAGCTTTTAGACGCCATTTTTTTTTAACCGAAAATTACATTAATTCACTTCTTTTGGCTAAGATCAACATGTAGTATCTGTTCCGATGGATACTGCACTCCATAGACTGGTATCGTCTTGGCCTTCGGGGCTTCATTCCGCCGGTCTATGGGTCTGTCCTGTGCAGTTCTAAGAGGTCCACACTCCCAGGCTTTGCCTCCCCTCTTTGGGGAGGAGTAAGTTTATTGCTTACTGAGGCGCCTCTACCGGGGGAATCCCGACGGGGCGGCCCAGGCAATTTTGAATGGCCAGAGTGCTAACCTTCTCGGGCGCTAGCTTTACAAGGCCAACTTGAATTTATTTGTTAGAGGATAACTAAGGAAGAGCGATAACTCACGTTTAAAAACACAATTTAGGTTTTTAAAACAAGGTTAGAGAATATAAATAACATATAAAAGCGTATTCTTATGTAAAATTAACATCTTCGTTCCCCTTTGGACAATTTTGCAGATGAAAAGGAGTGAGGATACCTAATTGATTTCAGTAGTGCTCAGGAGGCCTCCTTGATTTTCCAAGTAATCAGCGTTGTCCGGGAGAAAAGTGCTCAATATCCAAGATAGAGCTACTGTAGTGATAGGTTTAGAAAATATTTTAACGCCATCTTCGTTCCCCTTTAGACTATTTTGCAGATGAAAGGAAGGGTGGATACCTACGTGATTTCAGTAGTGCTCAGGAGGCCTCCTTGATTTTCAAAGTACTCGGCGTTGTCCGGGAGAAAAGTGCTCAATATCCTAGATGGAGCTACTGTAGTGATAGGTTTGGATAATATTTTAACAGCATCGACGCTGAAAAGGATGGGGGAATCAATAAGAGTGATTTTATTAGTGCTCATGAGGCCTCCTTGATTTTCAAAGTACTCGGCGTTGTCCAGGAGAAAAGTGCTCAATATCCTAGATAGAGCTACTGTACTGATAGGTTTGGAAAATATTTTAACGCCATCTTCGTTCCCCTTTGGACTATTTTGCAGATGAAAAGGAAGGAGGATTCCTAAGTCATTTCAGTAGTGCTCAGGAGGCCTCCTTGACTTTCAAAGTACTCGGCGTTGTCCAGGAGAAAAGTGCTCAATGTCTTGGATAGAGCTACTGTAGTGATAGGGTTTGATAATATTTTAACAGCATCTACGCTGAAAAGGATCGGAGAATCGATAAAAGTAATTTCAGTAGTGCTCATGAAGCCTCCTTGATTTTAAAAGTACTCGGCGTTGTCCGGGAGAAAAGTGCTCAATATCCTAGATACAGCTACTGTAGTGATAGGTTTAGAAAAATATTTTAACGCCATCTTCGTTCCTCTTTGGACTATTTTGCAGATGAAAAGAAGGGAGGATACCTAAGTGATTTCAGTAGTGCTCAGGAGGCCTCCTTGATTTTCAAAGTACTCGGCGTTGTCCGGGAGAAAAGTGCTCAATATCCTAGATAGAGCTTCTGTAGTGATAGGTTTGGAAAATATTTTAACGCCATCTTTTTCTCCTTTGGACCAAATTGAGCAGATGAAAAAGAAGGGAGGATACCTAAGTTATTTCAGTAGTGCTCAGAGGCCCCTTCTTGATTTTTAAAGTACTCGACGTTGTCCGGGAGAAAAGTGCTCAATAACCTAGATAAAGCTACTGTAGTGATAGGTTTTGAAAATATTTTAACGCCATCTTCGTTCCCCTTTGTACTATTTTGCAGATGAAAAGGAGGAAGGATACCTAAGTGATTTCAGTAGTGCTCAGGAGGCCTCCTCGCTTTTTAAAGTACTCGGCGTTGTCTGGGAGAAAAGTGCTCAATATCCTAGATAGAGCTACTGTAGTGATAGGTTTGGAAAATATTTTAACGCCATCTTCGTTCCCCTTTGGACTATTTGGCAGATGAAAAGAAGGGTGGATACCTAAGTGATTCAGTAGTGCTCAAGATGCCTCCTTGATTTTCAATTTACTCGGCGTTGTCCAAGCGAAAAGTGCTCAATATCGTAGATAGAGCTACTGTTGTGATAGGTTTGGAAAATATTTTAACGTCATCTTTGTTCCCCTTTGGACTATTTAGCAGATTAGAAGGAGAGAGTATTCCTAAGTGATTTCAGTAGTCCTCAGGAGGCCTCCTTGATTATCAAAGTACTCGGCGTTGTCCGGGAGAAAAGTGCTCAATGTCCTAGATAGAGCTATTGTAGTGATAGGTTTGGAAAATATTTTAACGCCATCTTCATTCTCCTTTGGACTATTTTGCAGATGAAAAGGAGGTAGGATACCTAAGTGATTTCAGTAGTGCTCAGGAGGCCTTCTTTATTTTCAAATTACTTGGCGTTGTCCGGGAGAAATGTGCTCAATGTCCTAGATAGAGTTACTGTAGTGATAGGTTTTGATGATATTTTAACAGCATCTACGCTGAAAAGGATGGGGAAATCGATGTAATTTCAGTAGTGCTCAGGAGGCCTCTTTGATTTTCAAAGAACTCGGCGTTGTTTGGGAGAAAATTGCCTAATGTCCTAGATAGAGCTACTGTAGTGACAGGTTTGGATAATATTTTAAAAGCATCTACGCTGAAAAGGATGGGATCATCGATAAGAGTTATTTCAGTAGTGCTCAGGAGGCTTCCTTGATTTTCAAAGTACTTGGCGTTGTCCGAAACAAAAGTGCTCAATATCCATAATAGAGCTACTGTAGTGATAGGTTTTGAAAATTTTTTAAATGCCATCTTCATTCCCCTATGGACTATTTGGCAGATGAAAAGAAGGGTGGATACCTAAGTAATTTCAGTAGTGCTCAGGAGGCTTCCTTGATTATCAAAGTACTAGGCGTTTCTGCACTATGGCACCCGGGGGGTGCTTCTGCGGTATGGCACCAGAGGGGTTCTTCTGTGGTATAGGAACCAGGGGGGTTCTTCTGCAATATAGCAACCAGGGGGCTACTTCTGTGGTATATCAACCGGAGGGTGGTTCTGCAATAGGGAACCATGAGGTGGTATGGCACCCAGCGGGGTGCTTCTGCCGTATGGCACTTAGGGCGGGTGCTTCTGTGGTATAGAATCACGAGGCTTCTCGGCGCTGTCCAGGAGAAAAGTGCTCAATATCTTAGATAGAGCTACTGTAGTGATAGGTTTTGAAAATATTTTAACGCCATCTTCGTTCCCCTTTGGACTATTTTGCAGATGAAAAGGAGGGAGGATACCTAAGTGATTTTAGTAGTGCTCAGGAGGCTTTCTTAATTGTCTAAGTACTCTACATTGTCTGGGATAAAAGTGCTCAATGTCATAGATAGAGCTACTGTAGTGATAGGTTTGGATAATATTTTAACAGCATCTACGCTTAAAAGGATAGGGGAAATCGATAAGAGTAATTTCAGTAGTGCTCAGGAGGCCCCTTGATTTTTAAATTACTCGGCGTTGTCCGGGAGAAAGGTGCTCAATATCCTAGATAGAGCTACTGTAGTGATAGGTTTGGTAAATATTTTAACACCATCTTCGTTACTCTTTGGACTATTTTGCAGATAAAAAAGAAGGGAGGATTCCTAAGTGATTTCAGTAGTGCTCAGGAGGCTTCCTTGATTTTCAAAGTATTTGACGTTGTCCGGGAGAAAAGTGCTCAATATCCTAGATAGAGCTACTGTAGTGATATGTTTTGAAAGTATTTTAACACCATCTTCGTTTCCCTTTGGACTATTATGCAGATGAAAAGGAGGGAGATTACCTAAGTGATTTCAGTAGTGCTCAGGAGGCCTCCTTGATTTTCAAAGTGCTCGACGTTGTCTGGGAGAAAAGTGCTCAATATCGTAGATAGAGCTACTGTAGTGATAGGTTTGGAAAATATTTTAACACCATCTTCGTTCCCGTTTTGACTATTTTGCAGATGAAAAGGAGAGGGGGGCAGTAAGGGTTATTTCAGTAGTAGCTTCTGCGGTATTGAACCTGGGGAGTGCTTCTGCGGTATAGGAAACTGCGGCTTCTGTGGTAGGGGACCAGAGGAGTGCTTCTGCGGTATAGGAACTTGAGGCTTCTGCAGTATGGCAGGCGGGGGAGGGGTGCTTCTGCGGTATAGAAACAGGGGAGGTGCTTCTGCAGTATAGGAACCTGAGGTATTTGCGGTATGGCACCCAGGGTGTGCTTCTGCGGTATGGCACCCGGGGGGTGCTTCTGCGGTATAGAAACCGGGGGGGGGGGGGTTGCTTCTGCAGTATAGCAACTGGTGGGTACTTCTGTGGTATAGCAACCGGAGGGTGGTGCTTCTGCGGTACAGGAGCCTGAGGCTTCAGCGGTATGGCACTCAGGGGGTTCTTCTGTGATATAGGGGGGTTCTTCTATGGTATAGCACCCGGGGGGTTGCTTCTGCAGTATAGGAACTTTAAGCTTCTGCGGTATAGCAGCTAAGGGTAGGGTGCTTCTGCGGTATAGGACCACGAGGCTTCTGCGGTATAGCACCTGGTGGGGGTGCTTCCTCAGTATAGGATCACGAGGCTTCTGCAGTATAGCAACCGGGGGAGGGGGGGTTTCTCTGGTATAGCAACGGGGGGGGGGGAGGGGGTGCTTCTGTTTGTATGGCACTCGGGGGGGGTGTTTGCAGAATAGGAACCTGAGGCTTCTGCGGTATGGCAACCAGGAGGCTGCTTCTGTGGTATGGCACCCTGGGGGTGCTTCTGCAGTATGGCACCCAGGGGGTTGCTTCTGCGGTATGGCACCCAGGGGGGTGCTTCTGCAGTATAGAATCACGATGCTTCTGCGGTATAGCAACCAGGGGTGGGGTGCTTCTGCGGTATAGGACCACAGGGCTTCTGCGGTATAGTATTCGCACTGGGCCGGTGATAGATGCGTATTTCGCATTCGCACTTGAGCTGCGATAGGTACGTATGTATCATTCACACTGGGGAAGCGATAGGTACGTATATAGCATGCATACCGGGGCGGCAATAGGTACTTTTATAGTATATGCACCGGGGCGGCAATAGGTACGTATATAGTATGTGCACTGGGGCGACAGTAGGTACGTATATAGTCTGCGCACCATTGTGGCGATACATACGTATATAGTATGAATACCGGAGCGGAGATAAGTACCTATATAGAAAGCGCAGATAGAGGTGGTACTTTTTATAGAAATATGTCATACTATTGCCCTGGAAAACGTAGGAGAAATGGTGGGGAAGAAGCAGCTTTCGCAAAAGGCAAAATGAGAAAGTAGCGGTGAAATGGGGCGACCAGGGAAGAGAAAGGTAGAAAGATAAAGAGACGGCTATAGAGGAGGGGGGAAATAAAAGTTTGAATATAAAGATGTTACACACGCGATTTCTCCTCAATTATATGTTTTTATGACCCCGAGCAATGCCGGGTAGCCCTGCTAGTATTATATATAAAAGAATAGAAAATAAATAATGTGAACAATTAATACATAAAGTAAATAAATAAAAAAAATTGTCTATTAGTGATCGAATAATAAAAATAAACAGTAAATAAGATTAAAAAATATTAATAAATATATAAATTAAAAAATAAATTTAAAACAATATATACATGCCTAGATAATTCTCATCTTTTCCGGTCTCATCTTGTTTGATACCAAATCACACATGACACACTACTTTTTATGACCAGTGAAAACCACAAATTATTATTAACTATCTAACATATGAAGTTATCGTGTGAAATTCTTGCCATCAGACAAACAGGATTGAATCTGCTAAATCGATATTTGATTTTGCCTGACCACTGAAGTACGGAATTTTTCAACCTGTGTTATTCACATAGTGAAAAGGGAATTCCAATCTATTTCTTCGATTACATACTATATCTGGTCTGATATTAAGATAAAACTCATGCTAAACACTGCTATTTTCCATTGGATACTCATCTATGTTAATTAGCCAATCACATTGTTGTGTTTGTTACAAATAAGGACACACAATCTTCCTACAGTGATACACAGAGAGGGATAGGATAGGATAAGAAAGATTAGATTGGATTGTTCAGTCTTCTGCCTGGGAAGAAATCCTAGCCGGATTTATTATTATTAAAAGTAGAGATGGGCGGTTTTACCGAAAAAACGCGGTTTTTCGGTTTCGTCTCCATACCGAATACCGAATCGGTTTTTTTTTTTTAAACCGTAACCGTTCGGTATTGTGTTTTTACTACAGTAAGCCACCATATACAAGGAAACACGGTTGAAAAGATTATCCGATTTGAATAAAATTGAATATTACCAAAAAATGTTATATTAGTAAGAGGACAGATTGAACAAATATATGATAAAAACATTTAATGTACTTAGCAATACACATCGACCAGAAAACTGTTTGGATAATCACATATTTGAGGGTAGTTCTATTAAAATAGTCATATCTTAAAAACTAAAGCACTTTAAGAGCTCAAAATACCATCATTTTGTTAGGAAATGAATATCCTTACATTTTTCGTACCCAACTAGTAAATAAATTAATCTTTCATCTTTTTTTATGCATTAAAATTATAATTGTACGTTGTTTTGTCTTTCGGTAATAGTAATTTTAAATTATCTTATCCTAAAAAATATTGTCCTTTTTTTGAGCGAAAGTCAACAATGGCTGCTAGTATTGCTGATATAACAATCAATCAGCAGCAGCGTCTTGTAAAGCTTTGTAAAATTTGTTTATAAACTTCTTTAAAAGTAAGATAAAAATACTTTTTTTTTGTGCTTAAAAAAGTTAATCCTATTTGGTTCTTTTATAAAAAATACTTTAAAAAATACTGGTTTTCACTCAACTTTCGAACTTCTAGTAGTAATGACTTTCTAGTCGCCAATTTAAAAAAAAAAATTAAGATTCTACTTTTTTAGGCGATTACGTCTTAAAGTCTTGGCGAAAAAAAGAAAAAACAAAACAAAAAATAGTTTAGAATTTAGAGTGGGGGATCAGTTTCGCATATAAATTTAATGTAAAATGATCTCCGATTTCCCGGCCATTCTTGCCTTTTAGTGAAATTTATAAAATAAATAATTACTCTACCATTAACTCTAGGTACGACTAACAAGCCCACCTCCTAAAAATGCCTTCTTGAACGTATCGTACCATTAACCTTAAATATGAGTGGCAAGCCACCCCTAAAAAACTCCCCTAACACTAAGTCCGAATGGCAACCTCCATCCAAAACAAAACCCCTTCCTTAACCTTATCACTAACCCTAAGTCCGAGTAGGAAGCCCTAATCCTACAAAAAAGCCCATTAAAACCACACATAATCATCTAAAAAAAAAAAAAAAAAAAAAAAAAGCAGACGCCCATAAAAAAAACGCACAGGATTTATTTGCCATAGAAAAAAATTGATTAATGCCCTAAAACGCTAGAATGGCCCGGAAATTGTGAATTATTCTACATTAAATACATGTGAAACTAATCCCCCACTCGAAATTCTAAATGAATTTTTTTTTTTCTTTCTGCTAAGTTTTCAGGGTGTTCACACTTAATTGCCCCTAGCCCTACCACTAACCTGAAGTTCAAGTGGTAAGCCCTCCCCTCCTCCCACAAAGACCCTCATAATCGTCTAAAAAAAAAGAAGAAAAAAACAAAACAAGAAAAACGCACAAGATTTATCTCCCATAGAAAAAATAATTAACTGTCCTAAAACGCTAGAATGGCCTTGAAATGGGGGATTATTTTATGTGAAACTGATCCCCACTTTAAATTCTAAAATAATTGTTTTTGTTTCTTTCTTTCTGCCAAGTTTTTCAGGGTGTTAACATGTAATTGCCTAAATAAAAAAAAGTAGAATCTCATATTTTGGGGAGGTAAGGGGATGAGTTAGCAGAAGGTGTAAATCTACAATAATGCTAAAGAAATCTTGCAATATATTCATTTTTAAACAGTCCTAGTATTAGATTTTAGTTTCTTGTACATAAAATGTATTACAATTCAACTTTGAGTTTTCTAACTTCTTTCTTTTAATGGATTCATGGTATTTTTAAGGTATTGCAGCATATTTATGTGCACTTAGTGCAGATTACTTGGAAACCATTAATTTCTGGAGATTTTCAGTGGCATATTCTGATTCCTTGTACAAAAATACACTTATATGGTAAATTTCATTGCTTAATCTTGTGTTTTAACAAAGATATAACATTTTTACTGAAAAATTTGTGTAAAAAATGTGACGAAACGCATATGGTCTTAAAGAGGGGAAAATATCCAATTGTGTGAGGCACAAAAATAGTCATAACTTCCTTATTTTTAGTCAGATTTAAAAAATTTAAAAAGATTCTTTCTTAGATCATCAAGCTCTTTCTATATATGCCATTATTGAGATATTTTAAGCAATTTAAATTTTTTCATGTGTATTGCTACTTGTAGGAAGAAATCTTTGTTTACAGTTTGTTTATCATTAACATTTTGAATTTTCAAATGAAAAAAAGAGAAATACGACAGACAACATGACATCGTATTTTTAGCATAAACTATTTTCAAATGAAAAAGAAAAAATCAAACGCGTTCCGTATGATGTCGAAAATCTATTTGATTCAACTCAAAATTGTAAAATAATTATTTGTTTGTTTCAGAGTTATCTAAAAAAATAAGTTATTAAAATGAAATTTAAAAAAATTACTTGTAAAAGTAAATAAACGAAAAGTAGTGAGCGAGTATAAACATTTAAAAAGAAAAAAAGTAGTTGCCAATGCTAGTATCACTTTATTCAGATTTTTAAAATTATTTTAAACATTAGGCATTTCATTGTTTACTTTTGAAAAGCCACTTCATACATAAATTGTCATTTCTAGAGAACTATCTCTCAACTATACCGTTTTCTCTCCCAAAAATGGGTTATTCAAAAAGTAGACTATGCAATGATTTATATTTTACTAAATTGTTAATATGGTATTTATTTAGAGTTGACAATTTATTCGAAAGTTTAATTATTAAACTTTAATCCAAGTCATGAATTCTATGACTAAAATTACCTTAAAGCTTAAAAAATGACTTTAGGTGAATTAATAATCTCTACTTTTTTTTAACCATCCTTCCTTTTCCTTTGGCGCGGTTTTCGGATGTACTACTAGTCTTTTACGCATGTCTATAAAGTTTTATTACCCTGTCTTAAAAACAAATATTAACCCCAACACGCACCAGTTGACAGAACTTCGAGCACACAAAATGACAGACATCCCAACAGTCAACACCGGCAATTCGAGAAGTATATGGTGTGTTTATTTTACGTGACAAGACACAACGTCTTGCAAACATTTTCACCTATTAAAAAATTAAAATTTTTATCTGTCAAATAATTTTGACAATATTTCATTTTCATCATCATTTTTGCTTAATTTTATTTGTAAAATTATTTTGTTTGTTTAAATAAATTTTCGTTTTTTAATTTCTTGCATTTCTGAGTTATATTTTAGCTTCTGATGGGTTAAAGAATTAGATAGAATGTATATTCAAACTCAGTTTTATTCTTCAGAAATCTTTCATGAATCTTTGGTCACTGTTTTAATGAGTTAACTGTTGAAAAGGTATCAGAACTTTGATTACAACAGTCAACACCTTAAAACTTAATTGATTCATATCATGGAGAATGATTCAGTCACAAAATTATCGAAACAGTGGCATAATTCAACTAAACGTTGAATAATAACTAATCATCACACAAGAGAATGAATAGCTTCCATAGTAAAAAAATTTTTTTCAAAAAAAAACAAAAACCGAACCGTAAACCGAGGTTTTAAGGGAAAAAAACCGATACCGAAACCAAAATTTCAAAACCGCCCAACTCTAATTAAAAGAATACATGGCTACATACACTTTTTTTATTGACAAATACTAAAAAAACGTTTTTTGTGTCCTTGTGTTTCTTATTTAATGTAAGTTTGCATTCATAGTTACCAAATGTTCACCAAACATTATTTTACTTGTTTGAAATTTAATCGCCTGATTGCTGTAGAATTTTCTTGGGTGTAAGTAAAAATTTAAACAAAAAACAAAAAGAGCCTATGAGCCGGTCTTCTATTTTTAAATCGGACATCTTTAAAATATAGGAGAGTTATCTCTTAATTATTTAAAAAATATTTATCTCCCTTGGCTTCTTAACACAATATGCCTATCTTGCTTTTCTTTTTTAATAACTCTAACATTTAATGAGGTTCAGAGAAAAAGTGAACGGGGAAGGGAGGGAGATAAAGAGGGAAAGAGATCTTTGCAGACAGAAGACTGGTTCATAGATCTGAGACAATAAAAATTCTAAATTAATTAGGTGATTTTCTTTTTAAACAAAATAACTTTTAGTAAAATAAGAAGCCTACTATAAATACAAACTTTATATAACAACAGAGACAGGAACACATATAATGATGTATATCTTCTTTTACTATTTGTCATTTTTCGCAAAAACTTTTACACCTGGGCAAAGCTGAGTAGGGACAGCTAGTAGAGTATAACATTGTACTTATGGCAAGTGAGCTACACAAAGTCGTCTTAGTTTCATTTGTATTTATCCGTTCAGTCATTACCTCCACCTTTCAGAGTTGGGATGGGTTTATTGCATGTCACTTGAGGCACCCTCATTTGTGAGGGAGTGTAGACAAGGCTTAACAGGATATTTTCGTTCGGAATCTAAAGTACCCCTTTTTGGGGAGCTGATAGGTTTGTTTAGAAGACAATTTCTAAAAGGCGTACAGTACATGTCAGTATGTAAAAACCGAATATGATGATTCTCCATTGTTAATACCAATCTTGTATCTTGCCTTCGTGGGGAGGCAAGTAAAAATGGACAAGATTACAAATGAATTAGGAAAAGATTGAGTTTTTTTTTTTATACTAATGAGTCTCCATTTAACAATGCTAAAGCCACTTTAGGATAAGGGTTAATCATAAGAATAGATTGTTAGTTTAATAGTGAAGAATATTCTGAAATGATGAATGGAATGAACAAAAATTTTTATTCTTTTTTTATGATATTTCACCTCAAACAAGGCAGGACGCCACTGTAGATGTAAAGGGCTACTGAGAATTAGGGAGTAGGTTTAGAGTGTCATTCTAAGTTGACATAGGATTTGAAGATGACCATGTTGTAGCCTACAGGGAAGCAATCCTGTGATAACATGTTTCACAGATGGGAAGTTCTTGGAAAGAAACTCTGTTCATGGAAATTCTGTTTGATGTTAGTCACACGGAGGAGGTCTTGTGAACCGTTTGCAGACCGTTGTCACTGACTTGGTTGAACCTGATGAGAACTTTGCTGTGAAGTGGAGATCGATTCAAAACTGCTTGCATCTGGTCTGCACAATCATAGAGGGAGTAAAAGACGACACCAATGCCGCGCTGATCAATTTAGATCAGTCCAAGGCTTCAGATCATCGTTTCCTGGGATCTTCCGCAAGTGGATCTCCATCTTGTATCGTCTGCCGACGGTAGCGGTGCAAGTCAATTGTAAGCTTTGGAGTCATTTATGGTTTCTCGTCGGTGCATCAGGGTTGTCCACTGTCGCTGCTGCTTTATGTCCTGGCGTTGGAGCCTTTCTTCCACAAATTAAAGGACGGGGTGGCGAGACCAGTCCTGCACAGAATCGCTGTACCTGGCAGAGGGCGTGCCAGGGTTTCCACATTCACTGATGATGTCACCGTTTTTGTGTCAAACATCAATGACATTGTGACGTGATTAAAGCACTTGCTCGCTACGAAAAAGTCATGAGGGCTATTGTCAATTGCAGTAAGTCCAACGGCCTGCGGTTGGATACCTAAAGCAGCAATGCCGCGCTTTCGGGTACTTCTAGTTAGTTGGAGTGCTTGGTTCGTATTCTTGGTATTTTGTTCGGACCGGGCCTCCAGCTGGAAAAGAATTGGTCGGAATTACAATTAAAGGTCGAATCTTCAGTCACGATTTTAATTCAAAGTAAACTTTCCTTAAAGAGTAGAGGCGAGGCGTGCGCCGCTTATATATTTCCTCTCATCCTTTACCGACTGGCTGTACTACCCTGCCTATGGACAGCCTTCTGGTTTTTACACGCCTGCTCTTCTCGCTTGTTTGGAAGAGAGGGAAAACATATGTCTGTAGATAGATTTATACTCAACATCTGAGCAAGGGAGGCCCGGGGATGCCAGATCTGGCAAGTCACAGACATGCTGAAAGATTGGCTTTCCTAGGTCGCTCTTTGATAGATGATCCTTGGGTCCCTGTGGTTTTAAGCACCTTTCCCAACTTCATACCCGACCATTCAGCCGAATCCCGTCGTAAGCCGAGGAGGGAACAAAAGTTCTCCACCGAATGCTGGGCTACGCTTAAGGCGTTGCCAGGGTCCAGGGCTCTCACACAGCCTAGGAAAAGACTATATCAGAGTGCCGCTTCGGATCCGCTTATGGATCAGCTGTGATGGTTGGAAGAGGAGATCCACTCTTGGTGGAGTTGGGCACCAGGCCAGAGTTATCTCAAAACTCTGAGTACTCTCTCACCTGGCGATTGGTCCGGAACGCGCTGCCCCTTTATGATCAGAGACAAAGTGAGGACAGATCTTTACTGCCCGCGCTGAGAGGATCATGAAAGAGAAACGGCCTAGCACGCCTTTTTCACTTGCAGCAAACTTCGGCGACTCTGGGAGTATGTCAACGAGGTAACGGCTCACATTGAAGCCGAGCATCCGATGGCCCCGAATATAGCATTGGTCATCCACAACGTAACCCAGCTGTGGCCTAGGGAGAAGAGAATGTTTATTCTAGCCATCTTAGCCGTAGCGAGAATGGTGACATGGGTTTCACGTTTTGACGAGATCCATGGGGTCGGGTCTTTTTCAGATCGGGATCTGGTCGTCTACTTTAAACATCAGCTGAAAGTCAAGATCAGATGCAATTGGAGGAGATTAAGATCATACAGAGTTCGATAGGAGGTTGGTGCGTGACACTAGTTTGTGCATCCGTTGAGGAGTCAGGTATGAGCATGTGTTCCCTGCTTAGGCATGGCAGACACGGTCCTGGGTTCTGCGGAACCCATCCCTCTCAATTTTGAAAGACCCTTGGGTAGTAGAGTAAATTAGTTTTGACCCTGGTTTGTTTTTTCTTACTAAAGAGCCTCCAAAGATGCCCACTCTTCACATTTATTTTAACCCCGGTCACCTCTTTTGTCCCATATCTTGGAGGACACCATCCACTCCCACATTCCATCCCGATCTGCTTTATCTTTGACATCCCACTTAGCTCTCACTCCCATTTATCTGCTTATTTTTGAATCATCTGGAAAACAGTGGGCAGTCTATTACTTAGCAGAGGGTTGGGAGGGCATTACTAACTGATATTCTTTCTAAATAAAATCTCCTTAAAACAAATTCGGGATCACCTATGTAGGACCAACCCATAGAGTGAATGTGGTATTTTAGTGATTGTCTCTCACGTAGGGTAGACAAAAAATTGTTTTCTGACAAAATTGGATGACCACCAACCTCCTCCTCTTCTCCTCAAAACCGATTTGGGCTTTAAATGGACTATCATCATTGTTTTTTTGTTATACAAGATATCTTGTTATTAATGTAAAATTTTTTGTCTAAATAAAATCACAAAATTAAATGAGCATAACCCGTTTTGATGTTATACTAGTTAGGATAGGTGGAAAAAAACTTCCGAATTTGTTCATTTAGATAATGAACTTTCTCTTTTGTATTATTTGGATTCATTTTAGTTGTTATATTTACGTTTTAAACTAGGAAACCTGCATGAAATTTTGAACAGAACCCTTTATTTAATCCACTGGAGTAGATTGTTCTCATTCTGTCAGCCATGATCGGATAGAAGTTTTAATTTTTCTTATAGTTAGTTATTAATCACCTGTAGTCAGGATTGAACCTTCAACCTCCAGAACACGATCATTTAGAATTGATTGTTAACCAACGCATTTAATCACAGAATCATGATCACAAAGTCTGGAAGTGTTAGAGAGAGTGGGCCTTGTTTTCATCAATATATGGTCCACTATAATTAAATGTATCTGGTGTTAACCTAGTAAACAGATGTTCATCTGTTTTCTTGACAGGAGAATCCATGATTTCTGTAAATAACAAAACTATCAGACAAGTTCTTGTGCGTGTTTTTCTCGCCTATACGTAACTTTGATAAATACACTTTGAATTTTTTTTATTTAATCACGTATTTATTGAAATCACTAACAAAATAAGGAAAAGTTTTGAGATTTTTTTTTAAATTCTATTTTTTTTTTAAAATGTAAACATGGCGATATTTTGAATTATTTTCCTGTCTGTAGAGGGATGCACAATAATCGAATAAATGATAACAGCAATCCGTACAAAAATAAGCTTCCTCAGCAATGTCCAACCTCTAACAACATCTTATGAAGAGACCAGACTGCAGCTGTGGATCAGAGGGCTAAATAATGCCTCCCCTCCTACTGACATGGGAATCGCCCTCTTCTGAAGTCTCCCTCCTGGCTCGACCGCCTGAGAATGAGAATGGAGAGATCAAAAGCTGATATGGCCAGATGGGGCTACAAAACTGACCCAACCGAATGTGGAGAGGAGGACCATATGATACAACACTGCCTTGTTTGCCATCTACTGCCCAACCGGTGCAGCTTGAAAGATCTTGCAGAGGACTGCATGAAAAAGTGGGAAACCGTCGTATGACCGCATGCTTCAAAGACACCTGATATCTATGTTTTATCAAGGCACAACTTCTAAGGTCAACAGTCCTCACACTACCAAGTCGGTCAGTCAGTCAGGTTTTCAGGTGCCTAACATTCGCCCGAGTTCATTATTTTACAATAAGTATCTGGTGCATTTCATGGAGACATCTGATTAGGGCGAGTCGTACGCCGTCCTCTAGAATGAATGACCAGTTGATCTAAGACTGCTTATTGGTTATTTACAGCTGACCACCTGAAGGTTATTCTGCAATCTGCCACCCGGTGGACGGGGGATGGGCGCTCCACGCCATAGTTGCTTCATGATCACTGGATGCAAAACCTTTCTTTTTGTCTTCATAAACGATTTGAATAGCGTGAAAGGATTCTCACTTCTACTCTCTGTACACATCTGTTATATCATGTGTCAGTGTAGCAGAGATGATGAACGTGCACCGCAAGTGATTTTATGTTGAAAAAGCATTAAATTTTATATTTTTTTAAATCTACTTTTTAACTACAGCATATTCAAAACTAATGAAAAAGGTTTTTTTATTTAAAAATTTTTTTTTATTCATGTTAAAATCTGAAAATTTGGTGATTAATCGATAATAATATGAAATATTTCTGTCATCAAAAATTTAAAAAATATTTTATGAGGAGGGGGGTCGTATCATCAATGTCTGCTGTACGACAATTTAAGAAACGTTGGTTTAAACCCATTTCATTTGTTGTTATTGCAATGGCATTCATCCTGGTTGGTTTGAGCCGATTTCTCCCTTGCCTGCACTACATTCAGAACCATGGTGGCTTGTATACGGCGGTCCTGAGCAAGGTTGCATGGGATGGCTAACCCATTGTGATTCCACTGTCGAATGCCGACCACCTGTAGATGTGAAAGCTCAGCCAAGTCCATCTTGATGGTTGTTGTCTACGTCTTCAGCTGTCGACCGATATGTTTGCGCCACCCAGGCAGAAAGGTAAGGAGGATCACATTGTGAATTTATTCTTCCTCTGGCCAATGAGCTGCATGCCTAAACCATCGAAGACGTTGCTGCAACAAAACAGACAGCAGAGATTTTAGATTAAAATGTTCGTAGAGGAAATCTTGAAAATTAGCCTCTTTCTGCTCGCTATATAGCTTTGTTCTCTCTTTCTCTCTCTCTCTCTTTCTCTCTCTTTTTCTCTCTTTTGTATCCTCTTCAGTTATGAATT
Organism: Sepiola atlantica; assembly: GCA_963556195.1. Lineage (NCBI taxonomy): Eukaryota > Metazoa > Mollusca > Cephalopoda > Sepiida > Sepiolidae > Sepiola > Sepiola atlantica. The sequence continues at coordinate 50,841,705 of OY744519.1, forward strand.
AAATAGTATTACCATTCATTTTGATATTCCGTTCTGTTTATAATGGACTATTCCAATCTTTTTATTATTTCTATTCTGTATTACCTTTGATTGTTAATAAACACAGAGAGAGAAATAGTGAGTAAGTGATGGGAGAGAGAGAGTCATAGATGACATACAGAATAAGCATACATTGAGAGAGGGTGAAAATGATAGACAGTAAGAGATGAATTCAATGTTATTTGCAAATTACGGTTAATTAGAACAATGAAAATAGAAGGCTTTTCAAACATAACAATCCAAAAACTGAGGAATATTTTAACATGTATCTTGTGATTAAAATATATAGGAAAAAAGCTGTAGGAAAACAAACGTTGATTAATTTTATAATAATTATATATATATATATATATATGTATATATATATATATATATATGTATATTTCGGCAGCAAGTCATTCATTATACATGTGTCGTTGAAGACCACAGAGTTATCTTTCTTTGCTATTTTTCTGATTAATTTCTCGAGCGGCGAGCGATTCGTCGGTTTTCCGGTGTCAATTGGTGGATTATGGCGCCTAACGTATCTTGGGCCATTTCTCTAGCGCTTTCGGTCTCGCGACCGTCTTCAGGAGGCTGTGTCTTATTGTTAGTAAAAAGCCGTATTTATGGTTTTATTTATGGTTATATCTATTAATTTACATATGTGTATATACATATATATATATATATATATATATATATATATATATATATATATATCTTTATTCTTTTATTTACTTACTTATTAATTGATTTATTTATTAATTTATATATATATATCTTTATTCTTTTATTTACTTATTAATTGATTTATTTATTAATTTATATATATATATATCTTTATTCTTTTATTTACTTATTGATTTATTTATTAATTTATATATATATATATATATATATATATATATATATATAATGAAGAACATTTGTCTGATTGTATGTGTGTCAGCCAAGAGAAACAAAAAATATTAATTCAAGATAATTATATTATATAAGCAAAGCTTTTTGCAAATAAAAAGATTTTAATACCATTTTAAATATATAATAATACATCAACATCATTTTAAGATAGATAAAAAGGAAAATATTTTAGATCTTAATCTGTATATTGCTGATAGTCTTTTTTAATGCATGTGAAATATGTTTATTTAAATTGTAAAGAAATAAAATTGCAAGTAATTTATACTGAATTAGGCCATTACTGAATAATACAAATCTAATATATAAAGTAGGGCTAGTCTCTTCGTAGATGTGTAAACACTATATAGCTTTTCTCATGCAAGATCAATATTTAATTCTGTTTCTGCATAAATATCTGACAGACAGCAGGCCATGTTCTTAAAAAATGTATGTTGAATCAATTTAATCAGAAACATTGATATTTTATTTTTGTTTAGTGATATTCAGAGGAGATAGAAGTTTTTCTCTTTTAGAAAAAAGTACTCCTACCACTACTCATTAACAACCAGAAGATTTTTTTAGTAATAGACATCTTTGTCGATGCACCATTATTTAACCTTTGCAGTAAATGGAAATAATATCAATATAAAAATACATTTTGTATTTTATAACAGTAAAAAAAATAAAACTTTTTCACTTAATTATTGAATTTTTTTTTCTAAGAAATAGAATTTTAAAAGTTAATTTAAATATTATGGTATCCGTTGGTAAATTTAGTAATAAAAAATGTGTTGAAAACGAGAATTTAGAATGCCGAAAAATAGGTGGACTCTAGTAATCTTCCATTTTTACCTCTCCATGAGGGCTAAGTTAGACAAAAAAAATGTTTACAAACTATTTTTTTGTAAGCAAAATGTATAAACAAACGAAATAACATTTTAACTTTTTTTTTTTACTTAAAACTATTTTGTGTTGTTTTGTCTATCTTTCCTGTCCTTGGTCAGTGAAGAAGAAATGTTAATTTTTGTACCAATCCAAAGTGCCCCATTTTAATTTGCTTTCAATTATTTTTTCCATTTTTTCCCAGCCAGACAGCTTCTCCTAACATAGTCATTCATTTATACAGGAAGTTGGAGATATTTTCACTCTCACACTCAGATCTACTCCCACTGCCACCACCTTACCAGAAAGTAGGTTTTTTTTTTTAGCCAATTACACAAGGTTATGCAAATTGCAAATTTCATACTTAAAGTTTGTTTTTTACTTTTCCAGGGGCTGTTTTACATTAATATCGTGGGGGTCTGCATTTGAGCTGTCAACCATAAGCAGCAAATAAGTCAATAGTTCATGGTCGGGGCCAGGAATTTCTTGAGTTACTCTATTTTCCCAGGCAATGCTCGGACACAAGTCTGCTAGTTTTAAATAAAAATTCAACAAGGGAAACAAAATTACTCGGAGAGTGCTCACCTCTATCACCACCATCCAACAATACAACAAACTGAATGTATGCTTCATCTGCTGTACAATATGAGTGTACAATCCCCAAAACGTTGTGAATATTATGATGAAGCTAATGATACCAGTCTCGAACATTCTAAATAAAATAAAAGTATATTTATTGATAACGATTACATAAGTATTCTTATTTATTTATTTTCTACAGATACTGAAATTGACTGGAAAGCTTACATGCAAGAAGTTGAAGGTGTACATAATGGGACTTATGATTATACACAGCTGAAAGGTGACACCGGACCACTTGTGTAAGTTATCTTTTAGGGGAGGGGCAATTTTCCATAATTCTGTGTTTCCACTTTTGATAAATTATTCTGTTTTTATTTTTTATTTTTTATTTTTACATTTATCACGGAATTTATGAGGTTCTAAACACTGCAGCCTTATTTTATTGTGTAATACTTATTGCTTTCATCGTTATCAATTTCTATATCACCACTATTTATCTAGCCTCCCAAAACAGTAGTAAATCAGACAGAGTGTCTGATTTACTACTGTTTTGTAAAAAAAAATTATTTTTTGTTTAAAACATTTAAAAACAATATTTTAAAATAGATTAGCCAAAACTTTTCTTAGAAAATCGCTCACTATAATTTATGTTTAAGAATGCAAAAGAAAAACTTCATTTTTTATTCACGTTTTACAAGGAAAAATAACAAACAAATTTGAAAAAAATAAATTATGATGTTCGTATGTTTATTTATTAAAACATTTGACATTTTTAACAATAAAATTGCAACTCTTACGTTCTGAAATAAATTAAAAAGATTAATTTGTTATTTATTATTGAAAATTACTTGACGCATTCTGTTTCAGATTTCATTGGTGTCGCTACCACGCCCTGCCCCCTATCACGCCCTATTGTTAAATATTGGTGGGTATGTCTGCTAGTCTAAATATTAACTAAAAACATTGACTCAAATAAATTTGGTATTATGTTGTAAACAGTATATGTTCTTGACAAATATGGGGTCGACCCTGTCTGAAAATGCGTTGGGGCTCGCGAAAATGAAAAGTGATAAATATTAGGTGGAAATGACGTTGTACATACACTTGAGAGAGTGGCAGTTAATATAATTATGTATGAGCTTAAAATAAGTCCTCTCTTTCTCTCACTGGTGCTACCGGATCAGGCTGTCTGAAGATACCAGCTTCCTGACTTCAAATGTACCAAACATTGATGTTATTGTGTTTTTCCTTTTCCTTTGCAAAACTCAAAAACATTTTTCCTCTATAAAACAACAAAACCAAACACCATGAATAAATATATATTTTTTTTTAACATAGTTCACCCCAAACAAGGCTAGTTGCCACTGTAGACGTAAGAGGCTACTGAGAATTAGGGTGAAAGTTTTGGAGGTCATCCTAAATTGAGAGCTATGCAGCGAGATACTTGTTCACATTACTTTTAAATTTTTGCATGTCGGTACAGTCGAAACAGGAAGCAGGGAGGGAGTTTCAAAGACCGGCAGCACGAGGAAAGAAGCTGGGGACTGCCATGGTGAATGGATAGAATTTAGCTAATTGTTGGGTTGGTCGAGTGTATTTACGTTGAGGGGGGCACCAGAGCAGCAAGTTCATCGGAGAACATTCCATTGAAGTACTTGTAAAACAAGTACAAGGATGCAACATTGCAGTGATGGGACAGGGGCTGGAGCTTGGTGGATAGTGAGGGACTTATTAGATTAGCGACTCTTTTTTAGACCTTGTCTAAGAGGGAGAGACTAGTGGATGGTGCACCAGCCCAGATGTGACCGCAATACTCCATACATGGGCAGATAGTGGTTTTGTAGAGATATAGAATACTGTCAGGTGTGAGAATTTTTTTTAGCACGGTAGAGGGAGCCCATTTTCTTTGCAACAGCTCTGACAATATTTGAAGATATAAAGAATGCAAAGCAAAAAAAACTTTTACCAAAATGACTGATTCGGTATAAGATAACTCGAAAAGGGTTTATATGCCTTAAAACAAAACGACCAAATAAAACTTTGCAGCTTACTGAACATCATGGCAAATATCCAACACCATTATTTTTGAAGATACCTGATTTATATTACATGAACTTATTTGTTTTATTAAAAAAGATTAATTTGGAATAAAATCTCTATTCTCTAAAAGATGTTTTTTAAAAAATAATTTCTGGAATATTCATTTACTTATTATATATCCTGGAACTTTGATCACATTTTAATATGCTGATGAGAAAAAAATTATCTATTGGAAATTTTACAAAAATGTAATTTTATAATGAATAAAGTTGTAATCTGGGAAGCTTGTGTACATATAGAGGATGTCTATTTTCAGAATTTGATTTGAATACTTGAAATTTTAATTAATGTTTTGAATATATCGAATTGTACCCTATTTATAAATGAAAGCTCTAATTGATATAACCTATTAATTATTGAGCTTATGTTTGTTTTTTGTTTTTTTAATTATATATAAATGAATTACATCCATGTGAATTCAAGAATTACTTTAGTTTATCAACTTGAATAATTCCTAACGCACACACACATATATAAATAAACAATAGAAAGTTAGATTCCAGTAAACATATCTTTCATTTTTAAAATGAATAAAGACATGGTTACTGGAATCTAACTTTCTATTGTTTCATACATGCTCTGGAGTTAAAACATTAACGTCTGTTGAGCTTAGATCTTGAAAGTCTGACTATTAATAGTAAATATATATACATCTTTGTTTAACATATCTCATTTTCACATCAGATATGGATTTCAGGGGTTGGCCATGGTGGCACGAAGTGACTTTCTCCAAAAAGCCATTGTTCAGATATTAATTTTGGGTGCTTCTTTCATTTAATGACGTGTTAGGCATCTCTTAAAAAAAAATAGCTAAAGAAATGTATAAACTTTGTTATGTACTTACGTGGTAGCTGAAAAGAAAACTGTACATCATCCAGTATTTATTAAATTGAAAATAAAAATCGATTTTATCTATTGTCGCCATTTTTGTTAAACTTTCAGTTTTTCCGAGAGAAAAAAAATCTGAGTTATTTCCCTTGCCAAATCCGAAAGCTGAACTGGGTAAAAAATGTCTAGCGATACTTAAGATCGTTTTTTTTCTTTTTCTTATAATTTAATAAATACTGGATGAATTTGCGTATTTTTTCTGCACAATCTTATTTTCAGCTAACACGTGAGTGCATAACAAAGTTTATACATTTCTTAAAATATTTTAATGTCATTGTGAAATGAAAGAAGTACCAAATTTCGGAACAAAACCAAATAAAGACAATAGTCTTGGTACATATAAATAGCAATACACATAAAAAAATTTAAATTTCTTAAAATATCTCAATAATGACATATATAGAAAGAGCTTGATGATCTAAGAAAGAACCTTTTAAATTTTTTAAATCTGACTAAAAATAAGGAAGTTATGACTTTTTGTGCCTCGCACGATTGGATATTTTTCCTTCTTTAAGACCATATGCGTTACGTCACATTTTTTACATTAATTGTTCCGTAAAAATGTTATATCTTTGTTAAAACACAAGATTAAGCAATAAAATTTGCCATATAAGTGTGTTTTTGTACAAGGAATCAGAATATGTCACTGAAAATCTCTAGAAATTAATGGTTTCCAAGTAATCTGCAGTAAGTGCACATAAATATGCTGCAATACCTTAAAAATACCATGTATCCATTAAAAAAAGAAGTTAGAGAACCCAAAGTTGAATTGTAATACTTTTATATACAAGAAACTGAAATCTAATATTAAGATTGTTAAAAATGAATATATTGCAAGATTTCTTTGATATTATTGTTGATTAACACCTTTCTCTAAATCACCCCCTTGCCTCCCAAAATATGAGATTCTACTTTTTTTTTAGGCAATTACATGTGAACACCCTAAAAACCTGGTAAAAAGAAACAAAAACAATTATTTTAGAATTTAGAGTGGGGATTAGTTTCACATATAAATTTAATGTAAAATAATCCCCCATTTCAGGGCCATTCTAGCGTTTTAGGGCAATTAATCATTTTTTTCTATGGGAGATAAATCCTGTGCGTTTTTCTTGTTTTTTTTTTTGGGGGGGGGGCTCCTTTTTTCTTTTTTTAGACGATTATGTGTGGTTTTAAGAGGATGTTTGTGGGAGGGGGGTTAGTGGTTGAGCTAAGGGCAATGACGTGTGAACACCCTGAAAACTAAGAAAAAAAAAACACAATTATTTAAGAATTTAGAGTTTCACATAAATTTAATGTAAAATAATTCACCATTCCGGGCCATTCTAGCGTTTTAAGGCATTACTCAAATTTTTTCTATGGGAAATAAATCCTGTGCCTTTTTCTTTATGAGGGGGGGGGGGGCGGCTTGCTTTTTTATTTTTTAGACTATTATGTGTCGTTTTAATTAGCTTTTTGTAGGATTGGGGGTCTTGCCACTCGGACTTTGGGTTAGTGAAAAGGTTAAGAAAGAGGTTTTGTTTTGGATGGAGGTTGCCATTCGGACTTAGTGTTAGGGTTAAGGGAGTTTTTTTTAGGAGAGTGGCTTATCACTCAGATTTAAGGTTAATGGTATGACACGTTCAAGATAAGGCATTTTTAGGAGGTTGGCTTGTCACTCGAACCTAGAGTTAGTGGTAGAGTAATTATTTATTTTATATCAAGTTTTCAGCTTGAAAAAATATTTTTTAAATTGCACTAAAAGGTAAGAATGGCCGGGAAATGAGAGATCATTTTACGTTAAATTTATGTGCGAAACTCTAAATTATTTTTTTGTTGTCTCCTTTCTTTTTTCCGCCAAGACTTTTAGGGTGTTCATATGTAATCGCTTAAAAAAGTAGAATCTTTTTTTTTTTTAATTGGCAACTAGAAAGTTATTATTATACTAGAATTAAAGTTCGAAAGTTGAGTATATTTTAAAATCAGTATTTTTTAAAGTATTTTTTTTATAAAAGAACCACAAACAGCATTAACGTTTATAAGCACAAAAAGTATTTTTGTCTTTCTTTTTTTTTTTTTTTTCAAAACTCCATAAACGAATTTTATGATGCTAACTGTTTATAAATAGCTGGGTTTGATTGATTGCTATATCAGTATACTAACAGCCATCATTGACTTTCGCTCAAAATATTTTTTCGGATAGGGTAATTTAAAATTACTACTACTGAAAGACAAAACATACAACTATAATTTTAATGCATAAATAAAGATAAAAGATTGATTTATTTACTAGTTGGGGTACGAAAAAAAAATTTTTTTTAATTGTTCGATACACGTCATATTGAAGGTTTATTTTTAAGATTACAAAAAAAATAATGGATCAATTAATTTCGTACTCTTACAATAATTGAAATTGATATTTTTCCTGGTTGTTTTCCAAATTTCATGATGAAATTCCGCATAGCCGAATGGTATGATATCTTTAAAAGAAGGGGGGTTTAAAAAAATAAAGTCATAAAAATGTTAGTGCCATTTTTTGGCCATTTACGTCACGTAAATGGCCGAAAATGGCATTAACATTTTTATGACTTTATTTGCTGAAAACTATACAAATATATAATGTAGATTATTATTTATTAATGCATATGAAAGAATATTCATTTCTGAAAAAAATGGTGGTATTTTGACGACGTAAAGTGCTTTGGTTTTTAAAATAGGACTATTTTAGTAGAACTACCTTGAAATCTGTGATTATCCAAACCGTTTTATGGCCGGTGGGTATTGCTGATATAAAGGACTCAGTATCCTTTTACATAGTTAAAGCCATAATAGTAATAATAGATTTGGACTCGATATCCTGACTCTCCAACTCTTAGTTATACGGACCAAAAATGGAAATATCTCTACGCAGAAGCTAGCTTTAGCGGCTCATGGTGTTTTAGATCAAATAAATTTGTAAAAAACAATGAACTTCAAATTTGGTGAGAATAATCTCTTACACGTACAGATTGTTCTAAGCCACCATCTTTATCTTTATAAAAGGGGGTTTCTAGGGGAGAACCCCTCCACTGAAAATGTTTTCCTCCTTATTTTAATGACGTACAGAAGTGGGGTGTTTGCTGAGAAAAAAAGCTGATTCCAGACAATCATTTAAAAAAACAAAAACTGACTCCGATTTCTGATTTCAAGTCTTGTAAAAATTATTGACTCCTAACTCTGACTCCAACTCCTTAGATCAGAGTTAAGGAATAGGCTAAAAAAAAAAATCCATTTCTGATTCCAATGAAAGTTACCAATTCCTGATTCCAATTTCCCATTTATATTAAATTATATAGATTCTCAATATTTGAGTACATTTCCATAATTTCATACCTTCTAAGGGAGGGGGTGGCTGAAATTCACCAAATTTAAACACTTTTTTAGACCATAACTTCATTTGCATGTAAGTTTTATTTCCATACAGCTTTCACCATAACTGTATGTTTTTGATGCCTTTCAAGAATTTTGGGCTCCGACCTTAAAGTCAAAGCATCTATGTGCATTTAAATATTATGAACCCATCAAGAGATGAGTATTCCATACTCTTGCAAAAATGATGATCTCTCAACTCCTAACTCCCTACCTCTGCTGTGGAGAGTTAGCTGAAAAATACCATCTTCCGACTCTGGAATGAGTTTTAAAAAAAACTGATATCTGAAAAACTTACCAAGTTCCTACCTCCGCTGTAGAGAATCAACTGGAAAAAAATCTGATTCCCAACTCTGGATTTGATTTTAAAAAACCCAAGTTAGACTATCTACTTCGACTCACCTGACTTCTGTACAAAAGTAATAAGCCGCGCGTGCGTGGTCCCCCTCTGTATGTGACTCGATGTGGCGAATGTAAAATTCAATAAATTTGGGCAATTTGGGACATTTTTGACGCCCCTTTGACCTCCTGGGGGGTGCGAACCAGAATTTTTCTGAGGTCAAGGATGCTCGTTTTATATCCAGAACAATTGCCTCTACATTTTGGCCAAGTTTCAGAAAATTTGAATGGATGGATCAAACGTTATGGGAGAAAAGGGTCATTTTTTGCCATTTTGAGGGCTTTTGACCCCGTGGGGGGCTAACCAGATTTTTGTTCAAAAATCAGAGAATGTCACTTTCTAATCTGACCAAAGTTACAACTTCATACAAAATTTCAGAGAAATTCAATGGATGGTTGTGGAGAAAAATCCGGACGGACGGACATGCCTCAAAACATAAGTCCCCCGATTTTATAAATCGGGGGACCAATAAAATCAAGACCGATTTTCTGTAACTAATCATGGAATTGTACCCCCCCCCCGAATGAAAATACCCTCAACCTATCCAACTAGCAGCAAAATCCTACCCCTTCACTGTAAAGTCTCTAGATGTCAAAAGATAATGGCTTCTTTCCTTCGACTGCTTGCCTTTGGAATTCCTTCCTTTCTCCCTGTTTAGTCGACTGTACCAACATGCAGAAATTTAAATGTAATGTGAACAAACATCTTGCTGCCAAACACCCCACTGAGGTTGCCCTCTTATAAATCTGGCCCCTATCAGAGTAGCCCCTTCCTCTTCAGTGGCAATATGCCTTGTTTGGGGTGAACAAAAGTTTTTGAAAAAAATTCCCTATAATCTTTATCATCATATTTGCATTTTAATAATGTTTCTTTCTTCAATAGATATCCAGCTGGTTTTGTGTATGTTTTCACAGCACTTTATCATATAACGGGCAAAGGAAGTGACATTCGTCTTGCACAGTACATATTTGGTGCAATTTATTTGGTGACACTTTTAATTGTATTTGACATCTACAGGAAATGTCGACGGGTAAGTAAAACAAATCAATAAAAATACTGTTGAGTTAAATCGTCTGTTTGCTAGGTGACACTGCTAAGTTTTATGTGTTGAAAAACTAAGTTATGTCCCTTAGATAATTAGTTGTTTTGTGTTGAAGATAGATGGTGCTGCATTAGTGATTTGGAATATCTGTCGTGTGTTGGGCGATTCTGGTTAATCTGAAGTGAATTTGTACTTGTTGTTCTAGATTTAATATTTAATTAAACATTTGACTCATGATATAACAATGCTACTATGCCTCCTGTCATGCACTTGTCTGTGCATGTCTGCATTTGGGACTATGGGTAAAGTGGTATGTGAAGCCTTCTTTGCAGTTCAACATAGCTAATCTGAAGTTTGTTGGTGGAAACGAGTTTAAACTAGAACTTCAAAACCGGTTTGTTTTTCTTCAGCCTGATATTGTGCTGCAGCCAGAAGTGGAATGGAGTATGCATATGGGCGTCACGCCATCGGGATTGGATCACCAGTGAAATGCCGGAACTTGGCATCAAGTTTCCATGTTTTACGATGACAAGTCTCTCAGACAATCCAAATGGATTGTAATGCATTTGCTGAAGAGACAGACAGCTGCAGCTTGATAATATAGTCGAGGAAACTCTGGGATCAGCAAGACGCTTTATGCCCAAGATGGTACTGTGATCACTAATCTGACTGAGTGTCATGTGGTGAAAAGAATACTTCAATGAACTGCTCAATTACTCTCCTCAAATGCCAGAAGTCGATGCTGAGCCGGATGAGGAGGAGAATAATGGCAACACAGCCCCGCAATGGTAGAGAATGTGGAGCAGGTTCTGCGTCAGTTGTGTAACAAAGCTCTCTGCTAGGATGAGATTCCTGCAGAAATACACACGGTCATGCCAAAGGTAATTGCTGCATGGGTGCATTCTGTCTTCAATGCACTATGGATGACTGAAGTCCTCCCTGATGACTGGAGTGAAGCAATCCTCTTAGCCTTCCACAAAAAGGGGGACCAGAAACTGCTCGAATTACAAGTGTATCAAGCTCATCGATGAAAACATTTACATTTTTTTTTCTGAAATGGTTCTAGAAAGTCTGCAAACTCCATACACGCCTAACCCAGAGCAATTTCTCTCCAGGAAGGGCTGTGTTTACCAAGTTTTCAATCTTCGTTGCACTGAGGTCATTGGCAGTCCTCTGATCTGTGCTTCACCGATTTTGCGGCTGCCTTTCACTCAGTTGACAGAGACTCCCTCTGATGCATCATGCAGGCAGATGGTGTTTCTACAAAGCTTCTTCATCTCATCCAGTCTTATTACAGGTTGACATGAGTTTGGGTACAAGCATACAGTGATTAGTCCTAGACTTTCGAGATGAAGACTGGCATTCGACAGAGATGTGCACTATCCTTAACTCTCTATAACTACACCATCAACGACATCCTTGATTACGCTCTCCAAGACAGTCAGAGAATGGTAGTTGAGCAGGAGGTTAGTGAGTAGGACTTGGCTTATGCTAACATTGTATTGCTAGGATAAACTGGGGACAAGGTGCAAGTTGCACTGGATAGTCTGCGGGAGGCTGCGCTTTGCCTGGGTATGTGCATCAACACATTGAAAACTAATGTTCTCTTCTCAGGTCTAGAGACTTCTGTCGCAGAATGGCGTTATTTTGGAGGACACAGTTGTTCATGTACCTTAGGTCGACCATTATTCCGGGCAGGACATGGCTGAGGTCAATCATCGAGTTCGGAGATCTCAATATCAAAGAAGCATGTCTAACAATCTGTCGTCTGGTTGATCCTCCTATATGGCTGTGAGACATCCCAATCAGGGTGGTCGATTGGCGGAAATTGAAAGTCTTTGACAATTACTACCTCTATCGTATTTTACGTTGCTGGCGGGATTACCGCATCCCAACTGTTGTTCTCTGCCAACACCTCAACCTGTAGTTTTTGTCGTCTATCTTGTTGCAGCCAAATCTTTGATGATTCAAGCATGTAGCTTGTTGCTCAGAAGGAAAAACTTAATTCGCAACATAATCCTCCTCTCTACATCTCTGCCTAGGTGGCGCAAACATATCAACGGACAGCTGAGGACTTACGCAACAACCATCAAGGAGAACCTTGCTGAGCTCTCAGATCCACAGGTGGTTGGCCTACAATGGTGGAATCGTAATTGGTTAGCCATCTTGTGCGACCATGCTCAGGACTGCCGTGCATGGGTTGACATGATTAGAGATAATGGAAGAAGCTGGCTCAACCCGACCAGCGTGAACACCATTGCAGCAACAACAACCCATGCAACATTTAGTAATGGCAACATCCCATAATAAGTCCGACTTTGTGTCACATCCAGTCTTTGTAGGGATGCAGGTAAATAATTACTTTGCCAGCTGTTTGGAGGAGCTAAGCCTGTTGCTGACTTGAACCTTTGTACCTTGGCTTGATTACTGTTGGCAGATATTGATTTCACTGCTTTTATATTCTCTCTCAACATCTGCTATGAACCATTAAATGTAGTTTGATGAAAACAAATTAGTCTTTTTACCTGATTCAAGATCATGCTTAATGTAGGTATAAACTCAGTATAGTCAGGAATTATTTACTTTGGACTATATTCAAGTTATCTTCCCTGAATTATACTGGGCAACAAGATAATGAACTCTTTGGAAGTACAAAACAAGCCTCACACCATGCACATGTGAGATTCAAAACAAGGTTTGTCCTCTTTCTGGAAGTGAGCTTTGAACCGGGTGAATGTGTTCCACCTAACTCTGCACTTGTACATGGTTTTTACACCGCTTATGCCATTTTGTCAGATCTCGCTTCTGATCGCAGACAGCTAAACATTATAGCATGGCCCCTTTTCTACTGTCCGCAGAATTTGTTCTTAGAATAGTTCTCAGATAATATCAAAGTAACTTGTATTTATTTTAACTCGCCCATGAATTCTCTATAAATTGTTTGCCCTGGCAATTCATGCATTTCAATTGCGTCTAAGTATTTTTAACGTTGACTCTTTCATTAGTAATTACGCCTGTGATTTTCACCCCTTTTTCATGTATCGTGTTTCATTATGTCCCTTTTACATTTGCCTTTGAAATGCCTTCTCTGTGAGAAGTAAATGTATGTATATATATATATATATATATATATGCAAATTCAACTGTTTTTTATTAACTTTTTCCCCTTTATATTTCGACCTTATATTATCCACGATAACCCAACATATTCAATATGATGGCTGTGTGTTGGAGGCTCTATTCCAACACGTGCCTTGCTACAGAACCAATAAAATGCAATATCAAATATTCTAATTAAATTAAACTATTATTAAATGAAATAAAGTATTAACAAATGGTAATAAATCCAGGTAAGCAGTTCTTGTGAACTGTGATAGGTATATCCAAAAAGGTGAACAAGTTTACTATAATAGATAATGTATTAACAAGTAGTGATTTATCTACCTTCCTATGCGGGCTAGGCGCCCTTCGCTCAAAATCTTTAATAAGTCTAGCGATAGTCCACCACCTTTCTGAACAACAATATGGATTTAGTTCTATTGCATGTATGTTCTACTGCAGATATCCTAACAATCATCTCCGAATGCATATATTCTCCACTGGACAAGACTGATGAAGCTAAGGTGGTAGCGCTTGATATATCCAAAGCTTTGACATGGTCTGGCATGAAGGTGTTCTCATGAAAATGAATTTGTACGGTATTAGTTACTGAACGAATATTTAATATAATCAAGTCCCTCTTAGCCAAAAGAAAGATCCAGGTTGTCTTCAATAGCCATACATCTAAACAACATGATATTAATGTGAGTATGCCCCAGGGGCTGATGTTTGGACCTTTATTATTCCTGTTATTCATAAACGACTTCCCTGATGCAATTGTGTTCAAGATGAGTATATTTGCTGATGCCACACTCTATTCTAGACATTTGGGCAAACAAAAGCACACATATCCAAGGCTGAATCCTTAAAAAATTACCCTTGGTCTGTAGTGAAATGGGGACAAAAATGGATGGTTACATTTAATGCTACTAATACAAAGCTCTTTTTCTTTAACAATTATATGAAACCTTTTCAATCACCGATTGCCATGGCTAATAGCACCCTACCTGAGAGTCCATCATTCAGACTCCTCGGCATTCACAGGTAACATGAATTGGAACAAATACATAGAAGACATTGCCAAGGCTGCTGCAAAGAAGATAGGCTCCCTCTACCATGCTAGAAAATTTCTCATACTTGTCAGTATCCTATATCTACAAAGCCACCATTTGCCCATCCATGAAGTATTGTTGACCACATCTGGGCTGGTGCATCAACCACTAGTCTCTCCTTCTTAGATAGGGTCCAAAAACGAACCTCTAGTCTAATAGGTCCCATACTGTTTCCCAATCTCTAATCATATCTCTAATCCCATCATCGCAATGTTGCATCTCTGTGATTGTTCTACAAGTACTTCAATGGAATGTGCTCCGACGGACTTGCTGCACTGGTCCCCCCCTCGACATAAATACCTTCGACCAACCCGATAATCAGCAAAATCCCACCTTTATTGTGGATGGAGGTCCCAGATACAGGAAAGCTTTTTACTCTAGATTCTTTCCTCGCACTGCTAGCCTTTGGAATTCCCTCCCTCCTCCCTGTTTCCCTGACTGTATCAAGATGCAGAAATTTAAATGAAATGGGAACAAACATCTCGCTGCACAACTCCCCACTTAGAATTCCTGTGTAGGTATGGCCCCTAATTCACAGTAGCCCCTTACGTCTCAGTGGCAATGTGTCTTGTTTGGGGTGAATAAAAGTTTTATTTTAATTATTCAATAGAATAAATAAGATTGGGTTTAATGTTTGGTGGTCGGTAACTATTACCTATAAAAATTGCCTCAGTGTGAGAGGATTGCCTTCTAGGACTTAGGACATAGTTTTGACTGGACTATGCCAGGAAGCTGCACTTTGTATGAATATGTGCATCAACACATCAGAGACTAAGGTCCTCTCTTTCTGCGTTTCTCCGGAGGTCTGGAGACTACTGTCTCTGAATGGAATTAATTTGAAGAACATAGAATCATTCGTGTACTTTAGGTCCATTGGGCAGGGCAGAGTGGAGGTCAATCATTGAGTAGAGGCTGCTAGATGCACCTCCAACGGTCCTTCTGAGGGTGTCGAGAGATTTGAGATCTCAGTATCAACTAAATGTGTGTCTATCAATTTGTCGTCTGGTTGTAGACATCGCCAATGACGGTGGTCAATCGTCGAAAGTTGGAATTCTTTGACAATTATTGTCTACACTTCATTTTGCGTTGTTGGCAGGTCGACCGCGTTCCAACTGCTGTTCTCTGCCAATACCTGAACCTGAAGCAAAATATTGACAGGGAGAAATTAACAGAACTTAAAGTTCTGGGTCAGTGCTAGTTTGAAAATGTAAGTCAAGATTTACAGTTTGAATGATTTAGATCACATTAATATCTTCTGCTGCTAATAGAGAGTGCAACAAGCAATTCAATTCGAGGCAGACACAAATATACACACAGGACAAAAACCTTCTAAAAACAAGATATTGAAAAGTTGGGACACATGTTTTGAACATTTTATCCAACCTTTGGGTGAGGATCAAGCTGAAACATTTGTTCTTATTTGGTTAGAAGAGGAGAAATCTTTCAGCCAATTTTGCTTTTGTGTCAATCAATAATGCCCCTTTTTAGGGAGATGGATTTTCCCCACATTAAACTGACTTTCTGTTACATCCAGTCACCGAGGGAGATATTAAATAAGTACACGTTTCAACCAGTTTACTCAAATTCCATTTCAATTTCTGTGAAAGATACACTGTTTAAAGTTCTTAGGTTAGGTTTTATAAGGTGGCTCACTTAAAAGTAGCCTGATCTCTCAGCCACAATATTTTGTGTAAAATGGATCAATTAACGAAGCAAAAAAAACATTATCTGGTATACTCCCCCTTATTCCCTCCGTGTCAAATATAGCATAGGCAAGCAGTTCCTCCAATTAATAGACAAACACTTCCCACCATCAAATAAGCTCCATAAACTTTTTAATAGAAATACGATCAAAACGGGTTATTCTTTGCTTTCCGGCTGTAGGATCCATTCTAGCCTCAAAACCAACAGCATCAATTAATCCCCCCAACACTCCCACTGCTCATGCAAAAGAGGGGAGGTTTGCCCCTTAGGAGGAGGATGCACAGTCAGTTCCATAGTGTACGAAGCTAAAGCTATATCCGGTGTAATTGCCAAGAAGGAAGAAATTTACATCGGAATGACCCAAGGAACTTTCAAACAGAGACTCTACGCGCACAATAACATCTTCAGATATCTGGAAAAAAACCACATCACCACCTTAGCAACCACTATATGGGAACTCAAGAGGTCCAACAATCTCTATAAAATAGAATGGAGGATCATCGATAAACCAAAGTCCTATAGCCCCAAGTCCAGGAATTGTCCCCTATGCACCACTGAAAAATTCAGGATTATACAGGCAATCCATAAACTACATGAACATTAAAACCAATGTCTTCAAAAAATGCCCCCACAAAAGAAAATTATCCATAAACTACATGAACATTAAAACCAATGTCTTCAAAAAATGCCCCCACAAAAGAAAATTTCTGCTAGCCCAATGGACTAGCAACGAAAATACATAACTCACTAATACCCCCATAAGACCAATAATCTCCACATCATAAAAAATATATGATATACCCACCCCAAGACCTTTCCAAAACTTATCAATTTGTTTATATACAACATAACACCCTCCCAGGTATATTGTACATGCCACAACCACATCCCCCTTACCAACCCCAATATAACCTACACTCACACCTTCTTTAACCTATCTATCACAAATATAACATAAATCATTAGATAGCCCATCACATTTTAAAATATATAACATGATAAATACACAACTACCAAACCCCATTAAATTAAAGGATTTATAGATGACTAAGACTTAACCCCCCTTCGTCTCACACAGACCCTCTAATGAACACATAAACATTATTAGATAAAGCAAACAGAATGAACTAAATACAACACACCAACACGATTGCATATTGCAATGATAGTTAATACAGTAGATATGTTATGATTTTTAGATCTCGTTTTGATTTGACGACGCCCGTCATATCATCTGGCGTGTTGTTGTCATGTCGACCACCGCCTTAGTGTGCCTTGTTTGGGTGATTCCCGACAGCTCAAAAGTGGAATCCGGTGCACTGGGACCCGTTCTATAGTCGCCACAGTGGCACAAGAGTTGGAGCACATGATCACGCTTGCTACCACAAAGTTACACGCTGATTGCTCATGTGCCGTGGTCACTGTGGCAAAGAATAACATTCCAAACAAACACAGTTTTCTGGAGTCAGCGGCCATTATTTGTCTTTTCTCCTGGGAGCTATGAGCTCACTACTACGTCTGCCGCTTTCCCCATAAAAACAGCTGGTCCAAGTGGCGAAGAGGAGAAAAATCTCGGACCATCCAAGAAGCATAACAACAGTGACGCTCGGTTCTTCCAGTAGCAACAGCAAAACGACAGCAGACTCAACCCTTCAATCAACAACAACAAGAACACTTCAACACCTACTACAAGAAATAGCGACTCAGCTCTTCAACAACGACATATCGTCTGCTATTGCAACCAAATCAATAACTCAACTATTCGTACTACTACTACTACGGCCGCGCCGTCCTCCCCACCAACGTCATACATTCAACAACGGTGACTATTCTTACTACTACTACCGCTGTCATTACTAAGACCAAATCGGCTGCTATAAACAATCTTGAACTCTCCAAAATTATTTCTTGGAAAATTCCTTCCCATTTGTTTGGAAATAAAACATTAAGTTCATTCCAATTTTAATCCTGTGTTGTCTGTTATTTCCTGCTTGTCACCATACACGTTCAATAATATAACAGATATCACTTAGATAAACCCATTCACTGATAAAGATATAGCCTCCTTAAACATCCAGCCACCACATAGCAATTACTTCACTCAAATATAAAATATAGACCCCCCCCCCCATAAATATACCTTTTAAAACTATAAATAAAAAATAAAATAAAATGAAATAAAATACTTTAAAAGATACTAAATTATAAAAAAATAAATTAAAAACTTACGCCAAACTACGCCACACAATTACTCCTAAAATAAACACTTTTTAAGCACAACATCCATCATCAATAATGAAATTATTTTAAATAAAACTTAATTACGATTAAGACCCATATATTAATATTAAGATGCTGAGGATGTCTTATGGACTATAGACGTTTTTTAAAATACATCCTTTAAAATACAACTTTAAAAAAAATGCAAAACTATAAATAAATAAAAAAATAAATAAAATAAAACACTTAATAAATCCCACCCAACAAAAATATAACTCTGATACCGGCACTTTCTTGAAAAGGGATGCTTCAGCAAGGCACCGGCTAACGGTGAATCCAAACGCCATTTCAACCTGTTGTATACATTTTGGGATGCTGAGGGTTCCTTATGGAGATAGACGTTTTATTTAAATTTAAAAAGCCAGTCCATCTGGATGAAACCGCGGTACAACTCTGAAATATGTAACGTATAGTTTTCTAAATAAATTATTTGTATATATATATATGTGCGTGTGTGTGTGTATATAATTGATTTCAACCTTCCCGCGCCAGCTGTTCTGTTTTGTCTATGAATAATTATTCAATTGATAATCAATATGTTTTATTGACCTCTCATTTTCATTTGTTTTCTCTCTGAAGATATTGATTCTGTGTTTCAAGTCAAGTTTAAGATGCGGTGTCAGATGTTTGGGCTTAACGTGTTGTGTTCTTCTTTCTCCTTTTATCACTCGTCAGAGACAAGGCTACGATCTTCAAAATGTGCACAGCCAATTCACTCTGCTTTTCAGATAAAGTTTCATAAACAACAGTTTTCAAACAAATCTTTATTGTGAACATTGGGTAATTGGGTTGCCATGACTCCCCAGTATTTTGACCGGTTTGATTCGGTTGTTGGCATTGGTTTCTCTGATTCTAAAAAGAATCAGTTACTTACAGGAGGGACCACGTGAAGGTTGGGTTTTTATCACAAATAGCATCAAGCGGTACCAGTCCTTATTTAGGAACTTTGGAGAGAGTGGAGATCCCTTAGTTGCCATTACTTCCAGTTCCACTTTCATTTGGAGTGGTAGTACCTGTCAGGGTCACATCTTTGCTGAGCATAACATGAAATTGCATCTGGAGATATACATTTACATCTGGAGATATGCATCCTGAAACAAACAAACAAACACCATGAATAAATATTTGATCATATTTAGAGCTTGAACATTTTCTTTTATCAAAATGACTCTATTCAGCATTAAATGACCCCAAAATAGTTGACATAAAAAGAAACAAATAAATAAAAACGGTAAATGGGATATCTAATTTACATAATAGTTCTAAAAAGCATTGACCGGTATAATAGATTTCTAATTCTATTATTTTCGTTTCTTATATATCAGCAACAGCTTTGTATACAAATTATTATCACATAGATATCCTTAGTTGTGTGATGCTATTAATATAATTATGCTGTATCTAGAGACAATAGACAATGTCTTCTATATCATTGATATTATTACAGTGTATCAAAACTTTTTTTTACAGAACTTTACTCCAACGATTACTTTATGTAACTCCATTCTCTTTCTCTCCATGGTTCAGCAGGTGAACTGTCTCTAAACTCCACTCTTAATGTTTTTTGAACACTAATATGTATTTGATAGAAGGGGGAGATTATTTGGGATAGAAGGCGGTTGAAAGATACCAAAGGTTCAAATTCCCTCTCTCTCTATCTTCCTTTAATATCACTTTTCCCTTGTTCAAGAGTTAGACGGTTTTTGATATTTTGCAAATTCACTCTCCAGTCGTCACAGTTCAATGGGTCAACTGTCTTCAAATTTCACTCTGTACGGTCTTGTCTGATCACTTGCTTCCAAGGTTTTTCTTAGCTGACCAACCTTCCTGCAATTCAAGACATCAATGCTTCTGCAACGTTTTATTCAAGAGGATGAGCGCGCCACGGATATACTGTACACATCTACTTTAATTATGACTCACCCCCAAAAAGCCACGTTTGCTTAAATATATCACAAAGCTTTAAAATTAAAACTTAATTTAACCAGAGTTATGCACCTTGTGTCAGTTTTATTTATTTATTTATTTATTTTTAAAGAATAATCCACGCATCCTTATGAGAAGCTTGGTCTGTTGGTCGATCGATCGGTCACGTTTCCGTTTTTCATCACTGAACGTACAGATTGAATGGATACATCTTATTTTCGATGTGTCTTATCATCTAAATAACAGGCTCTGTTTGTCAGTCATCTGCCATGTTTATGTAATAATATACTAAGGCATTTTATGTTCATATGTACGTTATCACCTTTCACACACATTGAACAAAAATGAGATTGTCTGATCAGCAAAGATGATGATTGGTGATTAATCCGATGCTGCTAAGGTAAAAAAATCCGACTATATCCATTTTAAAAGGAATCGTTTCAAAATAAAATTGTCACCCCCACCAACTAAAACGATACAATTTTAAATAAAAACATATCTGGGGTGGTGCTACCCAGAGCACCCTTTCTTGCCTTGACAGAGTACAAAATCGACTTCGAAATCTAGTGGCCGATGTCCTCTTCGCCTCCCTACTACCTCTTTCTCACAGAAGAGACGTTGCTAGTCTTTCTCTACTCTATCGTTATTTTCATGACCTGTGCCCTACTGAGCTTCAATCTATGCACCCCTCGGTAAAACATTGACAAGAAATTTTTTTTTTAGCTGCAACTACTGTCAATAGTTTCCCTTTCTCTCTCTTTCTACCTAAAACTAAACTGAACTTCTATGAGCAAAGTTTCTTTCCGAGAACTGCCTGTCTTAGAACACGATACTACGGGGCTGCTTCCCAGCTGACTACAACATGGGTAGTTTTCAAGTCCAATGTAAACAAATTCTTGTTGAGCTGCCCTCTTAAATAATTAAATTCTGCCCATTCACCACCATCTTTAACAATCATCGCGGTGTTGTCTCACCGCCCACCTAACACTCATTTAACCCATTATCCTTGAGTGGTCTTTGAGCCTTGATAAATGATGACACCTTAGTAAAAAAAAAAAAATTTCAAAAAGTGGCATTCGTTTATTTGATTTAAAGAATATTGAGTTGATCATTCTTTTTATAAGAAGACAGTGACTATTGCTTTAAAAAGAATTAAATGGCTACAATTTTAAATAAATAAATATGGAAAAAACATTTGTTTCATGTATTTAAAGAATATTAACACCAACATTTATACAGTTTGATGTAGAAAGCACTGTGGACTGTCCATGGGGTCCCACTAGTTATTATTATTATTATTATTTTTTGTCTTGTCTCATGCTGAGATTAAACGTTTCATGAATGACTTCCAACTTCTCGTGTCTGTTGCCATTCCACTTGTGCTGCCTGCTAGGATCAGGTTGTCATCGACTGATACCTTCCATGTCATAAGTGGCTTATCCTTATTAATCTGATCTAGCAATTTGTTTCAAAAATATATTACTCTATCAGCAAAAAAATTTAATTGTTTAACAGATTAAGTTTCTTCAAGATCAAGAAGAAATATGAAAAAAATGTCCACCATAGTTAGAAATGCTATTAGATATTTTGAAAGTCTCAATTAAATCAACTCTAATTCTTCTCTTTAGTAAAGTAGTTAATCCTAATTTTTCCAATCTCTCCCAATAACTAATATTTTACTCTGTTTTATTCATTTTATCACTCTTCTTTGTATGCCTTCCAATTTCAATATTACATCCCAACATCCAGGTCTACACACTGGAGACCAAGTATGAGTGTAATGCTCTATATGAGGTCTTATTAAAGCTTTATATATCTTTAAAAAATTTGGCTCCCTTGAAATTATATTTTAACCATCCATCTGACCATTCTATTTGCCCTCTAGACAGATAGATAAAATATTATTAACTTTAAATATATCATAAAACCAACTCCCAAATCGCATTCTTCATTTACTTTTTTGATCTCTCTATTGTGTAACATGTATTAAATTTTAATATTCCTCGATGTCGTACTTGACATTTTTCTATGTTAAATTTGAATTTCTAAGTATCTTCCCAACATGGCAGCTTATTTACATCAATTTATGTTTTTAATAATGATCTAGCTAAAAAGTAATCGTAGCTCAGGGTTTGTTCCTACAAGTGTTACATTTTCACTTACCTCGTTGGGCTGGGTGCACCCAGTTCGTCTTGCTGGCTGGTGTACCTTGTGTTTTGTCGTTGTTGTTAATGCTCACACTGTTAAACTCAGCGTTAATAGAAAAACCATGTGGATGCTGTTGTTGCGTTATTTTAACAGTTTTATTTAAAAGACAAGACAGAAAAACTGAACTTGTATGTAGTCAGTAGTAGAGAGCAAGCACGTGAGAGCGAGACAAGATAAAGTAATTACTGGGAGAGATTTACTTGAGTCATTCTGAACTACTGCTACTCTCCCTCCGACCTGCCTTGCTGGCAGCAGCATCGTTTTTCACACCTGTCTCGGACGAGAATCTGGAACAAAAGAGGTTGAGTCGGCCCCGAACAGAAGTGACGTAACTTCCGGCTGCCATTTTGTCTCCACCCCACCTTTTTGGGCGTCTCGTTGATCTGGCATCTTTCAATATCTAACACAAATGGCTATCATACATCCAGTATCTCATGAATCATGAAGTATCTGAACAAAGAACCTCTGACATTTCAATTGAGATAGGCTTGAACATGAAATGGTCAGTTAGTGAGCTGTATTTGTCGTTTTTCTGGTTTTGGTGAACTAAGCTACCGTATCGAGATTGACAACAGATTCCACAATTCTTGACGGCATGAAAGGGTTAGAGGTTAGGGTTCCACATCTAAGTGACTTTCCGGCTCTAAAAGCAAACAGTGTCATGTCGTCGGGTCAGTGACCATTGCCTTTATCTAGACTGGCTTGACAATTGATGCCAATCTGACAGAATCAATACCTTGTTTGACTACATCATTGAGTGCGGAGTGACGAGGCAGACGTTTGACTATAGCAGCACTGATGGAGATGACATAAACAGAACCCCAGAAATTCTCACCTTCATAATTTTGTCCAAAACTTATTTACAATATTTACTATTTTCTTAGAAATATTCTAATTTTTCATTTTGAGTAGTAAATGATAAGATATCAAATTCCGTTTTTTTATTGTTTTTTGTTCACATGATGCAATCAGTTTTTTAAATTGATTTTTGTTCACATGATGCAATCAGTTTTTTCAATTGTTTTTTGTTCACATGATGCAATCAGTTTTTTTTTTATTGTTTTTGTTCACATGATGCAATCAGTTTTTTTTAATTGTTTTTTTTTTCTCTACCCCAACAGGTTCCTCCATATATGTTTTTCTTTATATGTTGCGCCTCTTATCGGATTCATTCCATCTATGTCCTGCGATTGTTCAATGATCCAGTGGCCATGTTGTTCTTCTATTTTGCTGTTTCCCTTCTCATCAGAGACCAATGGGCATTTGGATGTCTTTTTTACAGGTAAAAACGTAATGATTGTTGCCCATTATATGTTGCGCCTCTTATCGGATTCATTCCATCTATGTCCTGCGATTGTTCAATGATCCAGTGGCCATGTTGTTCTTCTATTTTGCTGTTTCCCTTCTCATCAGAGACCAATGGGCATTTGGATGTCTTTTTTACAGGTAAAAACGTAATGATTGTTGCCGATTCTATGTACTTATATCTGCAAGGATCATTTATTAAATTTTGGCAAATTCTTTGAATCAAAAGAAAAGGAATCAACCAATTGCTAAAATATTTACTGGAACAGAATTTAAGTTTCCTTTTCCCCTTTTATATTCTAGCAGATACTTTGTTAATAATAGAATTAATTCCCCCTAGTAGAACAGTTTTGCACCACTTTATGTCCCCTTGCAAAGATTAAAATCACATATATATGCAACTAAATCTTATGTCTAGAATACTTATTCCAATTTTGATCAAAATCCACTACATAATTTTGTTTCTAGAAAAATGTCTAAAATTTCAGACTTGAACTTTTTCCATTGCAGGAACAATTCTTCGAAGACAGTAGCAAAAGTATACAGAAACAATAGATACGAAGAAAGGAAGTAAAACAAAGTGACAAAAAACATACAATCCTCACTAACTTGATAAGGAGGTCTTACTCTGAAATATTGTTTAAAAATATAATACTACTCCTTAACATCTTCTTACCGGGTTTTATTTTCAATATATGCATTGACATGGCTTTCTAAAAAGATATAAAATATATCTATATATACAGTGAACCCCTGCTATTTGCGGGCTCACCATTCACAGTTTCACAAATTTGCGGATTTTCAGCATAAGCATTGACTTAACATTTTCTTCATAAATTCCGTAGAACTTACAAATATGATAATCATTTAAGTCAAAGGCCAATATGACAAAACAACGCAATTAAAAACGCTAATTATTCTGTAAGATTCATATTAAATGCAGCTCATACAAAAGCATTGGTATTCCAAATTTTCGCAAACTTTATACGAAACTGAAATATTTTTTAAAAATCAACCAACTTGCATTGTTGGTTTTCATGCAA
This sequence comes from Sepiola atlantica, assembly GCA_963556195.1. Taxonomy (NCBI): domain Eukaryota; kingdom Metazoa; phylum Mollusca; class Cephalopoda; order Sepiida; family Sepiolidae; genus Sepiola; species Sepiola atlantica. The sequence goes on from OY744519.1 coordinate 50,866,581, forward strand.
AAACACATGCTAATGTACAAAAACCTGATTTTTAGTGAACTTTGAGGTATCAAAATTTATTCGCGGATTTTTGTTATTCGCTGTGTCTGGAACATAACCCTCGCAAATAGCAGGGGCTTACTGTATATATATATATATATATTTCCAGATTGGGCTATTTCTTTGTTCAATAATTAATGTTTATTTTATTTTTCATTTCAGTTTTGCTGTTTCGATAAAAATGAATATTCTGTTATTCTCCCCTGGTCTTCTGATATTGCTACTCGCCAGACATGGGACTCTCAAAACGATCCTTTATTTGATCATCTGTGCTGCACCACAGGTGAGTCAAACAAAAACATTTGCTGTTCTACTTAACATCTTGTATTGCTTGAAAAGATAATTGTAGTAGAAAATTGAGATTGACAAAAATCTTTTTGAAACGGACAGATTAAAAGATAAGAGAGATATTTCAATTGTGTGGACCAAATTTAAGTGATCATTAAGGTATCTATTAAATTTAAGTGATCATTAAGGTATCTATTAAATTTAAGTGATCATTAAGGTATCTATTAAATTTAAGTGATCATTAAGCTATCTATTAAATTTAAGTGATCATTAAGGTATCTATTAAATTTAAGTGATCATAAAGGTATCTATTAAATTTAAGTGATCATTAAGGTATCTATTAAATTTAAGTGATCATTAAGCTATCTATTAAATTTAAGTGATCATTAAGGTATCTATTAAATTTAAGTGATCATTAAGGTATCTATTAAATTTAAGTGATCATTAAGGTATCTATTAAATTTAAGTGATCATTAAGCTATCTATTAAATTTAAGTGATCATTAAGGTATCTATTAAATTTAAGTGATCATTAAGCTATCTATTAAATTTAAGTGATCATTAAGGTATCTATTAAATTTAAGTGATCATTAAGCTATCTATTGAATTTAAGCGATCATTAAGCTATCTATTAAATTTAAGTGATCATAAAGGTATCTATTAAATATAAGTGATCATTAAGGTATCTATTAAATTTAAGTGATCATTAAGCTATCTATTAAATTTAAGTGATCATTAAGGTATCTATTAAATTTAAGTGATCATTAAGGTATCTATTAAATTTAAGTGATCATAAAGGTATCTATTAAATTTAAGTGATCATTAAGGTATCTATTAAATTTAAGTGATCATTAAGCTATCTATTAAATTTAAGTGATCATTAAGGTATCTATTAAATTTAAGTGATCATAAAGGTATCTATTAAATTTAAGTGATCATTAAGGTATCTATTAAATTTAAGTGATCATTAAGCTATCTATTAAATTTAAGTGATCATTAAGGTATCTATTAAATTTAAGCGATCATTAAGGTATCTATTAAATTTAAGCGATCATTAAGATATCTATTAAATTTAAGCGATCATTAAGGTATCTATTAAATTTAAGTGATCATTAAGGTATCTATTAAATTTAAGTGATCATTAAGGTATCTATTAAATTTAAGTGATCATTAAGGTATCTATCAAATTTAAGTGATCATTAAAGTATCTATTAAATTTAAGTGATCATTAAGGTATCTATTAAATGTAAGTGATCATTAAGGTATCTATTAAATTTAAGTGATCATTAAGGTATCTATTAAATTTAAGCGATCATTAAGCTATCTATTGAATTTAAGTGATCTTTAAGGTATCTATTAAATTTAAGTGATCATTAAGGTATCTATTAAATGTAAGTGATCATTAAGGTATCTATTAAATGTAAGTGATCATTAAGGTATCTATTAAATTTAAGTGATCATTAAGGTATCTATTAAATTTAAGCGATCATTAAGCTATCTATTGAATTTAAGCGATCATTAAGCTATCTATTGAATTTAAGTGATCTTTAAGGTATCTATTAAATGTAAGTGATTATTAAGGTATCTATTAAATTTAAGTGATCATTAAGGTATCTATTAAATTTAAGTGATCATTAAGGTATCTATTAAATTTAAGTGATCATTAAGCTATCTATTAAATTTAAGTGATCATTAAGCTATCTATTAAATTTAAGTGATCATTAAGGTATCTATTAAATTTAAGTGATCATTAAGGTATCTATTAAATTTAAGTGATCATTAAGGTATCTATTAAATTTAAGTGATCATTAAGGTATCTATTAAATTTAAGTGATCATTAAGGTATCTATTAAATTTAAGTGATCATAAAGGTATCTATTAAATTTAAGTGATCATTAAGGTATCTATTAAATTTAAGTGATCATTAAGGTATCTATTAAATTTAAGTGATCTTTAAGGTATCTATTAAATTTAAGTGATCTTTAAGGTATCTATTAAATTTAAGTGATCATTAAGGTATCTATTAAATTTAAGTGATCTTTAAGGTATCTATTAAATTCAAGTGATCATTAAGGTATCTATTAAATTTAAGTGATCTTTAAGGTATCTATTAAATTTAAGTGATCATTAAGGTATCTATTAAATTTAAGTGATCATTAAGGTATCTATTAAATTTAAGTGATCATTAAGGTATGTATTAATTTAAGTGATCATTAAGGTATCTATTAAATTTAAGTGATCATTAAGGTATCTATTAAATTCAAGTGATCTTTAAGGTATCTATTAAATTTAAGTGATCATTAAGCTATCTATTAAATTTAAGTGATCATTAAGCTATCTATTAAATTTAAGTGATCATTAAGGTATCTATTAAATTTAAGTGATCATTAAGGTATCTATTCTACTTTTTTAGACCATTATGTGCAAACAAATTAAAAGAAAAACAATTATTTTAGAATTTAGAGTGGGGGATTAGTTGCGTATATATATTTAATGTAAAATGATCACCCATTTCCGGGCCATTCTAACTTTTTAGGACAGTTAGCTAATTTTTTTACCACTAGGCCAACTGGCAAAGTCATAAAACCACACGTAATTGCTTCTTTTTTTTTTCGTATTACCACCCGTATTTAGGGCTAATAATAGGAAGGAAGAATGTTTTTTTATGACTTTTAACAGTGACATATTTTATACTAAAGTTTGTCTAGGAACATAGCTAAGATTTAAAACAAACAAAATTGGTTATATGTCCTTAAAAGCTGTTTGGTCTAAAAGTGGTGATCATTTTACGTTAAATTTATATGCAAAACTGATTTTTTTTTGTTTTATTTATTTTTACCACTAAGTTTTTCAGGCTGTTTACATGTAATCACCTCCAAAAATGAGATTCTACTTGTTTTCGTGAACTTCAAATTGTTCTGAAATGAATGAATATGAAAACATTATCAAATTTATCCCCAACATCTTGTGTGTGTGTGTGTGTATATATATATTTGTATGTACTAACTGTTAACCACTTGTCAAGTCCCAAAGGCCACTCAAGGATAAGGGTTAATGAGTTTGTTAGATGGACGGTGAGACAACATCGTGAGGATTAGTAATAATGGTTGAAACTGGGCAGAATTTGATTATTTAAGAGGACGGCTTAACAAGAATTTGTTAATATTGGACTTGAAAACGGCCATGTAGTCAGCTGAGAAGCAGCCGCATGGTATTATGTTTCGACAGATGGATAGTTCTTGGAAAGAAACTTTGCTCATATAAATTCTGTTTAGTTTTAGGTACACAGAAGAAGGAAAGAAAATTTATTTACAGTTGTAGCTAGATGAGTTTTTGTTGTGAATGTTTTAGGGAGGGGGGGGCATAGATTGGAGCTCAGTCAGACACCTACCCACCTACCATGAAAATAACGATAAAGTAGAGAAAGACTAGCAACCACTCTGAGAAAGAGGCTGTAGGGAAGAGAAAAGAACATCCCGACTAGGTTTTGAAGGTGGTTTTGTACTCTGTCAAGGCAGGGCAGGGTAATGTGTTTAGAAAAAAAGAGGAAAACTATCTGACAGTATGACATAAAGATGATTAATAATTTTTAATTTTGGCATATTATATATCTTCTTCAATTATACAAAATCTAAGCGTAAAAAATGTTTTCTTTCTCTTTTTTCCCCCCCAGCAATTATTTTTCCTTATTCATTTGTAATGCTTTCTCTAATATGAACACATTTTTTTTCTTCGCTTTTGCAATTCTGAAGAAGGTATATAATATACCGAAACGTTACATGAAATGTATATAGACTTTTACACAAAAATATTTTCTAGTCATCTTTATCATATACCTATAATTTTATTACAATTCAAAATGAGATTATTGATTAAAATAAGAAATGTGCAAATAGGAAAAATAAATCAAATTCTGAAAAATTTTCTCTTTCAGGTTATTTTGGCAATTCCATTTCTTCTTGTCAATCCTCTTGGATATTTGATGTGCTCGTTTGACATTGGGCGGCAGTTTCTCTTCAAGTGGACAGTCAATTGGCGATTCCTTCCAATTGAGATCTTTGAAAACCGTTTCTTCCATATTGCCCTCCTTGTGCTACATATCTCCATTTTGGCTTTGTTTGCTTTTTGCCGTTGGAAATAGTAAGAAATTTATTATTTTTGTGACAATATCTTTTAAGTCTTAGTTAAAATGTTGTAGTAAAAAATATAGTCAGTAACATCCATATATTTTTGTTTATTAAAGTTGCTACACATGTACATTAACCTGACTCAAATTTAAATCTTGTCAACTTCCATTCTTTTAAAAATCATTAAATATGAGAACTTGCATTACTTATAAAATATATTATTTATTGAATACAGGTTTAAAATTTCATGCAAATTGGATGAATCTCTGAATTTTTAGTGATTAAACAAACATTAACATGTAGGTTTGTTTATAAGGAATAATCTCTGTATTACAAAATTGCCCACTCCTCTCTCTCTCTCTCTCTCTCTCTCTCTCTCTCTCTCTCTCTCTCTCTCTCTCTCTCTTCATCACTGATATGATTAATAACTTATGTCTTTAATCTACTGATGTTTTGTGGTAAAAAATGATCAGAAATTAAATAAACTTGACAATTTCAGCAATATCTCTTCCCCAACCTGGGAAGAAAATTAATTTAGTTTCATCTGTAAAGAAAACATATACAGGAATTATTTTCATTTACTAATTCACGCCTAACATTAACTTGGGATTTTGGTTTATAACATGAGGTGTAATATATATATATATATATATATATATATATATATATATATATATATGTATATATATATATATGTATATATATATATATATATATATATATATATATGTGAATGAAAGGAGGAGAAACTAAATTATCAGTAAAGTCATCAACGTTTCGTCTTCATCAAGAAAAGACTTCCTCAGGATGGTTTAAGAGAATAAAAAAAGTTAAAAACACAAGTATATTACTTGGAAATAGTCTGTATGTATAGAATGTAAAAAATATTTATGTTCATCTTCTGGGCGAAACATGGCCGACTAAAATAAAAATTTGTAATACGAATGTTTATAACTTTTTTATTCTCATAAACCATCCTGAGGAAGTCTTTTCTTGATGAAGACGAAACGTTGATGACTTTACTGATAATTTAATTTCTCCTTCTTTCATTCACATTACGTTTGGAATACTATTTCCATTTTTATCATATATATATATATATATATATATATATATAATTTTTTTTTTTTTCATTTATATATGTATTACAGAAGATCAGAACAACATCGGTACCGTCGGTTTCAAATCCAAACAAAGGAGACCTATAATTTGTCTCCTTTACCGGACTCTCTTCAGCTTCTGTTTATGTCTGCCTCCCCGGAAAATATTGGCGTGTGTGTTGTGTGACTTTTTGATATTTCGATCCTATGTTTTATTTTTCATGCGCAAGCCACCATTTTCCGGGGAGGCAGACATAAACAGAAGCTGAAGAGAGTCCGGTAAAGGAGACAAATTATAGGTCCCCTTTGTTTAGATTTGAAACTGACGGTACCGATGTTGTTTTGATCTATAATATATAAATAAATATTACGCTCTTATTTTTTATTTTCCTTAATAATTGAGCACTCCGCTGTGGTTCTCTCCTCATATATATATTAGGTTACTAATTTCAGAGCATATATATATATATATACAGGGTGTCCCAAAATAATGTATACACCCTTTGAATTGTTATAAGTCGTTCAATTTACTGATTTTTATTTGCAAGATTGATAAACAAAATTGAGTAAGAATATTCATTTAAAAATACTGACAGTAAAATTAACAAAAACATAGAAAATTAACTTTTAACAAAGATAAAGGCTACTTAGGGTAATTTCAGAATGTTCATAAAATGAACCCTCATCCTAACCCCAACCCGTTCTGCTCAATACACTTTCCATATAGTGAAGACGTGAAGAATTGTACCTACAAACGTCCTGCGACATTTACTCTGGTATTTGAGCACATTCTACTACAATTACTACTCCCATTTGTTTGCAATTACTTCAGGTTTCTTGCTTTAAACATTGTAGCCTTTACGTTTATTAAAAGTTAATTTTCTATGTTTTTGTTAATTTTACTTTCAGTATTTTTAAATGTGTATCTTACTGTTCTACTCTTTTATCAATTTTGTTTGCAAATCAAACTCAGTAAATTGAACGAGTTATAACGATTCAAAGGGTGTATACATTATTTTGGGACACCCTGTATATATATATGATGGTTGCAACTTGTGCCCAAGTATTGTCATCACCTGATATTATTTTTATTACTTTTTAGCTTTGCTATTGACTTATATTCTCGGCTACAAATACAACAAACATGCAGGTACCCCTTGTAAAGGAGACTGCTTAATTATTCTAGTGAACCCTCATGGGATGTTTGAGACCTCCAACTGAAAACATTACACTCTTGTGAATAACACACATTTCACATAGATTATTTTCTTTGCCACACATGGTCTCACCTAACTTTAAAAGTCATTTCTTAATTAGACTTTTAGTTTCTGACTTAGCCCAAGTTTGACAGAAGGCAGACCCTACATGTAATTCTATCCAACAAGATAAGTCTCAACAAATATAAAAAGGACCCACAAAACAACCCGCTATATAACACGTGGACACTATTGAGAGCTTTCAGATGACATTTTTAAAGAAATCACATGTAATTCATTCTTGATACCAAAGGATGAATGTTCAAATCACGTCAGGGTCATTTTCTTAGAAGCAGCATTGATTCCAAAAGATTACTTTCATGCAATAATAAACAGGTGTTAATGACCAGAAGTTTTATACAATGTTTTATTTATCATACAAAGACTGTCATGAAGACAATATAATGATGGCTTTAAATTTACTTATATTCACAGTCGATTTTAGCCAAGGTTCATACTGCCACCATCACTGTCAACTCATGTACTGCCCTAGGTTTCTAAGATTTAGGCTATCTCCCATAACTACTTTTGGTGATAACTAGTGTTGGGACGATTAATCGGAATTGTGAATCAGTAGAATCAGAACCTTTTGGGGTATCGGAATCAGAAAAATTTGTGCCTATTTTCCGAGGCCAAAAACGGTTCTTTTAATTGTTTTTTTTTTTGTTTGTTTTTGTTTAAAACTTAATTTTTCATTCCTGGTACTAATAATAAATTGATAAATATTTATTGATTTTAAACTACCAGTAAAACTAAAATCTATAGATCACCCCCCTCCCCATAAGTGTATTTTTACGTTTGCAAAAATATATGCACATATTACATGGGATTTTAAGGTAATCAGAAAATTTAAAAAATAAAAAAAAACACTCTATAGCTAAATATTCAGAGATTTTAAAAGAATCGGAATCAGAAATGTAGAACAGAATCGGTAATTGTATCGGAATCGGAAAAAAATATTGGAATCGTTCCATCACTAGTGATAACAGAGACAACAGTAGATGATGATTTCACACCATCATCACAAAATCGTTAAATATTATTTAAGTAAAGAGGCCTACATAAATGTAGGCTGAATCTGTTCTCAATTTGGAATAAAAGGAAGTTTACTGTCAGCTGTTTTTTTTCGACTCGTCCTCCTCAACGGCTGTCAGCATGTTGTTATCATGTACTTGGACGGGTGATCATTTGGGAATATCAGGTGCTGTATGTAAAACACAGTCCTAGTGGCCTTGCAAGTCTGAGAATGGTACCGATCTGCAAATACAATGAACATAGCATATAATCCTGGCCCATTCGTTGTGATCTGTGTTGACCAGACACTGGTTGGCGATAATTGATAGAATTTAGTTTCTGTAGATTTTATGTCATTTTCTTTGCATTTTTCATATTTCTTAAAAAATAATTTTTGTTTTTACAGTTTGTTGCCAACATTGAATTTCTCATTGAGTCGAAAGACGGAAAACAGCAGAAATCTGGGACCTTCTCATATCCTTTTTTTAACTTTTTATTTGTCTTTGATCTTAATTGAAAAAGACTCATGTTTTTGTCACTCTTCATTAGTTTTTTGATTTTTTCCAAAAATTTTAGCTTTTCACATAATTTTACATGATGATCATAAATGCAGAAAACTGACTGAATCCTATTTTTCGAGAAAATTCTAATTTGTCCTCCAGGGGCTAAAATGGCCCTAAATGCTGAAATAGTTTTTACTTCAAATGTACTGAAAGTTTGGATTAACGGTTATTTACATGAAACAAGTAATGGTTACACCAGAAAAAATCTGGTTTTCCCCTCAGGAGGACTGACAAATGCTCTCAAAATTGGCAAAAAATTGTGTGCTAATACAGCTGAAAGCACATATGAAAAACGCATTTCCAAATAAAAACTCTTGTATATACTTACGTATCAGGTAAAAATAAGTATCTTCATCACAAATTAAGAAAAATTATCGAGTAGATTTTAATTACAAGTAAAAATCAGTTTTATCATATTTTTCGGAATCCATGGGCCCAAGCGTAAAAAAATGTATTACCTCCCCTATTTTACGTAAATCTTCCTAAGTGCGCTCTGCTCAATGCAAAATACGATAAAATTGATTTTTAGATTTAATTAAAATTCTACTTTATAAATTTTCCTAATTTTTGGTGAGAATACTTATTTTTGCCTGATATGTAAGTATATACAAGAGTTTTTATTTGGAAATGCGTTTCACTTTATCACAGCTCCCTAAAAGTATACTCATCAATTTTTCTTGCGATTAATGTTTGTTTATATTATTATTCAAGGCGTAGCGATTGCAGTGACTTTATTCAAACACCCCACGTGTGGACCATGTCACAATCTTAGATTTCATCTTTGTGGCTGGTATCTGTATTGGGATGAATTGATCACCATAAACAACGTAGAATATTTAGAATATTAATATCTCGTTCCATCTGCCATGACTGGGAAGAAGTCTTCAGTAATTTGCAATTCTTTATACGAATACCTTATTTTTTTTTTTTTAAAGGTTAACAATGAGCATAGAAAAATTAAAATTACATTTTAAAAAATAATTAAATGGTATTTATTTAAACATTATTTACAGTGCTAAATATTATAAATTCAAAAGTATATATAACAGAGCTGATAGAGTTATGATTCACACCACAGATCCAACATTACACTGGGTTTTGTGCCTATGAGAAGCAATCGTCAGATGTTGCTTTTGTTGTAGTTCAATTCTTATTTTCTGAACTACAACAGAAGCAACATCTGACAGTTTCCATTTTGTAGGCATGAAAGCCAGTATAATATAATGTTGGGTCTGGTGAGGGTTTTTTGTAACTTTAAAAATGATAAACTGAACGCCACTTATCAGCACTTTGAGAGGACTGTTGCTTTCCAATATCAATAAATGGCTGTTAGGAAAGTTCTGACAGTTCAACAAATTTCAGAACTTTCCTAATATTATTCACGTGTAAAAAAATGTCCACTAAACAAATCGATTGTCCCTTAACATTTCTCCACAGATAGTTATTCCTCTTTTCACCTCCAACTTTATTGGGATGTGCTTCAGCCGTTCACTACACTATCAATTTTATGTCTGGTACTTCCACACGTTACATTACCTTGTCTGTGCCACAACTTTGCCAACCGTATTCAAGTAAGTGCAATCCTTTCTACTTTACAATAATTGTTTGCCTTAAAATTCAATGTTATCAACATGTGTACAAGTATTAAGGGTAGGTATCCCAAACTGGCTTGTTTATGCTGCAAAAATGGGTAAAAACAGTGAAAATTTTGTAAAATTTAACTTACAATATGTTGGCTATTTTTCCAGGTTATAACTATGAAATTAGTATGCAAATAAAATTCAATCTTTCCTCTTTCTAATGATATCATTTTTTTCTTGTATGATGATTGTTTTTTTTTGGGGGGGGGGGGGGTTGTAGGTTGATTTGAATTATGTAACTATTTTAATGACAAATGTGTTTGTTCCTTTTTTTTTTTTCAACAACAACTTTTAAGTCCTGTTTTTTAATGTCTGTACCATTCACAATGTTAATTATTACATTTTGAAAAAACAGTCCATCTTATAATAGAAAGGTTATTTTTCAATTTGATGGGCGAAGAATAGAATTTTAAGTTAATTTTTATAAAAAATTCCAAGTTGAAAACTTCAGTGAATAAAATTTTACAGAAATTTAATTTTAAAAAATTATGCTTTTGATAGTATAAAGCAGGGTTTCCCCAATAATAGGTTCTGGGTATGATCTTAAAAGACATCCAGTTGTGAGACCTCCATTTGGGAGCTGTGGGGAATGTGGAGTTACCCCTTAGTTGCCATTGCTCACAGATCCACTCTGGTTCAGAGTGGTAGTACCTGTAAGGACCCCATCTATGGGTCAAATAAAACCTACTGGCACTACCAGATCAGGCTGTCTGAAGTTATTGACTTTCTGATTCAAAAATGCACCAAACATTGATGTTGTTTTATTTTCTTTGCAAAACTCAATCATGTTCTGCAAAATCCAAAACAAAAAAAAATTCCCCTCCCTCCCCCTTTAACTCAACCAAACATCATGAATAAATACTTAAACATATAAAGAACTTGAAGCATAAAAACTTTCACCAAAATGACCGGATTCAGAATTAAATAACCTGAAACGGGTTGATATGCTGTGTGATACAATGAAGATCGACAGGATAGGAAGTGACTAATCGACAGAGACAAAAGAAAATACGGGATAGGAAATGACTCATCGAAAGAGACAAAAGACAATGCGGGAGTGGTCAATTTCCATTGTTCAGGACAGGTCACTAAGAAAAAAATACTGGACACAACATTTTAGGAGTGACAGTGTTTTACGACACCTGACTACAGTAAGGTAGGTTAGTTTTATGACAGTTGACAACAGTAAGGTTTATGGCAAAAGTTGACGAGTTTAGGTTTCAGAGAGAAGACGAGCAGTTAGAATCGAACCTCCCGAGAGTTAGGATCGAACATCCCGAGAGAGCGGATCGGACCGGGAAAACGATGAGATGAGCTGACGACTTTAGCAACGACAATGGGGGTCTCGACAGACCATGTCGGTGTCACACACACTCATAGTTCAAACTAAGTTATACACAACGTACATGTGTTCGTGTTATTTATCGAGAGTTGTGTTTCTTTTATTTAACTTGTGGACCAGTGTTGTGCCCTCGACGATTCGTCGGTGGATAGACGACTCGGCTGGACAATAAAGACAAAGCAGAAGACCACGGAAACACAACGTTGGGGTCGACGGTCGTCGAGTGGGGCAACACATGGTTCTACAGCTGTAAAATAAAACAACCAAACCATGAATGAATACTTGAACATATTGTGAATTTGAAGCATGGAGACTTTTACCAGGTGACCGAATTCAGCATTGAATAGTCCGAAAAGGGTGATGTGCCGTAAAACAAAACAACCAAACCAAACACCATGAATGAATATTTGAACATGTAAAGAACTTGAAGCATGAGAACAAAACAACCAAACCAAACACCAAAAATATTAAAATACATAAACATTTTTAAAAAAATAATATTAAAATACATAAACATTTAAAAATGATATTCAAATTTCAAGGTTTTGATGTCAATCCCTTTTTATTTTTTTACATGCAAAAAAGTTGGATCACTTCACAAAATCTTCCAATATTAGAAAGAAATCAACTTAGTCAAGTATAAAAGTTTTAAGTTTGTATCTTTAATGGGTAACTTTTTACAGAAGGTTTGATAAAGTGTACATTTTACCCATTTTTCTGCCAAATTGGACTTCTGGCCTTTTTCCATGTTATGGATGTACTAATGAAAAAAAGAATTTAGCTTAATCTGTATGATGTCATGAATCATAATAATAAGTTCCAATGTGTGAGCTGCTAAAATAAAACTTATATAAGGTCAAAGTTGCTCTTCTGTATCGTTTCTGCACAATTTTTGTGATGGCATGTGATTTTCACCAATGTTAAAGACTGTATATCTAAAAATTATTAATTCCATCTATATTATCATTCTTTTAATGAACTCTAGCGTTATATTTATGTAGATTTTTCACTTATTTGAAACTTTTATCTTTAGTTATACACTGCTCAAATTGGCCTTGTATTTAGTATCACACAAAACGCAATGTCTGACTAATTTTGAATGTCCATAACTCGGATACTAATTGAGATACCAAGATAAATTTAGTATTTTTTTTTTAATATCTTGCAGCACTATATATGCATACCTACAAAATTTGTTGGTATATTTAAAAATAAAATTCAGTTTGGGATACCTAGTAAGAGAAAAGATTGAACATATATATTATATAAACATTTAAACACCATTTTGTTATTACGAAATCAGTATAATTTGAATTATTCAGACTACTCTTTTCATCTTGGATGTTATTCTCACAACGTTTTGGCTAATATAACCTCTGACCTTCTTCAGGTGTATCTTGTTGAACACTGGAATCTGAAGAAGAACCCTTTATTTAATCCACAGATGTAGCTTTTTCTCATTCTGTCAGTCATGACTAGGACCGGGTAGAAATCTTAAGTAATTTGTAATTGTATTCTTAGTACTGCCAGATTTTTTTTTTTTTCATGAACTTTTGCTTTGTTGTTTTTATATACATAAAAACAAGTTAACTGATAACTAACAAACTTAAGTAAAAAAAAACAGTTGTTAGCTTGTGCACAGTACCTCAATAAACAAAAGACATGATTTTATTTTTTCACTAGTATTTCCCTCGATGATTAAGAAAAAATTTACTATTCAATTTTGTTTTCAAAAAACTTTTAATTTAAACAAAAAACAGTTACACCTTCCCTGATTCAAGAGCTATATAATACTATCTATACAGCATCGTGTCTCATGCCCAATCGTGCATAGTAGACCACAACACAACTCAATTACCCATAAACCAGCGCACCCTCATACGTCACATAAAAATACACAAAAAAATCCATGGTCTAAGCCTTTTCCATCACCTTATTTTGACCAAAACATTTCTCAATTCTTAATTCAGACTTTTTTTTAGCCTTGTCTCACATCTCAGGATACCTTCAAATTCGTCAGTGCTGTTCTGGGCCTTTTTTTCTACTGAGATATGACCCCTCACCCCTAAATCTTCAAAAATCATCATAACAAAAATATAATGTGGGTCATACCCACCTACTGTATGATCAACTAAGAAAAACAAATAAATTACTTTCCTTTGAGAGTGTGACCACATTGAAGTTCTTAGGGTTAGGGTTTAATTTAAACCTGACGCTTAAAAAAAAAACTGAAAGTATTTTGTTATTTTGGTGCAACATTTCTTTGAAACAGCTTGTTAATTATTTTGAAAACAGAAACTTAGGATATAGAAAAATAAACCTGACACTTATGAAAATAAACCGGAAACTTAGTATAGTTTTTGTTGAAATATTTCTTTGAAACAGCTGTCTATGTAAATGTTAGATCAAACTTTAAATATGAGTCGCTTACCATGATATCGAAGCAATATTGAAGATAAATCTTTGCTACCACACAAAGTTCGACCATTAATGCAAACTGAAGTGAAATAAAACATTTTAATTAAAAAGAAATAACATTTCCAACCCCAGCATAAAATGTTTGTTGCTTTTTATTTACTATAACGCCCAGTTGGTTCATTCATAAATTTACTGTTTATGCTTCATGCTCGTCAAAGCTGTCACACACCCTATTTTAAGCTATCAACCTGTAAAATTAAATTAAATCACAAAATACATATATACACAATAAAATACATATATATACATATGTAAAATAATGATGCAGACATGTTGAGTAATAATGCATAAGACGTCACGGAGAGGCTAAGGGCATGACCACGCAATAATGAAGAAAAGCCGAAGACTAGATAGATTGTCATTTAGGCTAAAAGAACAACATAAATGAATTGGTGACCTTTGAACGAACCCAGGTGTGTGAGGTCGACGAGTTCATTTCGGAGTATGATGTCGTAAAAAAAAAATGACTCGTAACCTTTAAAAGAGTCAGGTGCACAAGGCCAGAAGAAGAAGGCACCCGGAGTGCAAAGTCAGAAATTAAAACGGCGGTTTTAAACGAAGGAAGAAGGAGCGCTTACGTAGCAGAGATCGAGTTGGGAGGATATAGAGAAAAACTTGTCATGGGTCAGCCCCGAAGAGAGGTACCCCCACCACAGCCGAACTGCCATAAACAACCGGCTTGGGGATCACGAGCCTTTCCTTAGATTCCGAGAGCAGACTGCTACAGAACGTATTGTCGTGTTTCCCTCTAGGTTTCAAAGTAAATCACTCTGCCTGATTTTCGTGAAAATAACCTACGTTGGTTAGAGTCGAAAATCAACCGCTGTCAAGGTAAAGAAAGAGGTTTCTTCGTAAGACAAGGGAAAGAACAATAATGCCAAAGGACTTTTACTAACAAATAAATATTTAATTATATATATGTGCATACCCAACTTACACCAGCTGGTGGTGAAGAATAAAGAAACAGAGTTTCTCGAGCACGTCCTTGTTGTTATGTTTTGTTTGATGGAACGGGTATTGCAACACATACAATAAAATACATAGACAATACATATACATACAATAAAATACATATATACACAATAAAATACATATACATACAATAAAATACATATATACAATAGTTATTGCTTACATTTTAACAGTTCATTAAAAACACCAAAATAAGAAAGTCTAATCCTTATCTTTTCTTTTTTTTAAGTAAAAGAAAAAATAAATAATTGTCCTTGTACCATGTCTACATTCCATTAAGTCTAATAATGTCTATTTTTTTGTTGTCTTTTTCCAATTTTAACCATTTTTTGTTTGTTTTGTTTTTGTGGTGCAAGTTTTTTCTTTTCCTAATTTTTGTTGTTTTTTTTTCCGATTGTAACTATTTTTTTATTTTTTAATTTAGTTCACCCCAAACAAGGCAAGTTGCCACTCTAAATGTAAGGGGTTACTGAGAATTAGGGTGAAAGTTTAGGGGCAGGGGTCATCCTAAATTGGGAGCTGTGCAGCGAGATGCTTGTTCACATTAGTTTTAAATTTCTGCATGTCAGTACAGTCGGAGGAAACAGGGAGGGAGTTCCAAAGGCTGGCAGCTTGAGGAAAGAAGCTATTGAAGTAGAACGCTCTCCGGCATGGTGCAAGTTTTTTCTTTTCTTAATTTTTTTTTTGAGTTGTAAACGAATTAATATAGTCAGAATAATATCTACGGGGAAACAAAGAGAAAGCCTGTCTTAATTTGCAAGCACAGTTATCTTATGGCAATGTGTTATGAACCAAAGAATCAGAAAAATGAAAGATATAAATCAAACTATTACTGAACAAATATGGATGCAGAGGTAATCTCTGATATATAAATGAATTATTCATTTGTAGAAAACTTAGTAAGTGATTTAAAAATACAAAATCGAGATAATAAGAAATTATGTATCAAGCGAGTGGCCATTAGCAGATTTAAGTCTGCTTGAAACATGACACTAAGGCAACATTGAAAGTAGGCTTTAGAAATCAAATTATTTTAACTAATATTATATGCAAGTAATCTCATATCTCTCTCTTATATATATATATATTTTCCTCTATTTTGGGAATTTTGATCTACTCGCCAGGTTTCTCTAAGATAGTTTCATAAATTCTGGGTTTGAAGCCACCGTTTGAGGAGCTGATTCGAGGTTTTTGAGTGTTGTGATTTGTTTTTGGGAGGGGGTCTTTTTTTCTGAATTTGTCACCATTCCTCATGCGAGTTTTTGCCTTTTATATACTTCAACTTGCTAAACTTTTATTAGGACTCAATCTGGAACGTCACCATATTTTTATCTCCTGTGTTTTTGATGTAACATGTTCTTTCACAATTCAACAATATATACTGCCACTCTCTGCTGATTGACAAGGTTGGACTAAAAAATTACACTTGTCCTAATTTTGCCATAAAACACGTGTACAAAATGAATATTAAATAATGAAAAAATTACTTTTGAATGTAAGACAGGAGAAGAAGGATAAACCTTCATCGAAACGGAAATAAAGAGATTGTAAAAACTAATGAAAATTAGATTTCTCATGGTCAGTTGAATGCAAAAATAAGATAATTATATATATATATATATATATATATAATTTTGATTTCGACTGGATTGAGAATAGTGTCAAGTAATCTTTTTTAAATTTACAGCGATTTCATCTTGAGAAACTATACAATCAGACCCGGTCTGAATTTTACCATCAAAAAAGAATCTTCAGACATTGAAAGCATTGACATATACATCAAAAGGACAACAAGTAATATAGGAGAAATGTGCGCGCACTTGCCTTTTATCAAAGCTGCTATGTTTGTTTTTGAAAATCTAAGCCTGCATTTCGCCTATATTGTTTTGTCTTTTTGTGTGTGTATATATATATATATATATATATATATATATATATATCTCAATGCTTTTTATCTATTATATATTCTTTTTTACTGTAAAATTCAGACCTGGTCTGATTGTATAGTTTTTCAAGATGAAAAGGTTGTAGAATTAAAATAAAAGGATTACTTAACACTGTTCTCAGTCTTGTCAGAATCAAAATTAATTTAATTATTTTCTAAAGACACCTTTTTGGATAATTTAAAATGTTTTACTAGTATTCTTGAATCTGAAAAGTGGATAATCTATTAAGCTAATTGTATGAAGGTTTGCCTTGGTTGACTTTTGCCTACATAACCAAACAATCATTTATTTATATATATATATAGATATATATATATATATATATATATATATATATATATATATATATATATATATATTACATTAAAAACAATAGAATGATTTAAATGTCTTTAGTCTTTAAATTACGTAGATTCTTTACTGTTATTTAAAACCATTAAAACTTTGTTTACTTTTCAGGCTATTAATTCTTGGTATGATAGAATTGTGCTGGAACACTTACCCATCCACCGACTGGAGCAGTGGACTTCTGCACGTCTGTCATTTGGTCCTGCTGCAGCAATTATGGTCAAGCCCCATCTACTATCCAATGTGCATTCATGGAGACACAAATTGTAAACATGGACACAAAATACAAAATAAAACTGCAGAAAAAGAAAAATCTCCATCCCCTCCAAAAACGTCCTCTTCAAAATCTAAAAAGAAGAATCAGTGATGCCAACAATTTATGCAACTCTTTGAGATTTGGTTGTCTTTGGTGCTATTTTGAAACATTTTGCAGTGTCATTCCGAAAGTATTTATAACAAAGATTGAATTTTTATTGTAAATAACTATTAATAAAAATAATTTTTATCTAACCAGGATTATTTTATTATTTACTGATCAATGTACCCATTGTCACCCAGGTGGAAAAATTGTGAAGATATTAAATACTCACGAAAATCTCATGACCGTGGTTATTTTGTGAAGGCCAGAAGTGAAAAGCTCGAGTTGAAAGTCAACAATTTTTACAGGAGTCAGGTATTTTAAATGAATAGGCTATTTTGCCAAGACCGGCAAAATAACGACCCCCTCGTTATTTTGCTGGTCCCGGCAGAATAACGATGGAGCCGTTCTTTTGCCGGTTCATATTAATTTTACCTAACAGTTACAGTGAAGATTTCACGAGTCAACTTAACTGCCGGTTTATTTTTATTTTAACATTTTTCCAATAAAAAAAGAAATAATTAAAACTTCTGACTACTTTTTTAAATTAAATAAATAATTCATAGTGATTTTCGCGACGACTTTTATTTCACCATAGACTAAGTAACTACGATGAATTTCTATGTCCATTTAAATGCATTTACGTATTGTTTTTATTGTAAAAAAAAAAAATACAAATTATGTTTTTAAGTACAAATAATTCACTTTGAACCCCGTTTATGTCTATTTTTTTTAATATAACACTCTACCGGATTACCTCACAATGTTTGTTTGTAAAAACAATTCAACTTTGCATTAAAATTCGTCGTTACATGTAGCAGTTGAAATTATTGACAATTACTACTGTTGTTATTTTATCGCAAGAAAAACATTCAATTTAATGGTTAATTTAGTGAAATGATGAGAAATAGTCCTAACATTTATCTTAAAAGATAGTGAAAAAGCAGTTTTAAAATTACTGTTTAGACTGTTTATAAAACTGAAATTATATAAACATACATACTGTTGAAAAAAAAATTTATCTGATTTAATTTCTTTAGGGACTTATCTTTAATTATTTTAATAATCAGATTTCTTAAGAGTTATTTATTTTTTATATCAATGAATGAAAACTTTTTTTTTTCTTAAATAACTAAAACATTTTTTATCCGACACAAATTACTTCTAAATCCGACTAAAGAATCTAATTGTCTGTAATATTTTCGTTCATTTAATTAATTTTTACTTTTAATGTTTTTTGTATTAAAAGCAGATATTTCTTTTATATTCAAAAGATTAAAATAACCGACAGAATAACAACTGATGATGACGATGAAAATAAATTGTTATTAAATATTTGTCCTTATTTATTTCATTACCCTTCTTTTCACAAGGCCATAACAGTTAGGTTAAAAAAACATAAGCCGGCAGAATAACGGGACCTGCAAAATAGCCTCCTCCTATTTTAAAATACCTAATCACAAGTTGGATATTTTTAAGCTGACTTCCTATCTCTGAAATGGAGGATGAGTCAACAATTTTTGCAGAAATTGAGCTTTATTTAGAACTGAATCCAGTGTTAGATCCTCTGGTGGAGAATATGTGTGTAATATATATATATATATCAAGGGAGGCGCGATAGCGCTCTATCCCTTAATAGACTTCAAAAACGGCCTATGCTAGAAATCTCATTTCTTTGATCAGTCATAACTCAAAAACCAATAAACTAAATTAGTTAAAACTTTGCACAAAATTTTCATTTGATAGGTTCTATAAGTATGTAGAATTTCAGCATCATTAGTCAAGGCAACCCAGAGATCCAGAAAGGTCAGGAGTGATTTTGTGTTATCCGTGTGTACGTACGTACGTGTGTGCCACCCTGTATCTCATCAACTATTTGATGGATTCAGCTGATTTTTGGCAGAGATAGAGGTTCTAGGGTCTAGTTGATGGCATTTTAATTTCAGTTTACCATATACCTTAGTTTTCCAGAAAATTAAAAAAAACTTAAAAATTACCATTGTCTTGAGGCATAGCCTTTACAAAAGTAGTGACATTCCATGATAAATGCCAGTATACTGAAATCATATGCCCATAATAGGGTTAAGATGAACATTCATATACACTAAATGTACAAAAGCAAGGAAATTCCCAAATTTTTACACTTTTATTGTCATTAAGGGTATGACTACATATCAACCAAACCATTTCATTATCACATCACTACAGTATAAATATCTATGCATAAGTGGATGAAGTGTGTGAGGTGCGCTAAAGAAAAATTCCCTACCAGTAAAATACGTAGCCCTGTTGTGCTCGCATACCCTTAATGACAATAAAAGTGTAAACATTTGGCATTAAACCAAGCAAATTTAAATAAGAATTTTCTGAGAGATAGCATGTTCCAGAAAACTTTTTTTTTTTTCAAAGGACACATTGTAATTTAACTCGCCTGTCAGTTGAATTGTTTTGCCACACTTCAAGCTATATTATGTGTTTTCGTCAACACCGGCTTCCCACTGTGTCCCCACATGGAGCGTGAGATAAGGATAATATCCAAAGCTGTGTCAAACTGAAGTGATAAATTTTCTGCTAGAATCAAAATCAACTTTGAATGTCGCAGATACAGAATTTGAATTTGTTTTCTTTCAGACGGTTTTTTTCTTGGATTTCTTGTATGTCAAATAATTTGAATGATCGGTCTGTGTGCTGGACGTTTTGCCTTTGAGGTTTACAAAATTCTTCTTTATATCCGTAATTGAAGCATTCCTGACACTTAAGTTTCTTAAATGGACAAATATGTGAAAAATGTATCTCGACGCAATTCCAGCAAGCACTTAGAGGGGTTTTCCTTGTTGATTTATTAGCCTTTGCTTAGACACTGCTTGTTGTAGATGGGTTACTGGACTGCTGTACCACCATGGTGTCCCATTTAAAGCTTAATAAACGTTGGCATTTTGTAGTGAGAGCTTTGACTGTGACATTTTTATCCTAGTCCAGTCTTGAAAGTAAACGTGTATGAATGCTTGAAGTCCTGTAATGAATATCAAACATTTAAACTGATCCTCTGTGAGGGATTGCATATTAAACTTTTCACATTCGCGATTTATACGATCTTGTCAACATCATTCTTTGTCAGTTTTAAGTAATTATTAGACATTGAAAGCGATTGCTGAACACTAAATCTATAAGGTGTTCCAGCAAAGCTTATATTCTTTGCTTCATTCAGAAGAATAAAATTAATGCAAAGGGTATGCTCATCTGTTTCAAGTTTTCTCAGTAACAGACGCATTTTCCAGGCATCGTTCTTATCGGGAAAATTCATGTAAGAAAGTGTCTTTCCAATATGTATACCACAATGTAAATGTAATTCCTCAGGGTCTATCATAAGACAAATTCTTTAATGTTTGCAGAATTATTAGTTATTTTGCTGCCATCAACGCTTTGTGATGTCAGTTACTGTAAAAATTGTTGATTCTGAGTTGAGATTCTTCAGTTTTGATTTTTTCTAAAAAATCTGGAGAAATCACCATCTTTTTTTTCTTCAAATAAATCTTTTTTTTTTTTCAATACTTGTTCTCGGGGAAATAAAGTGGTATTTTTTGAGTGATAAGACACAAGTATGAAGATGATGAAAACGATTCAGTATAGATCAACAATAATAATTATCTATTATATAAATGCAACTGAAAAGAAATTACTTTTAAATGAGGATGTATTTAATTGTGTCACGATTGAAGTTTCCCATCGTCTGGAGCAGATAACTGTTTTCCAAAACGCTGTTTTGATCAAGGGAGATAACTTAAGGGCAAAGAGTTACTTCCCTTTTAAATAAAAAGTATGCAAAAGTATTATTTTCTGGATGGACTTGTTATCCACCTAACAATAGCCATACTATCGAAGTCTCCTTTTCTGCACACATCTCCCTATACTGTCCAGATTTAATCTTCCTCTGATGTCATCAGAACGAAGCCTGTCTTTAAGACTCGCATTACACATCCATCGTATCCTTATCATCATTTCTCTCCATGCAACACATGTCCAATCCTCATTGGCCAGGTTTCACTTCCATACATCATCACACTGCATACACATGCCTAATAGACTCTTCACTTGGTTGACAGTCGTAACATATTTATTATCTAATATGTGTAGAGTTTGTTATCCTTTGTACTTTATGTACATTGAGGTCTCTATTCGGAAAATGCTTTTTAATAATTATATATACTAGCAAATATATGCTCCCTCCGGTCGCATATTTTTGCTAGGCTGCCGCATCAGAAATGAAGGCTCACGCGTAAGCCAATGGAGCCCCAGTCATATTTCTGTGGTGGTTAGACATTGATTTTCTGTGTTTATGACCAAGAATATTTTTAGTTGAAAATAAAGAAAAAAAAAATTCGACCCTACCCCGATTTTTGTTGTACCCTCGCCCATAAATAGAAAGACCTGTAGTTTAAAAAGAAAGAAAATTTTTTTTGTACCCCCCCTCAATTTTTTTATATTACCAGTCATTGAAATATTTTTTAGTTAAGAAGTAAAAAAATTTTTTTTGACCGCCTTCCCCCAATTTTTTTATCTCCCCCCCCCCCCATTACATGTAAAAAATTTTAATTAAAAAGGAAAAAAAACGAACCTAACCCTAACTGTAACGACGGGGTCAAAGTTAGCGTGGGTCCTAAAATGAAAAGGCACCAAAAAATCAAATACAGTGAACGCGCGCGCGTGTGTGCGTGTACCTGTACCTTTTTTTAATTAAACAATTTGATTCTACAATCAGTGTTATAGTTTTCCAGTACAATGTGTTAGTTTATTTTGTTGACATTAAAGAAAAAAAATCACATCTTTTTTTTTAATAAATAAAACATGGAATCATAAATTCTGTTGAGGTCGTGAAAAAATGATAATATTGGATATGAAAGTATTAAGAAATCAAATACAGTAAACACGAAAAAAATTTTAATTCTCGGAAAGAAAAAGTTTACCTGAACTGTGTGTGTGTGCGCACACGCGTTTTTATATAGTAATTTAAAAATCAATTATTATTTTAATTAAACAATTTGATTTAATAAATTTGTGTTTTAAAACATAATGGCTAAGAATAAACAAACTTAAGACGGTTTTAAAAATGGAAAACTGAGCACGGTGTTTGCCAGCGTTGTTGTTTACATGTTTAACGTGCCAGATTAACGTCGGCTGCTTAATCAGATCGCCATATTTAATTACCGGAGGGAGGGAGGGCATACTGATTCAACAGCCAATCGGCTGCTTAATCAGATCGCCATATTTAATTACCGGAGGGATGGAGGGCACTACTGATTAAACAGCCAATCGGCTGCTTAATCAGATCGCCATATGTAATTACCGGAGGGAGGGCACTACTGATTAAACAGCCATTAGGCTGCTTAATCAGATCGCCATATTTAATTACCGGAGGGAGGGAGGGCACCACTGATTAAACAGCCAATCGGCTGCTTAATCAGATCGCCATATTTAATTACCGGAGGGAGGGAGAACACCACTGATTAAACAGCCAATCGGCTGCTTAATAAGATCGCCATATTTAATTACCGGAGGGAGGGAGGGCACTACTGATTAAACAGCCAATCGGCTGCTTAATCAGATCGCCATATTTAATTACCGGAGGGAGGGAGGACATTAAATCTTTTCAATATTCCTCTCAAGCATGTTTTTAACACTTTAAATCTTTCTTCTATTTCTTAAAAACAATTAACAGAAATACTCAAGACTAAATTTAGCATAGTTTTTCATGGGAGTCTGGGATTTTGCAGCCAATCGAAGGCGACTCTTAAATTAAACCAATTCTCAGTCCCAAACATCCAGTACTCTCTGCTGCACTTGACATAGTGAACAAAGAGTTAAAATATCTGCAACAAGGAGTACTACAGCCAACCAATTACTCTGTATGGTTAGCTCTCATTGTTGTTAAAAACGAATGGAAGCGTTAGAACATGTGCTGATTATTCCACTGGATTGAACAATTCCTTAGATGAACATCAGTACCTGTCAACTTTGCCAGAAGATCCTTTCTACAAAATTAAATGGTGAAAATTGTCTTGCAAAAATTGATGCTTTCCTGCAGTTGAAGGTTAAGGAGTCAAAAGAGCTTCTGACAATCAACACACAAGGACTGTTTAGATTCAACCTCCTTACTTTCGAAGTCAAACCAGCTCCAGCCATATTCCAGCAAACAATGGATTCAATGTTAAGCAGATTGACAGGAGTTTCAGTATTCATCAATGTTGGTTTTTCTCTCATCAAATCTTTCTTGGAATTCATACATTAGATCCATTGCTCTTTCTGCTTCTCATAAATCGGTTCTCTCTACTGCTCCAAACATTTTCTCACACCTGAGGCTACTCTCTATCGCTACAAATCTACTATCAGATCATGTATGGAGTACTGTTGTCATATTTGGGCTGGTAAATCTTTGTCCCATTTGAGCATTCTTGATACGGTGCAGAACGTATCTGTAATTTGATTGGTCCCACTTTTTCTTTTTTTCTGCACCCTCTCTCTCACAGACGTGATGTTGCTAGTCTCAGGCTTTTCTATAAGTACAATTATGGCATGTTTTCTTCGGAATTCTGTGATCTATTCCCTGCTTCTTTTGTTTCAGCTCGTTTGACTCGTTGGTCTCCATCATTTCACTGTTTTGATGCCTCATTGTAATATAGCTTCCTATTCCAGTAGCTTCTTTCCAAGAACTGCAGGCTTGTGGAACTCTCTTCTTGCTGACTGTTTTCCTCCTACCTATAGCCTTAGCATTTTTAAGATTAAGGTCAATAGACATCTCCTCTCTTTGCGATAATCATATTTCGTTCTTGTTAGCTCCTTACATCAAGTAGCTCCATGCAGCGATTTCCATTAAAAAAAACAAAAAAAAACAACAAAAAAACTGTTTCACAGGATTGAGGTGGTCTGGGGAACTAGGAGCCCAAATAGTAAGGGTCATATGATCATAATAATAACATCTTTATAGGCTGGATTAAAAAAATTGTTCAGGAGTCTATTATCTCTGATTAAGCTATTTTTTTATTTTATTTTTTTTAAAAAAACCCTTTTCTCATCACATAAAACTTGTATCTTATGTCTTTATGGACAACATTTCAGATTATTCCTATCTGACACAATCTTTTTGCAATCGACCTCATGGATCTTCTAGGATTACCACCAAATAAATTTAGGTATTCTAATGCGATCAGTGTTTCTAGAATGCATGTTACGTTTTGATAATGGTGATACCTTTCCTTCTTAAGCCTTTAACTCCTTGTAAACTTTGTAGACTGATTGATATATTCAGCCTTTATAGTTATATCTGTATGCCGCTTCATTTGTTGTGTGTTTATAGGGGCTGGCATTTGTCATTCTAAAATATAAAGTCAAAAAATATTCCTGCTATAATAAAAATAACGTATGTCCTCAAATACCGTACACACTATGTATATAATGCACTCTCCACCAGTAGTCTCTTGAACACAAGGATGACAGTCCAAACTATTGGATGACCTCAACACATTTGTTTTAGTTGATTGTGCATTGTGGAGAACAAGACCCACTCTCTCAACCAGGTAAATTATAACTATAGATGCATGATGTGTGATATGCGACCAACCTATACATGGTCATAGGTTTTATTTACGAGTTTTCCTCCTACCAATGCTTTAGAATCTTACTATTTAATCCATAGCTGGAGGGAGCATATCTGGAGTGATACCTTTCCCAAAAGTATTAGTGAAAATGATGCAATAGCCCTAACCCTGTTCAGTCGATAGAGCAGTGGCTACCAGTGCAGACTGTCATAATTTCTCATGAAAGATGCATGTGCAAGTTCATTGTGGATCAAAGTTTCTACCCATCTCAGAGAAATTTGTAAATGGTTTTACGTAATTTCCTCTACAACAATTAATTTATAAACCATATTTCTTTTTAGTTCTAAATGTTTTCATCAATTCTATTATAGAAATAAAATTATTTGCCAAAGAATACTTCATTTTCACTCTCCCCAATGATTTACATGGACCTGTGCAGCTGCTATTGTGCTGTTTCAATTGCAATAAGTCAGTTGAAAATGGGCAATTATTTGTAGCATCAAGAAACCACTGTAAGAGTATAATAGCCGCAGCTAAGAGTATGTATATTGAGATGACTAGAAATTGGGAACTTGCAATTCCTGGAAAATCTATAATTGTGTGATTCCCCCACTATCCAACCACCACAAAGTTGCTTCCATAGCAATGGACAAGGCTGAATTGCTTGTCAAGCGGTTTGCTGTAAACCGCACCCTGAACCCCGCAATTTTACACTACAGATAGAAACCACACTAGATGATCTGATCATCACCATTTCCCGTATCCTAAAAAAACTTGACATTTCTAAAGAATGTGGTCCAGATCTTATCCTTGCTATAGTAATAAAGAAATGCTCTGCTGAGCTGGCCCCTCTCCTCTCCAAATTCTATCACAAATGCCTTCATTTTTCAATACAGAAGAATTAAGTTCCCACTCTCCTAATTTTAGATATTAAATAATAAAAGTATTTTAATAGTAATAAGTACTGTTAATAATTAATATGAGTGGAAGTCAAAAAGTTCTAATGTATGGGAATCTTTATTAGACATAGATACAAATTATTTCTCAACATATCCTGATGTAAGTCCCGATTTACTTGTCTTCCCATGAGGGCAGAGTTGTACACAAGGTCGTTTTTTAATGTGGGGAAAAAATCCAGCTCCCCAAAAAGGGGTACTCTGAATTGGGACAAAAATAAAACTTGCCTCAGTCTAGAAGGATTTGTTCTCCCCCCCAACCGAGGTCAGAACAGATACTACACTTTGATCCCAGCTCGAAGAATCTAAGTCAATAAACTTCTGAAGAAGTTATTTCCATTTTACTAACTGTAGAATTCCATGTCATTTAGAAAAAGAGTGACTTTTTTCGGTACTTTGTTACATTAGGACCCGCGCTAACTTTGACCATGACCCTAAACCCTGACTCTAACCTCCACTTTGACCCTAACCCTAACCCTAACGACGTGGGTCAAAGTTAGCTTGGGTCCTAATGTAATAAAGCACCCTTTTTTCCAGCGTCGTCATCTAATTTATATACATGGTCATCTAATTCATATACGTGTCTGTACACACCACACACACTCAGTGCCTAGCCTTGTTTCCTTACTAGGACAATGAACGCCGTTGTCTTTCTCTCTATTTGGGCAACTTGGGGAAAGTTTTTTCGTTAGTAAGTCTTACATGACCAGTCTGGGTCTCTCTTGTTCCGACAGGTTGAGGGTACAGGTTAGACAGCTTGTCTGGCTGCTGTTTCCGACTGACAAGGTATGAGCCCAAACTCTTGGGTAGCGCCAAGAACGGCTGCTCCATCATCAGTTGCATAATACCGTGGGTAGTTGTATGTGCCATGTCGCGCATGGAAAGGGACCCTGCAATTATCTCCGGTGGGCTTTCCCGAGGCCACAACCCCCATGGACCAGGTCGTGACTAATGGACTGGTTGTGTGAGCTTATTGGCACCAAACAAGTACCCACCTTGGCCAATCCACTCTATAATCAAATCAAACATGCCATTACAAAGAAATAAAATCAAACCTAAACCAGACACTCAAAAAACACTTTCGCCTCCGCCCTTGAGGCTTGCATTCTCAAATATTCGGGGACTTAGAACCAACATCAACGACGTAGAAACCTTTCTCCTGACAAACTCCCCGGATATCCTAGCTCTTAGTGAAACTAACCTCCAATCCTCAATCTCTTCTCACCACTTTGACATGACTGACTACCTCCCACTCTACCGTAAAGACTCTGACAAACACATGCACGGGCTAGGAGTTTATGTTCGGAACACCCTCCCCCTGACTAGAGAACATAGGTTAGAATCAGATGACTGCGACTACATGTGCTTTAGATTGACTTTACATCACAACGTTAGTTACTTATATTTCCTATACTGCTCCCCGTCGACCCAGGACTGTACTCTGCTAAACTCTGTCTCTGAAAGCATAGATAGAGCACTCTTAATTGACTCGAATGCCCAGATACATGCATTTGGGGATTTTAATGCCCACCACCGCGACTGGTTGGGATTCTCCAGCCTTACTGACGCAGCCGGCAACTCTACGTATAATTTCTCCTTAGCTCACTCCCTCTCTCAGACTGTTGATTTTCCGACCCACATCCCCGATCGTGTGGACCAACAAGCCTCATTTCTAGACCTCTTCTTGACCTCAATACCCAAGGCTTGTGTGACGAAAGCTCATAGCCCACTCGGGAATGCTGATCACATTGTGCTAATGATACATATCACGCTAAAAAGTCGTCTAAAAGCTGATGAACCGTTGCTCAAAACAACAAGATACTACGAGCAAGCTGATTTTGAGTCAATCAGAGATCACATCAGTGACGCCCCATGGAGGGAAACCTTCTCACTCCCTGCCAACCAGTGTGCAAACGAATTAACTGAATGGGTCAAAGCAGGCATTGAAGCCTATGTCCCCATGCGAAAATTCTTTAGCAAGCCCCACTCTCCTCAATGGTTCACTTCGGAATGTGCAGCTGCCATTTCTGAGAGGCAACAAGCATTCCGTAAATTCGGCCGCCATAAGTCAGCTACTAATAGGCATAAATTTATAGAGTCAAGAAACAATTGCAAGGCCGTGATAGGCGAAGCGAAGAGAAGGTATAATGAGTTAACAAAAAGACGCATCCAGTCACAGAAACTAAGGTACTCGCGATTTCTGGAAAATCTACAATAGTGTAATGAATAATAGTCAATCTACGATTCCCCCACTTTCAAACCACAATGATGTCGTATGCACGGCCACTGATAAGGCTGAACTACTTGCACAGCGTTTCGCTTCTAACTCTACTTTAGACTCAAGTAACCACCCTCTCCCTGAATTACCATTGCGGACTGAAGCCACACTTGATAACCTGGTCATCACCCCATCCCAGGTCAGAGACATCATAAAAAACCTTGACACCTCTAAAGCTTGTGGGCCTGATCTTATACCTGTAATAGTAATAAAGAAATGCTCTGCTGAACTGGCCCCTGTCCTCTCCAAACTCTACAATAAATGCCTAGCCGAATCTTGCTTCCCCGATAGCTGGAAAATTGCCTCTGTGGTACCAGTCTACAAGAGTTCTGGGAATAGAACCGACTCTCAGAACTACTGCCCAATCAGTCTACTGCTGATCTTTGCCAAAATCTTTGAATCCTTAATCAATCTAGCGATAGTACGTCACTTAGTTAATGCTAAACTTCTATCTGACCGCCAGTATGGATTTAGACAAGCACGATCTACTGCAGACATCTTAACGGTCATCTCTGAACGCATGTATCATACACTCGACAAGGCAGGTGAAGCTAGGGCAGTAGCGCTTGATATATCCAAGGCCTTCAACAAGGTATGGCATAAAGGGCTTCTCCTGAAAATACACTCATACGGTATTACTGGACAACTACTTAATATAATTAGATCCTTCCTAAACAAAAGAAAAATCCAGGTTGTCCTCGATGGCCGTTCATCTAAGCAACATGACATAAATGCTGGTGTGCCCCAGGGATCTATTCTTGGACCTTTGTTGTTCCTGATCTATATAAACGATCTCCCTGATGACATAGTGTCTGAGATTGGTTTATTTGCTGACGACACCACGCTTTACTCTCGCCATGTTGGCAAAACAGACGCAATCATATCTGAGGCAATGGCTGAATCTTTAGAAAATGACCTCCAGGCTGTAGTGGATTGGGGCCATAAATGGTTGGTGACTTTTAATGCCGCAAAGACTAAGCTCCTTTCCTTCAACAACTACAAGAAGCCTCTCCAACCACCGATTGTCATGGCAAATAACACCCTACCTGAGAATTCATCATTCAAACTCCTTGGCCTAACCTTCACAGATAACATGAATTGGAACACATACATTGAAGACATTGCCAAGGCTGCCGCAAAGAAGGTTGGCTCCCTCTACCGTGCTAGTGGACTCCTTACACCTGACATCATCCTGTATCTCTACAAAGCCACCATTCGCCCATGCATGGAGTATTGTTGCCACATTTGGGCTGGTGCATCATCTACTAGTCTCTCCCTCCTTGACAAAGTCCAAAAAAGAGTCGCCAACCTAATAGGTCCCTCACTGTCAGCTAAGCTCCAGCCCCTGTCCCATCGCCGCAATGTGGCATCCTTGTGTTTGTTTTACAAATACTTCAATGAATTATGCTCCGATGAGTT
Organism: Sepiola atlantica; assembly: GCA_963556195.1. Lineage (NCBI taxonomy): Eukaryota > Metazoa > Mollusca > Cephalopoda > Sepiida > Sepiolidae > Sepiola > Sepiola atlantica. Next base: position 50,896,296 of record OY744519.1, read on the forward strand.
GGCTACTCTGGTGCCCCATCGACGTAAATTCACTAGACTAACTCGACATTCTACTAAATCTCATTCATTCACTGTGGAGGTCCCCAGATGCCGGAGAGCCTTCTACTCAAATAGCTTTTTTCCTCGTGCTGCTGGCCTCTGGAACTCTCTCCCTGCCCCCTGTTTCCCCGACAGTACTGACATGCAGAAATTTAAAACTAATGTAAACAGACATCTCGCTGCTCAGATCTCAATTTAAGCTGAACCACCAATCCTTCTCCCCTTTTCCTTTTTCTCAGTAGCCCCTTACCTTTACAGTGGCGGCCTGCCTTGTTTGGGGTGAATCATATTAAAAAAAAAATTTTTTTAAATGTAAATTAGATGGCAAAATAATAAGTTTTTACTTCTATATAAAAATAATAAAGAAATATAATAATAATAATAATAATATAGAAATAAAGAGACTTATTATTTTTAGTTATGCAAGAAGAATGTCTTAAAAGATGTCACAGTTTCTCATTTTTCAAATATAATCAAAGTAGAATAAATAGTGGTTGTGACCCAACAGATCATGGGTACGTCTAGTGTATATATATATATATATACATCTATATATACATATATATATATAGATAGATAGATGAATTGTATTTTGTAGTTGACTTGTTGTAGACAAATTGTTGGACGCATTTGTAAATAGACCAATTGGGGGTTGCATGGTTCGGCTTATACCGTCACAGCCTATGCTGGGTTCGAAAAGAAAAAAAAAGAATGTTATATATATATATATATATATATATATATATATATATATATATACATATATATTTTAGAGAGTAAAAGTGCTTGAAAAGAGGAAAAGTCTTTTTGCCCAGTGTCAAATATTTTTTAAAAAGGCATCCAGTTTCAATAAAATTCGGTAGACAGTATTTAATGTCCACCTTAAACACATCATCTAACCCTTCAACACATGTGTCCCAGCTTTAAAAGCTGGCTAATAAAAACTATACATCAAAGAATGTTGATTTCGGTATCCTTTGTTGGTGAATAAGTTGTGGTGGCATGCTGTTCCCAAAATATATTTATGTATTGAGAATCCTTGATGTCTGTGGTAAGAAAACACCACTTTAGATTTCTGTCCAGAAAATTCAAATCATTTTAAGCTATGACAGTTGGTCCTAAAAGCAAGAGTTAGAAGTCCTGTTCATCATTTCATTGAGTTTATATGGTTGGGTCACTCCTATTTTTTTATATACGATCAGTGACTGTAACCACTATATAAATAAAAGAAGTGTGATCAACTTGGATGATGGAACTTTTTCATTATCTTCATTTGTTTGATCCAACATGAGTTTTTATTTTTATTTTGGACCAACTCTGAGATATCACAACATGGGAATCTCAGTTGTCAGTAAAATTACACAAAGTTTAGGAAAGGTTGCCACATGAGTCAACAATTCTCAAATAATCAGAGAGAAACCAGTTTAATCGGTTTAAAAGGATCTTGAACCAGAAATCTTTGGAAGCATTCTATCTTATGTATGTGGAATGAGGCACTGATTTTTATGCTTTTCAGTGTTGTTAGAACAATTTCAATCGCTAATTCCACAGATTAACAAAGAGTAGCAGGCTTATACCAGAGCCCCAAACACAACTTCTAAACAAAAAAAAACAAAAACACACAGGATGGATAAAGAGATACTACTCTAGAGGAAAGAGGTACGAAAGTAGACTTTCAAGAGATTTAAAGTGGAAAGATATCAGTCCTCAGAGGTAGCAACCTTTTTCTAATTCTTTTTATTTGCTCCAGACAAGGCATAAAGCCACTTGATCTAAGGAGCACAAAAAAATACTTCAAGGAAAAAAACACTAGCCAATGATAAGTGTTAGATGGATAGATTCCAACCCAGAAAACAGCAATTCTCACCCTTTTGTCAGAAACATTGTTCATGGAATGTGAGGACTAAAGAACAAAATGAGTTGTTTTGCACGGACAAGTCTTCATAGAGGAAGAATATCAAAGTGAAACCAAAGCCATAGAACTAAGAAATACCTCTTTATTTCGGGACTTGTCTGATAACAAATACAGATACTCATATATTTTTTGTAGAGTTGCGTTAAATGTGTTGTTTTTTCTTCCTTGTTGACAAACTAGCTATATAGCAACAGGAGGTGCCACGTAAAAGTTGCCAACGACCTAGCAAAAGTGTTGTTATGGATCTGACAGAGCTTGACACAGCACAAGGTTAATGATGAATGTCTGCATTCAAGCCACATTATTTTGGTGCATAAACAGATATAGCTGTGAAAAGTTTCTCACCAACATATCAGCAGAAGATTCAGGGAGAGCACCGTTGTGGCAAGAGACAGACGTATGACAACAGCTCTACACTGAGGTCAATCAAATTGCCAACCAGACGACCCTTACTGCCCTGTATGATACTGCGTCTAGAGAATCCTTCCCAGCAAACTTATAACAAAGATCACAAACTGAGAAAGGACTCTTTATTTCAGGATGACTTGTCTGACAATGAATAAAGAAACCGTTATATCTTGTATAAGGCTGTTTTAAATTTGTTTCTTTCTTGCCGACAACCTTACTATATAACATTAAGATGAGCAAGCCGACCATCAATGACGACTGAGGTGCATAGATCAGGTTAACCGAATGGATAAAGAGATGCTACTCCATAGGAAAGAGGAACCAAAGTAGACCTTGGAGAAATATAAATTGAAGAAATATCAATCCTCAATGGCGGACACCTTCAGACAGACAAATCTTTATAGATGAGGAATATCAAAATAAAGCCAAAGCCATAGAAGAGTCAGTCTCCTCTCAACTGACAGAAGATGATGAAATTCTGGTTATATTTAACTTTAAAAGACATTTTTTTGAAATAAGAAAAAATTAAAAACAGCAACAATTTGATAAATTTTATTTTGTATATTTTTAATGAGTTAAATTATGAAATAGCATAAAAGTGAAAAAAAAGTGTTTACAAATTTGTTTTTCTGTTTGAAATAAAAAATATATAAGTTTATGCCTTGTGTGAATAGAGACAGAATGTTAAAAAAATTGAACTTCTAGAGGAAAATTTCTGCTCCTATCTACATATAAATCTTAAATACATTTTATACAATTTTAATACTTTATTGTTTTTTTAGAAAAATAGACACTAGTGATCTAATATATATATATATATATATATATATATATATATATTATATTTGTGTGTGCGTGCATGTATACATATATAGGATTGTTAGTTGCCTAAATATACTTATATATATATATATTCGGTGATGAACTTGGCTTTCTATATCAAATCAAAATTCAATAAAGAAACAACTTTTTTAGTAATAAAAATTAATAAAGGGAAAGAACAGGACACAAATAAGCAATGCATGAGAAGTAGAGAAGGTAGTGAAGGTGTGGCAATGAAATATGAGAATTCCATGTTGGCATAATTTTTCCATAAACATTTTAATTGTATCCTTGATTTCATATGTATTATTTGAAAATGTTATTTATTCTTTATAAAAATTAAATTATAACATTGTAGTTGGATGGGCATACATTTATCTCCTGGCAACAAATATTTTTAAACCCAGTTAACTATTGTGTGTGTGTGTATATATATATGTGCGTGTGTAATAATATAAAAAACAATTATTTTATATAGTTAAGATCTATTCTCATAAAAATCAATTTCTAAAGCAAAAATTCAATATTTAAACCTTTAAATAGTTATTTCAAAAATTTTAATATGGACATTCGACTTTTGAATTTTTTTTAGAATCAAGTTTTGACATATCACATCCATTTTGCTGTTGACATTTCTGGTACTTTTCTGAATACTTTGCATAAATTTTTTTGCAATTTCGTATTGTATGGTTTTCATCTGGTAAATGACTCTGAAGAGAGAATATATATATATATATATATATATATATATATATATATACAAAATTACAGATCAGAGCTATATCATACTGTGATTTAATATCAATTTCAGAGCAAAAGAAATCTGACACATGTTTCTGGAAAAAAAAATTAGAGCATACTTGAATCAATTCAAGTTGCCACATGAATATCCTCTCTTCAGTGTCAGTTGCAAGGTGACTTTGCTGGCCATTCCAGGCTCCTTGAAGTGATCAAGTTTATATATGTTTGGAGACGGTCAACATCAAGAATGTAAAGTGAGAAACTGCACTGTTGAGTCCATATCTTCAAACTTAGATCGAGATTATATATATATATCTTCAAACTTAGATCGAGATTATATATATATATATATATATATGTATATATATATATATATATGCATGTGCGCGTATGTATTTACTCCTATGTGTGAATTTTAAATGCTAAAAGTAGGGTAAACAAATCATAGGAAGTAAAAAGAATATGTAAATAATGATAAATTTGGTGAAGAAAACAAAATATATTTTCTAATGTATTTCTTGTGCTCTTATTGCAGTATGTGTTAACAATAAGATGGGAGTGGGAGAAGATCAGCAGCAGCCACAGATTAAGCACCATAGAAGACTGCACACAATCTGACAACGTTTTCCTCCATACTGCTTTTTTTTTTTAATATTATGCAACACACTGCTTCTTTGTTGACTCATGTGTCTTCAGTAGGGGAAAATAAATGTTTATTTGAAGGGTATCATGCAAACACGTGTATCAACAGAAAAAAAAAACAATATGGTACGTAATATATATATTATTATTAAAGTTTTTTCCATACCTCAACTTAAAATATTATTTTTAAAAGGTTCACAATAGGAATAGAAAAATGAAGTTTTTAAAAACCAATATAATAGTATTTAGTGAAACGTTATTTTGTAGAGTGCTCAATAATATAAGTTGAAAATATATAGCAGAGCCAATACAATTCTTAAAGTTACAGCTCACCTTACAGATGCCAATGTTTCATGTCCCTCATAGACAAGCGTCAGATGTTGTTGCTTCTATTGTAGTTTAGTTCTTATTTGAATTAATTAATTCACCACAACCCTTGTGTAATGTTGGGATCTGTTTGGTGAATGGAAACTTTAGATATATATATATATATATATATATATGAAGTAATCCAACAAAAGATATAAGCGTCAACTAATATCTTATAATTAGTGAAACATCCGGATAAAAACTGAAGCTCAATATACTGGATAGAGCATTAATATTATAATATAAAATGAAGTAATAAAATAAGGTGTCAATCAAATTTTATTAGAATTCAAAGTTCAAGCAAAGTATCCTTAAGTCCTTAGCTCATGAGTTTTCAAAGATAATTCTTCTCTTCAGAGGACCATTACCGCAGTTATACTACTACAGGTAATAAAATTACGCTTTGAAAATATATAAAATTATATACACAAATACATAAAAATACATAACATCAAACATATCAACCCAAAACATACTTTTTGTTGAATCCATACAGTCCATCCAGGTCATACAAATTGAGAAGCATAATCAGGAAAGACATTACTCCAAGTTATAAACAGCAGTCCATATACGTGAAATTGAAGGGGCTGGCAAAGTTATCCAGTCGCGAAATGTGTCCATATTCAATGTTAATGATAAATAAATCAAATAATACAAAAAGTCCAATCAAAGTTCCAAAGTAGTATAACTGCGGTAATGGTCCTCTGAAGAGAAGAATTATCTTTGAAAACTCATGAGCTAAGGACTTAAGGATACTTTGCTTGAACTTTGAATTCTAATAAAATTTGATTGACACCTTATTTTATTACTTCATTTTATATTATAATATATATATATATATATATATATATATATATATATATATATGGGAATCTTATTATATATCTATATATAATCTAAAAAGAAGAAATGTTTTTTTCTCTTTAAAACGTTGTTAATTTTGGCTCACTACTCTACATTCATTCTTTCTTTTCTTTCTTCATCTGACAATCACACGTCTAGTGGTTCACATTTGGTTGATTGCTGACCTGTTGAAGGACTCCAACTACAAGTTCTTTTAGATTCTGGAAAAAAAAGAACAGACAAATATAATTGGATACATGATGATCTCATTGAAGATTTTAACATTTTTAAATTTAAATTTTAGACAAGTAAAAAATTTTTTTAAAAAAGAACAATCAATTTGATAACTCAATATAAATCTTTAAAAAAAGTTTCTTTCTTACTGTAAAAATAATTGTCAGTTAAATATCATCGAAAAGCTAGGAACATTTTCTATTAAACTTTTATATTTTGGCGTTGCACGTGCTCAGGGATATCTTTTACGTACACACGGTCACAATTTTGCGTGTTATCATGGATAACATACATGTGTCGGAAGAAAGAGAAAAGTATAATAGCGAAAAAACAGTTGGATTTATATACATACACAGATAATTTGTTAAAGATGAATATCAAGAGGGTTACAAAGCATGTAATGTAGTACACAATATACAAGGCGAGAGTTACAGACAGGAGTACTAAACAAGACTATATTAAGGTCCCAATACAATAAATAAGTACATTGATTGCCAGGGTTGTAGATAGAAATGCGCAAATCCATTAAATATGGAAAATTTTACTTACACTGAGTTTTCTGAAGTGAAGAGCTATGAGGAAATAGATAGGGATAAAGTCACTTTGCTTCCGAGAGTCATTATTACTGCGATCAAGAAGGCATCTGATGGACACAGCGTCAGAATTTGGAAAGACCATGCTAACATGGATAGCCAGTTGGACCACGTCTTATGACTTAGAAAGATGTGCCCGAAAGAGATAGACTCTTGTTCTGAATTTTCCACATATAAGTAGAACGAATTTTCTAAACTCTCGCATAGAAGAGTATATTCTCTATTTTTTGCTGAGAATAAATTTAAGGGAGATAGTTTGGATAATTTTATGCATGTTTTTTTTTACTTTCATTGTCAGTCTTGTCATGAAAACTGACGATATTTTTCTTTTTCTTTTTCAGAATAATTGATTAGAGACAATTTCAAACCTCCATATTTGTGGAAAAGACACAGATTTCTCCATGGAATCCATGCCAGGACAAATGAGGTGATTTCAGCAGGAGGATAGTAGAAAGAGTCAGAAAAGAATTGAAGATTCAGGATTTGTCATCGAGACGACATCAGAGAGAAAAATGCATGATCAACGATCTGACACCATCAGAAGTTTCATCAGCAGTGAGGGTGACATCATGCCACCTCACTTTTTCCCCAAGGGCCTCAGGCTGAACACCGATGGCTACATCTGCATTTTGAATGAGGTAGTGAAACTCTGGATCAACCAAGTAGCTGCAGATAGGCCAAATATGTGTCAGCAAGACTCAGTGCTCTGCCATACCAGCCGGAAGCTGAGGCTGTCAGAGAACTTTGTCGACCACACTTCACCTAACATTTGACCTCTCACTCGCTCGACTTCTTTGTGTGAGGTGCAGTGGAATGAGACACCAACATATCCAACTGCAACACGAAGGACAAGCTAAAGGACAGGATCACCAGAACATAAGTCAGAAAATAGTGACAAAGGCCTGTGGCCGGTTCTGAGACCACCTCGAGGTTGTCATCAAAGCTAAAAGTGGAGTGAAATTGACATGAAGACAAATTGACCCAAGTTTAATGAATAAATCTAAAAAATTGAAACTACTGTTATTTTGTGTAGATAGTAATCTTCCGAACAAATATCATCCACACCCTGTGTGTGTGTGTGTATATATATATATATATATATATATATATATATATATATATATATTAAGACATATATGGCACAAGGCAGGCAAAGGTGCAATATTTTGCACGCCCTTGGACCAACTTTGAGACGAGAGAAAACACAATTTTTTTCAACATCTAAAAAATTGCCTTATATCCCATTACTGTGGTGATGGTAAGCTGTCAGTCAGAACCCCTCCCTCCCTCCCACCCACCCTGTTCACGGAGAAGAGTCAGTCTTGTTTTGCAAATAACCAATGGTTTTTAATGTCAATTTTGAAGAAAAAAAAAAACAATTTTTTTCTTAATTCTGTACAACTGAAATTACACCCAATTACCATTTACTCCCCCCTTTTCTATGCCCCTCACCCCCAGTTTTTCTAATTCCCAACGGATTGCTTATTCTTTCTTTTATCGCTGTCTCCCATTGGTTTGATGATAGAAAGTACAATTCATATTCAAATCTATAATTAAGACAACATTTAAGACAAAGTAAATACCAAAAATGGGATGAAAGAAAGAAAAGTCTTACTTTTGGTTTGCAATATTCCTCCAACCAACCAAAAACGCACCCTGACAATTCAGCAAAGTTTGCTACAGACACAGTCGACACAAAAGAACTAAATAACGAATCCATAACTTGTTTAAACTGGAAAAGAAACAGAAAAATCTATATAGACAAAAAGACAAAGATTGTCTTTCAGGTTATTAGATCTAAAAACTTCAAATTTAGTAGAAATGATCCTCTCTCTATAATGATTGACTTAAGGAGAGGGGTGTCATATCCTTTTCTTTAAAAACATCTACGAGAAAGCACTAAAAATGATTTTAATGAACTTGAAACTTTGATTACATTTTTTTAAGTCTTTCTTCTCAGTCTGAAGACTCATAGGTCCAGTGTTTATCTCTGATCTTATAACGTTAAGCAGACAGAAGGCCAGTCCGTTGTCAGTTATACATTCCCAGCAAGGTTGGTACGCATTTATACACCTGGATCAAGTGTTTGCTTACAGCACTTGGTATTCTAAAATGGTCACTCATATAAGTACTGACCAAGATCAAAATTGTTTTTTCTTATTAAAAGTTCCAAGTGCATCTCATAATGAACCTTTCCTGGGGCAGGTATTGCAGCTAGTCAAAAATAAACAAAAAATCAATTGTTTTCATCAGTCATTAATGATGATGTGATGATGATGATGATGAGTCATCAATAAACAAGCAAAATGACTTTTCTTGTTTCTACAGGTTTTTTTTTTAAATTTTATTTTAGAAGACAGAGTAACAGTTTTAAAAGTGATAAGCAGTTCTCAATCTAATCTCTTATATGTAAGTACATCAGTGGGCAGGTGAGGACGTTGGACAACAACCATCAGGGAAGACTTGACTGAGTTTTCAGGTCCACAAGTGGTCGGTTTTCGATGGTGTAATCGCGATTGGCTAACCATCCCTTACGACTTTGCTCAGGACTGCCATGCATCGGTTGTCATGGTTCAGGACGTGATGCTGGCTAGGGAAGAAACCAGCTCAACCAGACCAGAGTAAGTAAGTAAAAAAGTAAACATATTTATAAGTTTTTTTTTTTGGCTTACACTTACAATGCCAACATTTCAACCTATTGGTTTCCTCAAAATGTTTGCAACATTGGTATTTTCATTGTAAGAAAACAAAGCAACAACAAAAAACTTATAAATATATTTGCTCTACAAATAACAAATTTAGTATTGAGCATTTTTGAACCAGATATATATCAAGTTTATTACTAAGTAATAACTTTGAATTTATCATATATATATATATATATATATATATATATATATATATATATATATACGATATTCATAATATTAGCTCACAGGATTTATATAGAAATATTTTTATTTTTATTTTTTATATCTTATTAAATCTTCTCCGGTTTAAATCTCAACTGTTACTTTTCACCCCTACCCTTTTTTTCAAACCTTATTAAACCTTCCTTACACTAAATTTAAACAAACATACATAACACTCTAAGCAAATAACGCGTCCAAACGAGAGTGACACGTGATGTCACATTTCCAAAACAGATGACAACAGAAGATGAAGAGAGCCGGATGGCTAAGTCCTTCTGTGCTTGAAACCGACGGTACGAATGTTGTACTAATTTTTCTGTACCCAAATAAATAATTATATATATATATATATATAATCCAGGACTGTAGAGTTGGTAGTCCAAAAATAAACGAAATCAAAAGAATTCAATTAAAAAAGAAAACTGATGCGGATGAAAAATGCCCCTCCCCCCCACAAAAAAATATTAAAATCTTTGTCATGATTAAGTGCTTATTTACTTGTCTCTCCACGAGGACAGAGTTAGACACAGAACAAATACAATACTTTGCTGCTCGCCAAAAGGCCTAAGTGATGGTCATCTTTATTTTAATAATCACACAAAGATTTTGATATTTTTTGTTGTTAGTATGACTTTTTTTTCTTTTTTGAGTCAGAGTCGGACAATTTTCATTGATTCCAACTCCTAAAGCAATGAATTTGCCCGGACTTGTTGACCAACTCCACGGCCCTAGAAATACTAAAAATGTATTTAAAATGAGTTTTCTTTCTGTACTAATGAGTCACCACTTATCAAGGCCCAAAAGCCACTCGAGGATGAGGATTAATGAGTTTGTCAGGTGGACGGTGAGACAACGCCATGAAGATTGGTGACGATGCTTGAAACTGGGCCGAATTTGATTATTTAAGAGGACGGCTCTACATGACTTTGTTAACATTGAACTTGAAAACGACCATGTTTTAGTCAGCTGGGAAGCAGCCCCATGGTATGGTGTTCCACAGAGGAGTAGTTCTTGTGAAGAAACTCTGCACATGGAAGTTCCGTTTAACTCCAGGTACACCGAGAAAGAAAGGAAAATTATTTACAGTGGTTGAAGCTAGACAAGTTTTAGCTGTGAATGCTTTACAGGGATAACCATAGATTGAAGCTTAGTCGAGCACCTACCATGAAAATAACAATAGAGTAGAGAAAGACCAGCAACGTCTCTTCTGTGAGAAAGAGGTTGTAGATAAGATTGCAAAGTTGATTTTATACTCTGTCAAGGTAGGAAAGAGTGCTGTTCGCAGCACGTTTCTAGATGTGGCAACAGTACTCAATCTTAGGATGTATCTGGCTCTCATACGGGTAGCGTATTGCGTCAGGAGTGAAATATTTTCTCGGGCGATAGAATGATCAAACCATTTTTCTAGCAACCTTAGCAACAGATTTAATGTAAGTCTTCCATTTGAGGTCTGGAGTGAAGCTTATCAAAGTAGGGAGCTTCCTCAAGGAGAGCGCTGTGGGCAAAGTGAGAATGCATACATTTCTTATTGTGTGTAAACATTCGGCAAGCCGAGCTAGGTAGCAACGTAGTAGTTTAGGGTAGTTGTCATAGCAACTAGAGCAAGTACTGCGGTCAGCTGAGAATTGATGGTGATATATTTTGCCCAACAACATACTTTTTCATACTTTTTTGTCACTTTGCATAAAAAGAAGTAAAAAAAAAAAAAATTGTTTTTTTTAATATGATTAAAATTTAAACAACAACAACACATCAAAAAGACAATTGTTCAAAATAAGGTAAAAAATTTCTTTCTTTTAGGAAAATAAAACTTTTGAATTATTTCTTAACACATAGCAAAATGAATATTGTTCACTACAGTAATTCTTCTGTTGATTCCCTGCGTTTTGGGCTGGGATCAAAGTGAAGTATCTTTTTTGGCTTTGCTCAGGGGAAGAGGCAACTTCTATTTTTATTCTCAATCCTTTTCATCGGAAGGTCTCAGCTTGTAAATAAATGATTTTATTCATTTAAAAAAAAATAATACATTATTTGGTTTTCAAATTTCTTCAAACATATTACTATGATGTTTTCTAAGATGATATCAACTCCTTTAATTGAAAAAAAGTGTCAACCACGCTAAATACACATCGACCCTGGATTTAACTTTTAAAAGTTTCATCACCAAGATTGGACAAATATTTTGCTGTCTCCAAGAGAGGGTCACCCCCTCCTGGGATTAATACCAATAGATTCTCATGAATGGCTCTGCCCTTGAGGAGATATCGGCTCTGAAACTTCTTGGTCTTTCTCTCTCATCAAATCTTTCTTGGAGTTCATACATTAGATCCATTGCTCTTTCTGCTTCTCGTAAAGTCGGTTCTCTCTATCGCTCCAAACACTTTCTCACATCTGAGGCTATTCTCTATCTCTACAAATCTACAATCAGACCATGTATGGAGTACTGTTGTCATATTTGAGCTGGTGAATCTCTGTCCTATTTGAGAGTTCTTGATAAGGTGCAGAAACGTATCTAATTTAATTGGCCCTACCCTTTCTTTTTCTTTGCACCCTATCTCTCACAGACATGATGTTGCTAGTCTCAGTCTTTTCTATAAATACTATTATGGCATGTGTTCTTCAGAATTATGTGATCTATTCCCCGCTTCTTTTGTTCCAGCTCATTTGACTCGTTGGTATAGTGGTCTCAATCAATTCGCTGTTTTGATACCTCATTGTAATACAGCTTCCTATTTCAGTAGCTTCTTTCCAAGAACTGCAGGCTTGTGGAACTCTCTTCCTGCTGACTGTTTTCCTCCTACCTATAGCCTTAGTCTATTCAAGACTAAGGTCAATAAGCATCTTCTGTCTTTGCGATAATCATATGAATTTTATAAAAGATTTAAAAAACAAAAACAAATTAATTCAAGATTTTTACCACTTGAAATTTCACTTCATCTGAAACTTGATTCTGCCCTGCTTGTGGCGTATTCTGATGTGTCTTTACAATATGTTCATAATTTCTGAAAATAAAAAGTAATAGATTTAATATAGAAAATTATGTTGAGTGAATTTTAAAAGTTGGATCTAAATAGCATTTAAGCTAACAAATAAAACTTTCATTTATTATTTACCATGTTACAATTTATTTAAAAAATAATTGATCTCATCTGTTAATTTACTAATATGGAGAACTTGTTAAATAAACACCTAAAAAAAAAATCAGCTAAGAGGTATAACTCTTATTCTTTTAATAAAAGTTAGCATCTCTTATTATAAATTAAATTATAGATTACCAAAATCTGAGCAAATTTAGATTATTTTAAGATCATCGGAGGAGGGGGGGGGGAACATATAACTTTTATTATAAGTCTATAACTTCAGTTATGCAAGTTCTTATTTTCAGTTTTAATCATGGCAGAATGTTTTTGATTAGGTTTAAATAATTTTAGAATCTAGATTCTTACACTTCATAAAGTGTTTCTACGTTCTGAACTTATCCTGGAATGGGTATTCCAGTTAGTTTATATGAATAAAAGTTAAAAATTGTAAAAATCATTTTTTCTTTTCTTAATAATCATACGTTTTTATTCGCTATTCCCTTCTTTTTCTCTTCCTCTCTCTCTAAATAAAATTGCCTTATTTATATAATGATATTAGATCACACCTGACCTGTTGGGTCAGTATTTGTTTGTTGGGGGGGGGGGGAGGGGTAAATTCACAAAATTAAAACTTTAAAAAACAAAAATACCAGTCAAAATTAAAAAAAAAAGAAACTGTCCCCTTAAGTTTGAAAAAAAAAACAGTTTTACGTTTTGGTATGCCAGTTTAATCTTTTAAATAGTAAATGACAACATCATCGAAGTATTAAATTCGCAAAAAAAGCAAAACAAAAACACATGCAGTAGTCGAAAATGAATACTAGCTTAAAAAAAGTTTTAGAAACTTTAAAAATTGCATTTCTTTTAAAGAAAGAAACACGATCTGATTCATATTAAGCCTGAACTTTATTCAATATTAATTTTTTAAAAATAATGTTTACTTTTTGGTGTGTCAGTTTAATCTTTTAAATAGTAAAGAAAGTATTAAATTCGCCCCCCCCTCCAAAAAAAACAAAACAAGCAGTAGTTGATATTGAATTACGTGTGTTCCTATTTACTTACCTCCCCACAAGAGCAAACTTAGACACAAGATCAGTTTCTACTGTGGAGAAAATTCAACTCCCAAAAAGTGACATTCTGATTTTGGACAAAAATAAAAATTGACTCAGCTTATAAGAATTTCTCCTCCACTGACCGAGGACAGAAAAGATGAAATGTAGTATCAGAACACATACTACACTTTTCTTTCTTTTTTTTTCTTTTTAAAAAATTAATATTAAATAAAGTTCAGTCATAATATGAATCGGATCGTATTCCTTTCTTAAAAAAAATGCAGTTTTTAAAGTTTCTAAAACTTATTTTTAAGCTAGCATTCATTTTCGACTACTGCATGTGTTTTTTTTGTTGCTTTTTTTGCGAATTTAATACTTCGATGATATTGTCATTTACTATTTAAAAGATTAAACTGGTGTACCAAAACGTAAAACTGTTTTTTTTTCAAACTTATGGGGACATTTTTTTTAATTTGGACTGGTATTATTTTATTTTTTTTTTATTACTATTGCATTCTTACACCTGAAAAATTGTTTGTTTACTTTTTACGAAGATTTTCTAATCATGTTCTACTTATGTAGATTTGTTATTGTGTTAAAAAATTTAAATTTTAAATAAAACTGTCATTTGTTTTTATTTAAAATTTAGTCCGAACATTTTTGTAAGAAGTAAATAAACAATTTTTTTCAAGCTTAAGAGGAATATTAAAAATAAACTTTCAATTTCATATAATCGTTATCGTTGAAAGTTGTGACGGGCAGAAATTGCCTTGAATATGACGAAAAGGTTGCTCCACTGACGTTCCTAGATTTCTAGAAAAGCAGCAGCAGCCGCTATTGGTCGTGCCTTGGTTGTGCCTTAATTGGTCATACATAAATAGTAAAAACCCAATCCAGTGCCCCTTTTTGGGGATCTAAATTTTCCCCACTTTAAAAAACGATTTTTTGTGTCTAACTCTACCCTCGTGGGGAGGCAAGTAAATAAGGATACTGAATCTTTCTAAGAAAATCAACCTTTCATTAAATATTTGATGGATATTTTTAATAAAGTTATTTTATATTTTCTTGTATAAATTCAAACCCATAAAAGAAAAAATACTGTAAAAAAACTTTCTGAATTAATTCAGTCATCTCAAAAGTAAAAATTAGTATAACATCACTATTGACGTCATCAAATGCCACGCCTTGCCAAATGTAAAGAAAACTTGTATTGTTAAATATTGATGTGAGTAAGTTTCCTAATATATATTTGTTGGCTAGTACATATTTGCAATTAAGCATGTTGTACTGTAGATGGAAAGGTCGACCAAATTCAAATATTTGATCCTGCCTGGATGAGCTAAAATCGTGGGAAAAGGAAGTTGATGATATTTAGACGGAAATTACATCACATGAACAGCAGAAAGAGTTCTATTCAAAGTCTAACTCTTAGTCTTGGTGGGAGCATCAATGAGACAATACATATTAATTATGCTTTAACAAAATGATCATATAATTAAATGATGCACTTAAAACATAATTGACACTCTTTCGTTCTCCCTCCCCTCTGACCTTTTCATCTACGAAGCAATTATGATTTGTGGTTGAATAAATTCTTCATTCTCCAAAAAGTGTTTTTTGTAAATAATTATTATAAGGAAGTATGCTGACAGATTTTTGTTTGAGCTCCAAAAGGCAGCAACAGATGAAAAGACACACATAACCAAAATATCCTCAATAGCAACAAATGAACACATGCATACAACACATATTCTGCATCATTATTCATTGAACCACTCATGACCCTCAGGTTTGTTTTATATCAAGGTCTACCCTTTCTTCTTGCGTCAAATAGCTTTTGCTTAAGCTTATTCACAAAACCAAGCAACAAACAAAAGTTTCATATCATGTGGATATCGACATTATTTAAACAATATTTAAGAGTGGTGAATTCTACCTAGAGGTTGTGAGTTCAATCTCTGGTAAATAAAGTTAAAAATGAACTGATACAAAATATCTAAAAAGGCATGGACCATGAAATAAGAGCAACCACCAGAGTGGTTCAAATAAAGTGTTCAGTTCAAAATTTTCCTGAAGGTTATTGACTATAACAAAAAACATCTAAAGAAAGCAAGAGAGTACAACGATTGAAACATTGCGAAAATCGCAGTAACTGAGATAAATAAAAAATTTTTAAAAAATTCACAATTTATTATTAAAACAAAATTTTTCCGACATTTTTTTATCAAAAAAACAAAACTTATATACACACGCTTTCATAATTTTTAGAGCCATGACTTCTTTCCGAAGATTGTCCAAGGCAACTTCCTGTTTGGACTTCTGATCCACTAAATAACCAATGTAGTCAATTGCTGAAAATAACAACAACATAAATAAAGTTTAACTTTCTTTGTAAACCGACAAAAGAATACAATTCTTGTATCTATAGCCGAGGAGAAATTAAGGTTCATACCTATTCTCATTGGTATTAGTGCATAAATGACTACACTAATTCCAACCAATAGGATTTGATCTTGGTATAGCTGATTCCATATGCCATAATGGCATCCATTATGCAAATCATGTCCCCCCCCCCCTCCCAAAATTTGACATTTCAAAACATTTCATCTATAATTTTAATATGCACCATGAAAACAAGTGAAATTTTATGTAAAACTAATCGGAGGAAACTACTTTCGACACGTTACTATTTAATCTACAGCTGGAGAAAGGAAAGACAGGTTCATGCCTTTCTCAATGTAATTAGTGAAAGTGATACAATAGACTCGAGAGAACTCGAACATGGCAAGCCAAGGTCATAGTTCGTGTTGGTAACCACTGTGACGGTGCACCATCTACACCATGTTATAACTTATATTATTACATCATGTATATTATTAAAATGATTATTTACATTATTAAAATGAAGTCAGTCTGAAAAGTAACAGAACTGGGTGTGACGTGTGCTACATGAGCAATAGGCGAAAGAGTGACAATCAAATTATATTAACGTCTAACATGACATCTTGCGATTATATAACTGTGAAACTTAGTTTTCTGCAATCGCAATATTTAATCTTCACACCCTCTTTTTTAGGTCGTTCAACTATGAGCACCAAGAAATGAACACTGAATAGCAAGTAATAAAAAAAACATTGTATTCAAACAACCTCCTATTCACCTGATCTTACTCCATGTGATTTTTCTACTTATCCTCAAGTTTAATGGGATAATTAAGGGAATCGGTTTTTAATGTGTGGAGGCCAACAAGAGGATTGTAACGATAGAGCATCCGAGAGGAATCCTTGTGCATAAAAGCGTGGCAGAGATGGATGGTGGCAATGTGCATTAGACTGGAGGACGGAGGATTATTTTGAAGGGGAAAGCACATAGTTTGTTGGTTGGCATTGAAAATAAAGTCAAATCAAAACTTATTGGCAACAAAAGCGGAACAAATGCATAAATCCATTTAAAAAAAGGATGAGTTGTAGGAAAAAAAAAGCTATGTACTACACGTATATACATCCTCAAAATAGTTGTTCAAGGCTTTCTTGAATGTAAGCAGCCTTTCGCCTGTTGAGCTGAAATGGTCAACATTTCAGCTTATGAGTATGACAGCAGAGACTCTGAAAGAGGTGAAACAATCATCAAGAGATAGACTGACACCTCCCGCTTATGTTTGCCACACCAGATCCATTAATTTTCAGACACCTCGTATATCCTGCATTTGGGTGATGGCTAAGATGATAAATATACAGAATAATGAATCGTTTAAGTCTTCTAAGTATTTTGTTTAGTTCCACTCACTCACTATCCACGTTTATCATCTATGTTCATTTGTTTATTTTTTTAATTTAATTCCTGCTTGCTTGCATTTCTTCTTCACTTCCTTTCCTTACCTCATATTTCACGGAATGGCATCCCGTTACTTTTCAAAGACACCTCACATATATATATCATTATGTAAAAACATTATATTCTCTTATATAACAATATGCAATATACCTGTTTCAATATCTATATGTAAAAATAGCTATTCTTCTGTGGTTTCTTTTTAACACTAAGGGTGCTAATTCAGTATATATTCAAGTGAACGTATGCATCAGCAGTAGCTGACAAATATATTATTATTGTTTGTAATGTAAACAAGACGACAACTGTTTTACCTCTCGTCATCTCTGCCTGTGCATGAGCAAGAACGTGGAACCACAAATCCATTGAGTGAAGATAATGTTGCTTCTACGCATGTGCAACTGTCATTTTTTTGTATGCTCTGGGCTAAAGCTTTCGACTTTGTATGCAATTGCTGGACCTTACTGCTCTGGGTGTTGGGGGTACAAACCTGAAATCCTGCAGGTCTAACGAATAGCTACGGCCAACGAATAGGACTTCACGCAGAGCAGACCATAATGAGTCCTGAGGCACGATCTTCATGGGCTCTATGCAAAAGTCTGATTTGCTCAACAATAACAAAAGAAAAAGCAGCTGACAGAAGTATTAGTATTGTAATATACACACAACGACAACTGTGAATTTAATTATAAAAGTGATGGATAAGTTGGGAACCAAAAGCTGTAGAGAAAATGTTTACAAAATATTGTTTTTTGTGTAAGCAGAGTAAATTCTCTTTAAATATGTATGTGCAATTTGTAGTGGCAAAATATATATTTCATGTTGCTATGTTTGCCAAGCTACATCATACCAAGCATCAGCAGCAGCTAAATTGAAGTATTAGTATTGTTTTTAAACAAAACGAAAACTATTTTTTTGGAAAGATAAGCTGAAATGGAAACTTAATGAAGACAAATACACAAGACGGAGATAAATGATATATGTATCGAAATTATAATACAAGAAATGTCTTGCAAACTAAGTGTGTTTGCGGTTTAATTAAAAAACAAACTTATCTGATACTGTGCTTATATGTCCGTTTAAATATGAACGCACCTGTAAAAGAGGGTTCTTTTTAATTTCATAATGAAAATTGCGTCCTGCCTGAATGAAGGCTATTTCAAAAAGAGAATGAGAATTGGCTTTTCACGTTTATCCCATCAAAATAAAGTGCCTGATGATTGATCAAAGAGAATTGTCTTCCCTAATCAAATGTGACTATTTTAGAAAACAAGGGAGGTAACCTATTAACATACTTCTTTTTAAAAATATTTTTACAAGTGACTTTAATTATAAAAGTTGAAAAGCAATGAAAAAGTATGCCATCATTTTTGACAGCATGGGCACACTAGTCTATTATATGATGTACTCTTCACTTACATTTCTGTAACACTGTGGCTTTACTGAGTTTTTGAGAACCCAAACTATCAGGCTGTTGGCATTTGGGAACGATCATTTGTAGCTCATCATAACCTTTCTGCAATGAAAATAGAGAGAAGGAAAACAAAAAAAAAGAATTACAATTATCAACTCCGACTCATAAATAAACTAAAAGAGGAGTATTTACAACTAGTAAGGGTGCCTGGTGTTACCCGGGAATGAAAGTGGTGCCTGTATATTATATAAAGAAGTCAAAGCTACAAACACCAACCACTGAACAGCTTGCTTTCTGTATGAAGTTGGTCCCAGTGACTTTGATAGAACTGGGCAGAGTACATTACATGCTCTTCTCTAACTGAACCCTGATCATTGGCAAAGTACCCCCCCCCCCATCACTGTGCACCTTATCGAAATATATCTATAAACAGAATTTCAACACCATATCTGTTAAGCTGAAAAAGTTATGGTTGTTTTGATTTATGGCATATCAACTCTTTTCGTGTTATTTAATGCCGAATTCGGTCATTTTGGTAAAAGTGTTATCATTTGAGTTCTTTATATGTTTAAGTATTTATTCATAGTGGTTGTTTTGTAGAAGAAAATGTTGTTTTGGGCTTTGCAGAACATGATTGTAGTTTTGCAAAGGGGAAGGAAATAAAAACAATAACATTGGTGCATTTTTGGTCAGGAAGCTGGTATCTTCAGACAGCCTGATCTGATAGCACCAGTAGAAAGTTATGGGTGCACACACAGATAAACATAGATATAGACATTGTATTTTATTTATACATAGATTATAGAAAAGAACGAGGAAGAAAACTGAAGCAGTATTTATTAAATAAGATAGAAATAAATAATCAATTAATTTGTGGTGGAAAAAGCAAAACAACAAGGGGTGTTTAAAAAATATTAAGACTGAAGCTGTATTTATCTAGAAATGACCATTGAATGAAACATTAATTATTTTTAATAAAAAGTCCTTGCAACAGCATATACACACTGTTTACCAAACTCACCTACACATAAGTTCACACATACACTCTCATACTGACTAAACAAAGGTAAGCATAAATACACACACTGCCTACTAATCTACAGAATTTACACACCGTCACATGTATATTCACATTGACAACAAATAAACATGTCTACTCAACTTTTTAAAGATTGAATAATTTCTTCTTGACTTGGAACATTCTAAGATACTTTGAACTCTCATTCACTATGAACTCTTTATTTTCAGTTGTTCTAACACGTCATTAATAAAAAGTGATATATTCTTGTATGGATAAACTTTGTCGATTCTACTCTTGATATTGTCTTTCTCTCTACAAAAGCACTGGCAGAAAAAATCATTCGCCAGCTACCAAAGAATTCACATGCATCACGTATGGGTGTAGGCAAGTGCGACTTTGGCGTGATGGGATCTTGAGCCTCTGTACAACTATGCTGTCCCCTCGACGAACCCCAGAATACATACGCTGTGGTTTTAATGTTTTTTTTCTTTGGACTTCTTTTTAAAGCACCTGTGTGATTTTCTTCTCCCTGGCGTGAGTTGGAGCCAGTAAAGTGACCAGAGCATGTCGCATGCCGTATAGTATAAAAACTGACTGTTAGCTGTTTAATTTCCTTTTCCACACAGACGAATGAAAGGTATTTTCATTTGAAACTTTGATATCGTCTGTTGATTCACTTTTGGAGTCTAATGAACTTTCTACTACAGTCTACCATTACATAATTATATAGACATATAACTACTAGATTTTGACAATCTCAATTACCAAGTATGAAATAAATTTATAGTGAAAGTGTATCATTTTAAACGGACATCCATATTTTAATAAATCTATTGTTGATTTTTCTACAGATTTTATTATTCATTTTTAAACAGTACCTTCCATTAATTTGATTTGTTAATGCAGCACATAGGAAGAAAAAGGTAATCACAGTCTTTAGAGTTTGGAAGTTTTGAGATGAAGATTGATAATTTGGATTATTCGGACTTCTATTCTCATCTTGGTTGTTATGCAATCTTCGACTTTTTTCAGGTACATCTTTTCAAACCCAGGAACCTTTATGTTAAACATAGAAAACTTTTATAACCTCGTAATTTAGGTTAATTATACATAATAACTTGTAAATAAATGGATGAACTATCAAGAGAAACATTTAACAGATTTATTAAAACTGAACACAGAATGAATTAATGGCCGCTGGACGCGATTGATATATTCACAGTCTGACGCCGTTGTCTTTGTTTTCTTTCTCTCCGGGCAGACGACCCTTTTCCAAGGGTGATAACTCTTAACTCCCGAAATGGTTCAAGGGAGGTAATTCCGTTTTCGTTAGGTGTCCTAACAAAAACCTATACAGAATTTTGAACTGAACCCTTTATTTAATCCTCGATAGAGTAGATTTTTCTCGTTCCGTCAGCCAAGACCTGGAAGAAGTATTAATTTTTATGCTGTTTTTAGTTATCATCGCATGTATAAGGATTGAACGTTCAACCTCCAGAGGACTGTCACTTAGAACTGATTGTTTATCAACATTTTTAACCGTTATGCCATGGGTCCATATGGAAATTCTAGTATGCATTTTGGGAGCTTTAAACCTAATCTTGTCTAGATGTGTAGTATTATCAAGTGTTCTGAACAAGCATCACCCTTCAGAAGGTACACAACATCTGATTAACAGTATTCTGCCACCAGCTGATTATCATCGCAACAAGAAACACAACATTTTCACAGAGATAGTAAAGATGTATTTACCTTTATGGCATCTCTTCGTTTCTGCTCTGCTTGGGTGTGAGCTTCTCGTCTTCTGTCTTTATAACTCATCATTGTTCTGTTGTCACTGTCTTCATCATCTGATAGAAAGATGCAGAGAAATCAGTAACAACATGCACATGACAGAAAAAAAACAACTTTGGTACGTATCAACCCTTTTTGAGGTGATTTAATGCCGAGTCCAGTCATTTTGGTAAACGTTTCCATGCTTCAAGTTCTTAAAATCTTCAAATATTTATTCACAGTGTAAATTTTGGTTCGGCTAGTCGTTGGGTTGTACGACATGTCAACCCTTGTTGAGTCATTTTATGTCGAAATCACACGTTTGTTTTGAAGATTAATCTGTTTTATAGGCACCCCTGTGAGATGATTTAGCCACACAAAGACCAAGCAGTTTCCAAGGCGTGCTAATTTTAACCAGCCCAGGATGGATTACTTTAGAGCCCCTTGATTTTGTACAGCAGTCAGCAGGCTTCCCACAGTGATCAATTGTAGTGGAGAAAGATCTTTTTCAAAGTTTTAGAGAATCAAGAATGAACGGCAATTGACCAATGGGACAAGACCAAATAATTGAACATGAACTTTTGTGTGAGATTGATATGATAAACAAGTTATCCCATGCTATGAGTTTTATATTATTAGGTATCCCAAACTGAATTTTATTCTTAAATATACCAACAAACTTTGTAGGTATGCATATATAGTGCTGCAAGATATTAAAAAAAAATATCAAATTAATATTGGTACTTTAATTAGTACCTGAGTTATGGCTATTCAAAATTAGTCAGACATTGCGTTTTGTGTGATACTGAATACAAGACCAACTTAAGCCGTGTATAACTGAAGATAAAAGCTTCAAAGTGAAAAATCTTTATAAATATAATGCTATAGTTCATTAAAAGATAATATAGATGGAATTAATAATTCTTGAATATACCCACTCTTAAACATTCGTGAAAATCACATGCCGTTACAAAAATTGTGCAGGAACAATACAGAAGAGCAAATTTGATTGTTCATATAAGTTTTATTTTAGCAGCTAACACATTGAAACTTTTTATTATGATGCATAACATGATACAGATTCAGTTAAATTCTTTTTTCATTAGTAAATCCATAAAAACCTCTTATTTCTAACATGTAAACATGTCCCAAAGACCAATTTGTCCGTTAGGCATAAAAATAGGTCAAATGTACACTTTATTAAACCTTTTGTAAAAAGTTACCAATTAAAGACACAAACCTAAACCTTTTATACTTGACTAATTTTTGGATGAGAAATTTAAAAAAATCTTTTATTGTCTCATAACTCTTAACATCCTGTTGAACATTTTCTAAGTCCAGCGCCTCAGTCCCGTAAGGAATTACCAAAAATTGGTTAAAAATGGGGTCTTCTATTTAAATGTTTACTTTTGGACAGACTGCTATAAAATTTAACAGGATGACTGAAAAGACTTTGTTTTTAATATTATGCTGTTATTTGCACTGAAAATAATGTTCTGCATGCACAGTTGTCGATCAATTATATAATAATAATAAAAAAAAAAACAGGTTCACACTCATTAAAAATTATGAGAAAACATGGATGCTGAATTTGATAGTAATCCAAGTGATACACTTAGTTACATACATGGTAAGATAAACAAATACTGAAATAATTATTATGACCCGGATGTAAATGGTAGGAGGACTGGTAAGAGTTATTTCCCTTCAACTGTGATGTTTTAAAGGTATTAAACAATAAATTTAAACAAACGTTATCATTTCGTGCGGTGTCAAGAAGTATGGGGATACAAACATCGCGTCTGATCAGTGTGGTTTCAGACGGTATGGAACTTTAAGAGCTAAAGTGATTTGATGATGCTAAAAGGCGCACATATCCGTACCATTTGAATGAATGTGTTAATTATTTTTAATTTCTTTGTCTAGTTGTTAAGACTAAAGTTGTCATTTGGAATGAACAACAGGCCTTGCACTTATCTAATCTGGCATTGCAGTAATACCTAAAACAATACAAACGTTCAAAAGCAGGTAAAACAAGATAAGATTACAAACCAGTGTTGTGGGCAGAAGAGGCCGAGGAAACACATCCAGTTGCAAGGGAACCTGTACTGTTTGCTCGAGTGAAAGTGAAACGTGGATCTCCAGGAGGGCTAGTCTCAATCTTCAAATCACCATCCATCACTGTAATTTAAAAAATAAATAAATAAAATTAAGAATACTATCCAAAGTATTATTCCTACTTTGATACTTTTATGATTAACTCGATAATGCACGATCCGTTGGGTCAACATTGGTATATTGTACATTTTTCTTCTTTTCTTCCTCTTTTTTTTTTTTTTTTTACTTTACTCTTCTACTTTTCCTTTCTTCTTTATTTATGTCATTTATTTATCTACATTATTCTTTTATTTGACCTCTCTTATGCTGCTACTACTACCTCTATTCCCCTCCTCCCACGACTTTGTTTCAGTCACACTTCACCACCAAACATATGCTACTGCTACTATTTTCTTTTTCCTCTTTATTTACATCATCCTCTTCTCTTAAGCTGTTGCTACTACTACTATTCCCTCTACCCCCTCCCATCACTTCTTATCTCATTCACCCTTCCTACCAGCTCAAACATTCAGTGTGCAAACAACCTACCAGCCAAGATCAGGAGAGTTTTAGTACATTATGTATAAAACTGCTAAAATATACAACTACTAGCTTATCTTGTATAAATTATATGGTATTATTATTGTGAATATTGAAAATATCCCCCAAAACAATATTTCATCTTGCTTGCACTCCTATTTGTTTTTAACAAATTTAAATTCAATTGAAAATATATTTCTTTGCTTAATGATGATGATGATCATCATAATCATCTTTGGTTTAACACCTGCTTTTCTTGTTGGCCTGTGTTGGACGACTTCTAGAAATTGACTTCCAAACTAGCCTATCTCTGATTAGGTCTTTATTTATCCCTATTTCTCTAAAGTCCATCCTTATCACTTCCTCCTATATTTCCTGCTATCTCAACTGTTCTACATCCACTAAACCAAGAACTCTAATACAGTCTTTCAATGTAGGCATACCATCTAAGTCTCCTGTTTTGTACACAACTCCCTATACTGCCCAGATTTCATCTTCCTCAGAGGTCATCAGATCTAAGTCTGTCGTTAACATTCACTTTACATATTCATCATATTATATTATTTCTCTCCATGTAACACATGTCCTTAACCCTTACTGGCCAAGTTTCACTTTCATATATCATCACACTGTGCACATATGCTTGATAAACTTCTCCTTTGGTCAACAGTGGTAGCGCTCTGCTCCTAACTCTTGCAATCGCACGAGCACCATGTCCTACCTGTGCTCCAAATGTAACAAAACTTCCGAATAACCTCGCCATACAAAGATACTTTCTTTACATTTGAGTTCTCATCTGTCTCCATTGTCTCAGACTTATTGCACAGAAACTGCTTGTCATCTTTCAACCTACCTGTAATTCCACAGCATTCCTTGTGTACCCAATGCTTACAAGTACCACAAGAAATTGAGTTGTTACCAACTTTCTTTTCACAAACTCAGCAGGGCAACTTTCCTCTTTTTGAAGGCTTTCCAATACTACACCCACTGATCTTCACTTTGGTCTTAGGAACATTGACTCTCAGACTTTTACTTTCCATAACATTCCTCCAAGTCTTTAACTTAACAAGTAGGTCATCCATTGTTTCACAGGCAAGCACTAAATCATCAGCATACAGTATCTCTTCTGGACAACCCGTACAAAACTCCTTGGACAATGTTTCTAAGACACAAATAAAAAGCAACAAACTCAGTACAGATCCCTGATATACTTCCACTTTAACATTAAAGCTGTCACTAAATCTGCTAAATCTAACACGACTTTGAGCATTTCTGTAGATTGCCTGAACAACCTTCACCAATCACTCACTTGCCTCTAATTCACGCAATGCCCACCAGACAACATCTCTAGACACTCTGTCAAAAGTTTTCTCCAAATCTACAAAAGCAAAATACAAGTTCTTCTTCTTACCAAGATACTTCTCTTGCATTTCTCTCAAGATAAATATAGCATCAATCGTACTTCACGTAGGCAGTTTGATAACATTTTACTTATTGAAATTTCATACTCACTGTTGGATTGGTCCAAACTAGAATCACCAAATGGACTTCCAGACATCATGTTCTTTTCTGAAAAGGAATGAAAACATCAGATAAGATAACATTATTATCTGAGTAAAAATGTGATGATGGGAAATTGGATCATATGTTTCATGTCTAAATAACACTGCTTGCTTAAGAGTCATTGCAGATTATAATAGTGTTTAGGTTCAGTATTGCTGAGGCTGTGATGTTGAGTCAATCGGCCAAACACTCGACTCGTGAAATTTTAAAAACTTTGACTCGAACCAAGAAATATTTCATTAGTAATAATTTATATACTAGTGGGTTCCCATAGAAATTCCATGGTTGATGTTAATATTTTTTTTGAAATAATGTCTGAAAAAAAAAAAAAATATTGATTCTTTCTTCTTCTATAAAAATAATTGTTATTGTCAGCTAAATATTCTTGAAACAAATAAATAAAATGAATAAATCTCTTTATTTATTTAAAATTGTAATAATTTAAATCTTTTTAAAAACAATATATTTTTCTTCTTACCATAAGAAAACTTGTCAGCTAAATATATTTAAATAAACAAGCATTTTAACCTTTTAATTTATTGTAACAATTTAGATCATTAAAAAAATTCTCTTTTTACCATGAAAATAATTGTCAGATAAACAGTTTTTGAACAAATAAAACGAATATCACTTTTTAAAATTTATTTAAAATTGCAACAATTCGATTGTATGAAAATTAGATCGAAATAAAAAGAATGTAAAGAGTGGGTTTTTTAAACTATTAAAGCTAATGGGATGACAGAATACTATTTATAATGGTTTATTCGATTTTGGAACAATTCATTTTAAAATGGGTAAAGTATGAATTTTTCACACACAGCAACATCAGATATATCTCAATCATACCTCAATTATCTTATCCATCCTCAGAAGTAATCAAATTTTGTTCATTCCATTCATCATTTTCAATCCTTTCATAATATTCTTAATTATTAAACTGACAATTTATCCATCTTGTTGACCTTTATCCTCGAGTGGTGTTTGACCGTGATAAGTGGTGACTCATTAGCAAACAAAAAATATCGATTTGGCAAATCATTTTCACACTTAATTTAAAAAAAAAAATTATTACATACTATGTAATAATTTTTATGGGTTAAAAAATAGATCAAGAGTATAAATAAGTTAGGCAGCTGACAAACTTTGATCATAAATATGTAAACATTTCTCCATTTTTTTTTTACAAGCAGAAAATGTTAAAGAAGAAATTACGAGTCTTGAAAAAATTTGATTTTGGGGGCCTTTCTTTTTTGCATTTCAAAATTAATCAATTGTTAACTAGAATATTCAGTGAACTATTTGAATCATGGATGAAAAAAAGTAAAAATATTATTGAATAAAAACAATAATTTTACTCATATGAAAACCAAAATTAAAATAAACTAAGAGTGATAAAATATTATTTATTTATTTAATAGAAGACCCGTGAGCTTATCGAGAATAAATGAAGACCCTTTTGTACTACACTGAAATCCATATTACCATTTTTAGAATTTTATTTTTTTTATTTTTATAATTTTCAAGTTATAAATAAAATGCCTTTACTATTTATGGATGCACAGCATGAATGCTGACCCCACGATTTTATTATAAAAACCCTAATATAAAATTAATACCACGATTGTATTTCTTGTAAAATTTGATTTGGAGAAAAATTGTACTTGATCTTTGTATAGGGTTTTGTTTTCAAGCATATCCCTGGGCAAAGAGACAGACACCACAAATTTTCATTACTAGCAAAGGTGGCGATTAAAAGTGATCCTCATATATTAAAGGATGAAAGCAAACCGTAGTATAAACATTTATCTTCAAAAAACATTTTCACTCCATTATTATTAACACTCAAATACTCCAGCTTTTCTTCTTGAAGATTTTATAAAAAATTCCAGAAAATCAAGCACTCGGATTGAATAATAATTAATATCATTGGATTTCTCATAAAATTTTACTCAAGTTATTCTTAATCTTGTTACAGGCATTGTTATGAATAAAATAAAATACAGTAAAACGTTGTCTTCGTAGTTTAGGATGTAAGTGCGTCTTTTCACAACACATACATTTCTATTTGATTTACTCAGACCTCCACCCCGTCACTAATTTGGACCCTGATGACCCCAAACAGATTTGAAGATAAATATGAATACCGCCATTGTTATCTCATAACATTTTACCCTAGAAAAGTTGTATTTGATGTTTGTACATGACTTTGTTTACAATTGACAGAGACAGCAGAAATATAGCGTAACACAATGTTTTTTGTTGGTATCTGATTTCAATCAATAATCTCATTTAACTTTTAATAAAAAAGTAAAAAGCATTATAAAATAAAATTTACACATAAATTAATATTTATTTTATTTATAAAAATGCAATTCGTCTGTGTAGCAACGATTCCATCTGAACATATCCCTTTTTGCTGTCTAACAAATCATTTTTTTTTTTTTAATTTGCATATGAAATATAAAAATTAACCATCGTCGGTCATTTATTTTAAACTGGCGCTGGCCTAGAGTCCCCGTAGTAAAATGCAAGTTTATGGACGAAACCATTTGCATTTGATTTGGCATGGTTTATTGAGCATAAGAAGTTTTGGTGACAGGACTTAAGTTCTGGCTGCCACCTGGATGAACGGGGGGGGGGGGGGCTTTTCAAAATGGCAGATAAAAAAAAAAAATTAAAAAAAAAAGTTTTCTAAATCAAAATAGATCGTCCAATACATCAAAGAAAAGGAAATCTAATGCTGAGCAACTTTTACAAAAGGAGGTGGCAGTGGTGAAGTGGATAATGATGTGGACTAACAACCTGGGTGTGTCAACTTCCAATCCAGTCAGTTCCATAACACCATTTTCACTTAAGGATGTTGGCAACATTTGCATGGTCCCTCCTGTAAGTACCTCTGAAAAGAATCAGGAAAACCAATAGCAACAACAGAATTGACTGAACCAAAAATGTCTTACCATACCGATACATATGAATTTAATTTTTTTCTTTTTAAATAAGATCTTGAATTTGTTGTAGATATCTAAGTTGAAGTTACTTGTATCTGACAAGTATACAAAACTACACGTTTGGACTGCCCTGGTAAATAGAAAGGTAAACATATATCTATTAAATGAATTCGAACATCTTTCCATTGCCCATCATTATTGGTCCCCTTATGTTCTTTGATGATGTATCACATTCCTGCATTAGTGATGGTGACATGAGATCATTTCTTGACTAGGATGCAAGGAACAATTATGATTAAATTGTGCATTTCAAAAATTATACGTGATGAATTTCAAATACAAATAATCACTTCTTGGTATCTTCTTCCACTTTATCATCTAGTGTTCCCATCTCATCTCATCATATAGTGTTCTCATCTCATCATCTACTGTTCTCATCTCATCTCATCATCTAGTGTTCCCATCTCATCATCTACTGTTCTCATCTCATCATCTACTGTTCTCATCTCATCATCTACTGTTCTCATCTCATCTCATCATCTACTGTTCTCATCTCATCATCTACTGTTCTCATCTCATCTCATCATCTAGTGTTCTCATCTCATCATCTAGTGTTCTCATCCTATCATCTACCGTTCTCATCTCATTTCATCATCTACTGTACTTACTCAAGAGACGACCTGGATTTCTGTACGTTTTGAAACACAATAATTTCAATACTAATTAATTTTGTTTAGGAACTTTTGAGATGAGAATTGATAATTTGTATTATTTGGACGACTGTTCTCATCTAGGATATTATTCTCACAACATTTCGATCGATGTAATCTCTGATGTTCTTCCAGTGTGTCTTGCCGAACTCTGGAATCTTTATGGCAAACAGAATTGTCCACATGGACCCATGGCATAACGGATATTAATCACTTCTTGATATCTTCTAAGTAGTTCGAAACGTCTTGCTGCACAACTCCCCACTTAGGATGCCCCTATAAATATGGCCCCTAATTCACAGTAGCCCCTTATGTGTCAGGGCTGAATTAAAGTAAATGGCTGACAGAATGAGAACAGTCTATCTATAAATCTGCAGTAGGCTGCATGTTTTAGTGGTGCATGTGAATGGCAGACATTGCTCGGTCAAAGGAAAAAGGGGGGGGGCACAAAGGAATTTGAAAATATCTCTGATTTTGTATTTTGGGCTACACAGAATCTTATTTCTCTTTGAAATGAAATAAGTGCTTCATAAAAACAGGAAATTATGCTGAGACCAAAAAGTAATGTTTGTAGATGGGCTCCATGATAAGTCCCCTTGAGTAGACTAGTGAATATCTCCAGTGATCAACCTCTGGGTGGTCGAATGGTGACCAGTGAGAAAGACTGGAATCCAAGATTTTCGGTCAGGAGGAAAGGATTTCAAAAGATGGGAAGGAGAGTGAGGAGACCTGGTCCTCTGGCCATGATGGAAGAAGTTGGTCTTTCTGAGAGCTGGCAATCTGTTGGAGTTGGATGTTCGAAGTGGCAGTTTTCAGTGTTCCTTAGGAACAAAGGGTGTGTTGTGTTGATGGGACTTAGATTTTATGAGGCTGGGATAAGAGATTTCATTTTGCTAGTCTGCTATTCAACCTAAGAATACGAGTATCATTTGTAATCTCTAACAAATAAATGTGTTACTTGTTTTAAAACTGGAGTTGTGATTCTACTTGGGATGAGAGTTCTTTGTTGCAGCACTCACTGAGTTGAACAACAACTTTGGACCGGCACCACGTGTTGGATGATCGCGACCAGTGCACACACTCATACAGGTTCATATACCCTCGTGGATTCAGTAAAGGGTTCCGTTCGAAATTCCATACAGATTCCCGAGTTTGACATAAAAATTGCTGAGTTTGACAAGATGCATCTGAAGAAGGTCGGAGGTTATATTGGCCGAAACAATCTGAAAATAACATCCAAGATAAGAACAGTAGTCTGAATGATCCAAATAATACTTTATAGAATTCCAAAAATGTATGATGTTGCAAATCATCTTATATACCAAATCACCAAAAGAATAGTGACCTTCTCCCTATTTCTTCCTAAGTGTTGAGGGCACCGAGAGGGGAGGTATGAGGGCTGAGAATATAAAGCAATTAATCAATAATAACATGATTTAGTCAGACAACTTAATTTAAGAGTATTTTCCATGAACATTTTCACAAATATTCTAATTGTCCTCTATATATTCGTACAATTGAAATATCTTTAAAAAGGGCGTGAGAAATGAAGTCCTAATTGTCTTCCGATTCGTGCAATCATTGGTACAAACTGTAAATTCTTTGCAGATGCTGCCGTGATGAAATGGTTGATATAGTTCTTGAAGGTACCAGTCTTGTGGTTCGAAGGGAGATTCGTTCCATGAATACCGAACTATGCATAATTTGTCAAAGATCTACCAATGATACGGTTACTGCACAAGAAAAGGGACAAGCAAATATCCTGCAAGCTGCCAAAATACATCATGATGAAGTTCATCAGCATCTGCTGACTATTGAGTGGGATTGAACATTGTTTGTTACAAGTGTTACAACGTTTGTAGTATGTTAAGCCGTGAAGGGGATCAGTTGATGACGTCCTGCTCCTAGAGAGCGGCACAAGTGCAATTGCAATAGACGGAAGTTGGAAGTCATCCACAAAATGGCTAACCTCAGCATGAGACACAAAGACTAAAACTGAAAATAGTAATAATAAAAGAAATAAATACAAGTAGACGATCTGTAGTTATAGATTTAATTTCATTCTATTTCAGATCTTCGACAACCCAACACAACAAATCATCAAGTACTGAGCATGTTCAGAAACAAATGCATCATCCGTGGGAAAACGCAGTGAGGTAATACTAGAGACAAATGCCGAATTAGTGAAACTCCACAAACAGATATATTTAAAAGCCGCCTTGTATTTCCGGGATGAAATGTACAGCACAGTAGCAAACTTAGAGAATGGCAATAGTGCGTTTGGAGCCAATTTGTACTATCATGGAGCATGCCTCCCAAATTATCTTTACAGGGACAGCCTGTCAGAAAGGCCGAAGAATATCTGGTAAAAGTTCTAAAGCCTCAAAGTGCTTCAAAACCTTTTAACAAATCGAATATCGCGAAAAGTTAAGCTAGTTGTCTATTCTTGTCTATTCAGGAGTCGATTCTTGAACCTTTATTATTCCTGATTCTCATAAACGACCTCCCTGATGCAATCGTGTTGAAGATGGGTATATTTGCTGATGACACCACACTATTCTCGACGTGGGTAAATCGAACGCACACATATCAAAGGCAATGGCTAAATCCTTAGAAAATGACTTCCAGTCTGTAGTGAAATGCGGCCAAAAATGGATGGTTACATTTAATGCTACTAAGACAAAACTCCTTTCCTTTAACAATTATGAGAAACCTTTCAAACCACCGATTAACATGGCTGATAGCACTCTTCCCGAGAGTCCAACATTCACAGGTAACATGAATAAATACATAGAAGATACTATAAACTCTGTTGCAAAGAAGGTAGTCTCCCGCTACTGGGCTAGAAAACTTCTCACACCTGCCAGTATTCTATATCTCTACAAAGCCACCGTTTGCCCTTACATGGAGTATCGTTGTCACATCTTGGCTCGTGCACTAACCACTAGTCTCTCCCATTTACACAGGGTCCAAAAAACGAGCCTCTAACATAATAGGTCTGACTCTGCTGCATTGCTGCAATGTTGCATCCCTGTACTTATTTTACAAGTACTCCAACGGAATGTGCTCCGATGAACTTGCTGCACTTGTACTCCTTCAACATAAACACCTTGCTGCACAACTCCCTACTTAGGATGCCCTTATAAATCTGGCCTTTAATTCACAGTAGCCCCTTACGTCTCAGTGACAATGTGCCTTGTTTAAAAGTTGTTGTTTTTTTTTAAATACCAAGGCAGACAAGTTATTTTAAGACTTTTTTTCAACAATTGATTTTAACAAAGATTTTCCTTATTTTTTCTCAAAGTTATTTACCGTGATATGACAAGTTGCCACCTTAAAGTAAAAAATGGCTAAAACAGTACCCACATAGTCCAGCTCCCTCTAAAAGTAGCACGGTGATAAGAAATACGCCATTCCCTCCTTCCCAAAAAGAGGGGGCAAAGCCTGGGAGAATGGTCTCTTAAGCAAGAACTAAACATGGCTCTATTCATACCAGACAGGGAAATCTTTGGCACATTCTGATTCTAGGATTTGATTTACTTGAATGAGGTATCCAGGCATTACCTCCTCCTTCAGGATAGTTATTGCTGCCGAATGCCAACGAGTGAGTTTTCGGTTAATTATGTACTGTAATGGACAGGGCCAATTCCCTCCATTGTAAGCGACAAAAAAATAGCCTGTGCCATGCATAAAAGCCTGGAAGGGAATTTGCATAATGGCCAGGCGAACTGATAAAAGCAAGGAGTGTTTAGGCATAGGGCAGAACAAAGCAGACAGTGATAGAAGCAACGGCGGTTTATTGTTAGGAGATTGTTCAGAACTTTTTTGCGCGTTTCTTCCTTTCAAGCTATCTCGGCTTCCTGATGGGAGATAAGATTGATATAATGCTAATGTTGGAGTTTAGCGGTGTGGACCCCAACCAATCCATTATTGAATGGATTGAGAAAACTGAGCTTGTGTCAGTTGTGCTCTGATAAAAATGGAATGCATAATCTCTATGTGGTCTACAAACAAGAGGGATTATACCTCCATAAAGGAAGCTTTGTTTACAATGTTCGCCCTAGACTCCTATGTGTCCACATTTGTCGCGCTTTGGACTAGCCAGCAAAACGCTGGAGTGGCCAAAGGATGGAGCTCGGGTGGTTGGCTTGCTGTCTGGGAAGTAGACGATGCCCTTCTTTAGAAATGTAGGAATGAGTTGCTGATCGCCCCAGACAAAAAGGGTGTTCTCTCTATGCAGAAAGCTCATTGGGCATCTCCCAGTGTGCGGTTGACTGCAAGTAGCGACTAGTGTCATAAAGCGAAGGGCAAACGCGGTGGCAGAAGGATGGGATGATCGAACAGAGGATGCCCCATTAAGATTTATGCTAACGGAGATGATGAACAGAGTGAGTCAGGCAGCTGCGTCAATAGCGAGTAGCTTGATATGTAGGTTGACGCAAGTTCTTTAGTTACAAGTGTCCTGCTTGAATCATGTGCGACCACAATTGAAGATGCGTGTTGGATGCGGCCAGAATCGACACCTGACATTGGATGCTACTTTAAAGGGAGTGAATCTTGCTATACAATAGCCTGTGGCGTACACGAAAGCCTGGAAGGGTATTTGCATAACGACCAGGTGAACTGATAAAAGCGAGGAGTGTTTAGGCATGGGGCAGACCAGACGGTGATAGATGCGACAAAGGTTAGAAGATTGTCCCGGACTATTTTGTGTGTTCCTTCCTTTCATGTACCTTTACAAAGTTCCCTCTCGGGGAGTCGGATTTCCTCCTATGTCAAACTGACTTCACGCTGTAAGTGGGAAGCAGGTAAAATTAGTATTGGGACGATTAATCGAAATCGGGAATCAGAAATTTTGGGATATTGGAAAAATTTGAGCCTAATTTCTTATTCCAAAAGCGATTCTTTTAATTTTTTTTAAAACTTAATTTTCCATTGCTGGGACTAATGATAAAATGATAAATATTTATCGTTTTTAAACTACCAGTAAAACAAAAATAACATCAAAATACGATTTATTTTACTTATATACAAAAAAAGATTTTTTTAAATTAAACTTTGCATAATTCCTAGGTAACCTTTAAATGAATGCAGTTGATTTACAAGGTTCAAAAAAATGTTTAAATAAAACATTTTTGTCAAGAAAAATACTGACAAACATTGAAAATTAAATTAAAAGTAAAATATAAAAATAATTTTTAATTTGTTTTAAATTTATTCATTTTATGCTGTTAGGCTTGTGTCTGTTTTTTTTTGTTTTTTGTTTTTAATTGTATAGTGGGTTTTTGTCCGGTTCCTCAACATTGGCAAACCTTACAAGAGGTAGCCAAAAAGTGTGAAAAAAAAACCATTGAACATTTTGAAAGGCTTTGGAGTTGCATTAGGTATAAATGAATTTAACGATTTTCACGGTTCTGTGAGAACAGACTTTGGCATCAGTTCTTCTTTGATTTTGAGTTTTCATGTCTGAACTGGTTGTAAAACAAAATTTCTAATGATATAAAAGAAAAGAAAAGGAAAAAATAAAAATGATTCTTGGTTATTAATATTATTGAAACCGTTTGGCAGTTCAGTTGTTACATTTTCCTTCCACTGACAAGAACACAAGTATACTCCAGATTACTAACATGTTTTTTTTATTAATTGTTGTTTCATATTTAAACTTATACTTAATGTAATGTGAAAGTTAGAATTGTTTTCTTTGTAGAAGTTAAGTAGATTCTTTTACTATATAAGAAGTTATAAGTAT
Source organism: Sepiola atlantica (assembly GCA_963556195.1). Taxonomy (NCBI): domain Eukaryota; kingdom Metazoa; phylum Mollusca; class Cephalopoda; order Sepiida; family Sepiolidae; genus Sepiola; species Sepiola atlantica. Next base: position 50,931,592 of record OY744519.1, read on the forward strand.
ACTTATTATTATGGTATTACTGTAGATTAATACCCTCAGTTAAATCACCCCTGCCCTAAACAAAAATGGGATTCTACTTCTTTAGTTGATTACGTATAAACACACTGAAAAACTGGGCGGGAAGAAAAAAAACACAAAATTCAATTATTTAGAATTTAGAATTTAGAGGGGGATCAGTTTCACATGTAAATTAAACGTAAAATGAGCCCCCCATTTCCAGGCCATTCTAGCATTTTAGAGCAATTAAACAAAAATAAATTTTAATAAATAAATTCTGTTTAGTTTTTTGTTGGTGGGAAGCTACTTTTTTAAGCGGTTACGTGTGGTTTTATGACCTTCCAAATCGAACTTAGGGTTAATGGTAAAACAATTTAATGAACAGTCCCAGAAATTTAGAATGGCCTGGAAATGAGGATAATTTTACCTTAAATTTATATACAAAACTGATCCTCCACTCTAAATTCTAAAATAATTTGTTTGTTTTCTGCCAAGTTTTTCAGAGTGTTCACACATAATCACCTAAAATAAAATAAAATCTCATTTTGGAAGGGAGTGATTTAGTTGAGGGTGTTACTTTTGATCCTATTTACTTGTCTACACACAATGGCAGAGTTAGACACAAGGTCGGTTTTTAATATGGGAAATCCAGCTCTCCAAAAAGAGACACTCTGGATTGCGACAAAAATTGCCTCAGTCTATGAGAATTTCTCCTTCACGTCAGTGCAATGTGTTGTTCAATTGATTTCCATCCCAAAGAAAACTTACACAAACAAATGCACATCTTTTATCTTCATCTTAAAATTTAGTTTCCAAACAGATAAACGTCTTACAAAAATGTTCGGACTAAATCTTAAATAAAAACAAGTGACTTTTTTCTTTAAAATTTGAATTATTTTTACACAATAACAAATCTGCAGATATTTATATCGAATATGAACCAGTTTCCGTGAACTTTGCGCCGGCAGCGTTCAGGCAAGCTACGTAAACACCCGAGCAACTAGCCAATCAGCTGTCAAACGACAAATTTTCTAACCAATATTGAAATTTATTAAAGCCTGAAGAAATTGATCAAAGCCAGTTCATTTTTATTTTCTCAAAAATGGACATTGGAAAAATTCTGAAACTGATATACCTGTGGTTTTAGGAAATGGCAACAGCAAAGAATCTGTGGAAGGAATACGGCGTTGGATCACCGAACACGCAGACCGATTGGAAGAATTTTTTTAGGGAGGTCTGCGAAGACTATTTGTTACAAAATCCTCGTCAGATCGGAGAATTAGGGCATACGGTGGCGATAGATGAGTCTGTTTAACAGTAGGAAAAACAACGTTGGCAGGGTTGTCCAGCCGCTCTGGGTCTTTAGGGAGATACGACCCCGCAGAGAAAGGGGATTTCCTTGTGACGGTGGCCAACAGGAACGCCAAAACCCTCCTTCCAATAATAAAAAAAATTGTCTAGCCCCCCCCCCCCCAAAAAAAATGCAAAAAAGAAAATAATAAAATGTATTTCTTAACAGTTGTTTATCATTGTTTTGTTAAAAAATGTTAAAAATAAATTTATTTCTTAATAGTGATTTCGCTATGTTTTGTTATTTGCTATCTTTCTTGAAAATAAAACTGAAAAAATATGACGCAGCAACGTATCGAAGTTATCGTCTGCCACCATTCGCTTCATCATCTTTTGCAAAGTTCACGAAAATTGGTTCATATTCGATACAAGTACCAATCTGCATATTTATTTATGTCTGTATTAAAACCAAAAACAATTTAAGAAAATAAAAAAAGGGTTTCTTTTACTTTACTCAGCAGACTAAAAACGCTCAAAAAACAAATATACAACAAATAAAAGTAACTGTAGGCGATAAAAGTTATTTTCAAACTTGCCTGTGGCATTTGTTTGTATTTTTAACCCGTTCGAAGTGCTATTTATTAGAAATTAAATTGTTCGTCACACCAAAATCGCAAAATCCAAGATCGCGGTCGTGGGGTAAGAGAATCATGACCGCCCGACATTTTCTTTTTGTGCAAAAAAAAAAACAAGAATTTTTTTTTGCATCTAATAAAAACCCATGTATACTACGTAAAAATACAAACAAATGTCATAGCTACGTAGGAAAATATCTATTCTCGACGTAGGTCACCTTTATTTGTTGCATATTTATGTTTTTAAACACTTTCTCGTTCGTTTTTCTGACCCCGTTCACGACTCTGCGGAGTAAAGTAAAAGATTCCCTAAAAAAAAGTTTTGAAAACAATAAAATCAAAAACAAATAAATTATTTAAAAAATGGATTCGGTATTCTGTTATTTGTTTGTTACGAAATAAAAGTAATACATTCGATGTATTATTTGTGAAATAATATGACGATGGGCAAGTCTGAAATTGGTATGAATTAAGGAGAAAGTTTTTTTTTTTATCATTTCTGATCATCCGTATATGATATGAAGCGTCATCTGCTGCAGAGTAGAACCGGAAGCTGGAAAGGAATAGAAATGTCACGAATAATCCACATTTGTTCAATTTTGTAAGAAGTAAACAAAAAATATAGAGAGTTTATTTTTGGTAAAAATATTTTTAGGTCAATACCTAAAAAGATATTTACCAAAAATAAACTCTCGGCTGAAAGTTGTGACTAAATCCGTTTTATTTTTTATTTTAAATAATGCCGCAAGAAATATTTCAGATACTTCGAGCTGACGGACCGAGATGGGAATCAAGTTGCTCGAATGACGGGCCGAGATTGCTTGAATAGAGAATCAGCCCCCACGGGACGATTTTTTTTTTTTTGTAAATAAGATCTTTTAAAAACAAATTGGGTATCATCTAAGTAGGGTCAATCCATAGAGTGAATGTGGTATTTTGGTGATATATATATATATATATATATATATATATATATATATATATATATATATATATACGTAAAAATATTATTTAGGAATTAAATAATCACAACGCTTTATGGTATTCGGCACCAATAAAAATTTAAAAGATTTATTGAAATAAATTAAGCATCACAGAAACTGTTTAGCGTAGCGTAAGTCTAAGTTTTGGACAAATTGTAAGACCATAAAAAAACGATTCGGACTCCATGCCTAAGGCAAACGGTGGACTTTATTACTATTGTTTTTGTAAAACAAAACAAAAAATTGTTATTATTGTAAAATTTTGGTACTTGTCCAGATTAGGACCAAAACTACCCCTAACCCTAACCCTAACCGACGCAAAGTCGATTTTAACTTGGGTCCTTAAAACCCAACCAGAATAAATTTTACAGAATTACTTCCCTTGTTGTCATCAAAAGAATTCGTTTTTGTCAAATAAAGTTGATTATTTGCAAATAAAACGAGTGCAAACACCACATGCGTAGTAAACTTTTAAATCACATTGAAATGCCGATTTTAAGGAGAAAATAACTTTAATATTTGTAGGGATAATTACTTATTGTTGATTTGTTATACTTATATGCAAAAATGACGGAGCGTTGTGTCTCGTCATGTCTAATCTGTGTATATACCGAACACCTGTATACAGGTCGATAATCATTTTTGCTTGTTCCTTGCCGTCAGTGGCACTCAGTTGTCGCCTTGCGCTTCTGAGCTGAATTATTCATCAAGATATTCCGAGCTACATTTTTTGTCAACACGCGGCAGCTGTAGCTCATTCAGCACGGCGCCCGAAATCAAATAATATCAGAATTTTTAATGAAAAACCTGTCAGTGACTGACGTAATTTTGGTTCAAATCCAGAGTGATCTTGTTTTGGGCAGCTAAAACCAACTTTTGCCCTCGTGGGGAGGCAAGTAAAAAGACGCTAGATAGCCAGGGTTCACCTTCTGTTACGGTCAAGGTTTATTGACGATACTAGTTGTGGATGGAAGTATTTATTTATTTACCTCCTCTCCAGGAGATTAGGCACAAGGCCAGTTTTATCTTACTCCCACAAGTAAGATGTGACCCAAGGTCGGGTCGGGTCGGGAAAGTGGGGGTTGAAAAGCCAGCGCCCGAGAAAGTGAGCACTCTGGCCATTAAAAATTGCCTGGGCAGCCCCGTCGGCATTCCCCGGTAGGGGCGCCTCAGGCAGTAAGCAATAAACTTACTCCTCCCCAAAGAGGGGAGGTAAAGCCTGGGAGGGTGGACCTCCTAGAACTGCACAGGACCGACCCATAGACCGACGTAAATCAAGCCCCGAAGGGCAAGACAATACCAGTTTATGGGGTGTAGTATCCATCAGAACAGATACTGCACTTTGATCTTGTCCAAGTTGTGGATGGAAGTAGCCAGAAAGAAGTGTGGGAAAATGATATCAGATGGGGCATTTTTAACGACAGCTAACAGAACGAAAAAGAGATAAAAAAACAAACAAATAAATAAATGTCACCATAGCCAATAAAAGTTACTTTTCTACCTACCTGGATCATTTTTTAAATGCTCTTTATTACATGTCAAAAGTTCATTTCTTTTAAGAGCTGTTGAATTTTTTCAGTCAAGATAGCCGGCGACACTATGAGGGATACTTTTTTGTCGTATTCTCTTTTTTTTTTTTGCCAGGGAGGGGGGGGGATTACTTCGCCCTTCAATCTTTTTTTCAACGTGGTAACATTTATTTGTTGTGTATATTTGTTTTTCATGGCCGCGAACTCCAAAAAGATGTATGTAGGATTTCTTCTCCAACGTGCGTTTCTTCGAGGACTCCATTAACGTCTATTTACAAATTTTAAGCGTTTTTTTTCTGAAGCTTACATTTTAATCAAAATTGTTCAAAATTCATTAATATTTAACAAAAACAGGAAACAATATTTATCGCCTATACACAATTTTTGTATCGTATTATGTTCCGAACACTATACTCCTTTTTAACCTCTCTCTCTCTAATATACATATGTGATAAAGTATCCGGGGCCCCATGGGGATTGGGTACCCTGGTGGCGCGCTAGTATGCATATTGGTGGTGATGCTATGGCGACTGAGGACCCTGCGTCGAGACGAAGTGGAGATATAAAACTAGTATATATTTGACGTAGAAACGAACTTATTCAAACGACAGAACGAGACGCCAGCTAGTCTCGCGGAAATGTGTAAGATAGTCAGAGTCAATTACCACTGAAGGCGAGGAAACAGTTGCCAGATGGGAGGTGGAGATTAGAGAATTCCATATCGCAAATTTCATTCTGAAATATCAATAAAGCGATATTATTCTGTGACGGTTGTTTTAAAAGACGTTACGACGTGGGAGAGCCTACTTGACAGAGATTTATTTGGGCCTGTCATCGTTAATTACAAGCCGGGCACAGAGCGCCTCCGGCTGCGTGACAAATGAGAAAGCGTTTGTTTTTGGCGATAACGCCAGACTAAAGAGAAAATCCCAATTATTTTGGGAAAAGAAAAAGTGAGGCACCTGTCCCCACCCTCCTTGAGAGAGGAAGACACACAGGAAGTAAGATGGCAGAGAAGGGATGTGTACGACGATAGACATCTTCAATAAAAGAATGTTTTTTTATTTCACGCACGAGCAGTTAGAGTTGGATTGACGACAGACAGAGTTCGCCGTGCGCCGAGGTGGCGTGCGTCGAAGAAAACAAACCAGACGAAATTCTAGCTACCGCCTTCGCCCGTTGACTTGTGACTTAAACAACTACTTGTGTAAAGAATTCGCACACACAGACAACTAACGAAATAACTTAGAGAAAACACAAACTTTGCTAAAGACATTTACGAATACAGTAGACATTAATCCAATGTAAAATCAATTCTTTTATTTTATTAATAATTACTCTTCTATACAAATAAAAACCCCGACCGAGCTGTTGAACATTGTTCTTTTCCTTTTCTTCTGCTTTGAATGATCTTTTGCCCCCCACAGAGCCAACCGGTTGCTGTTCACCCAGTGATCGCTCGCTGATATAAACAGTTTCAACGTGGGAGTGTGTTTGTAGCTGGACAAGACAACAAGATCGGCGACATCATCATCATCATCATCATCATCGTCGCCATCCCGGCCTAGAAGAATTTGGATCTATATATTTTTTTATTGCCACTACAACGATTGGCACGGAGTTGGGTTCACAATCCAGCACTGCGACCAGGATATCACACCTTTGCGGTTGACCACGATCGGCACGGAGTGGGGTTCACACACACAAATATATATATATATATATATATATATATATATATATATATTACACGATTTAAGTTAAGGTGGTAAGAACGCAGAATAACGGCCAGCTGACTGGCTAGTTGGCCGTGCGCAAAACCAGATTGGCCTTTTTTAAAGCAGTTTGGCCATCGAAAAAATTTTTTGTGAACATTCTGGAGTTCACTTATGTTTATCAGACCTTGGGTCGGTTAATATTCCGGTTTGCATATATATATATACATATATATATATTAGGTTTTTATAAGGAAAATATGTTTTCAATATTATCTCTCTTACAGTATCCAAAAATTTCCAAATACAAGCTCAATGAAGATTTATTACAAAATTCAGAGCATATATATTATATTAATTCAATTCTAAAGTCCATGCCAAAAGCAATCCAAAGACATAATTTACATCAGTTCCTTCAATTCTTTATTTCCGCACTTCAGTGGAGAATCATCATTTACATTTTTGTCTTACATACAAAACTGTAGCAGTCATAAATGAGGTTTACTTTGTAATGCGTATCAGTGCCCCTGTGAGATGGTTTGGTAAAATGTCGGCCAATCAGCTTGCAGGGCGCATTGATATCATTAGTTCCCTAAAGGACTACTTCAGTTCCTTTAGAGATTGCAGATGATCGGCAGACAGTTCCCTCTGGCACCAACCAAGACGTATCGCCTTATTTTCTCCTCTGCCTTTTGTCACCGACATCCCATGATAAAGAAGATAAATTCATCTACGAAGCGGCAGCAGTTTTCACTTCTCCTTTGAATAAACGTTTTGTTGTTTGTTGTCATAAAAGAAGTGTTGCTTATTCTTCGTGAAACGTTTTTCGTTTTTAATTATATTAATAAAATGTAGAAATTGATTTTCTATATTTTATTTCATAAAACCATCAGTGTATCCGTATTAATCTATTAGTAAACCTACATCGGTGTCTTAGCGGATGGAGCAAAAATTACAGTTCGAAAGTCTATCCGTCAGTCATCAGGGAATAATAGAAATATATGGTGGCGTTGTAGAAACAACTCATGCAGTTCAAAGGCAGAAGAAAAAACACAGAAGAAAAAAACGATGAGAGGACTTCAAAAACCTTGAGGAGACTCAAAAGGTGAGATCTGATAAAATTTTTATAATTCAGGAGGGCATGGAATAGACTCAGGTGAAGAAAAAAGCAGCAAAGAAAAATGATACACTCACCACCACCACCACCACCACCACCAAAAAGAAAATAAGCACTTATGCAGAATAGGAACACGAGCCAAAATTTATTTTAGAAGAGCTCCAATGGTGTAAGGAGCAGACAACTCTTTTTTTAGTACGCAATTTCTCCGAAAATGGAAAATATGCATTTTTTAAAATAAGTCATGCAAACTCAATTAATAGAACATTTTTCGAAGAAATAACAATTTGTGAAAACTCAACAGTATATTGATAGAACATTTTTTGAAGAAAATAGAATTTGGAAAAATCAACAGTGTATTTTTTCATTTCAAAACCAACAAAACGAACAGTCCTCTTGTTTGGATTAACAGATTTTGATTTTTTTTTTTTATAGCTTAAAATATTCAATTATCGCAGAAATAAAAATTTGTGAAAATCAACAGTATATTGATAGAACATTTATTGAAGAAAATAGAATTTGGGAAAATCAATAGTATATTTTTTCATTTCAAAACGAACCGTCATCGGGTTTGGTTTAAAACATTTTTGATTTTTTTTTTTTTAAAGTTTAAAAAATAAATTTTTCTCTTGTTTTGTTTCTCTTGTTTTTGTTTTTAAAACGGGATAGATTTAAGAAATGCGTTCAAAAAGACTCTGTATGAGGTTTGCGGAAAATTTCTGCCGCCACATAAATTCTGATAAATAGGATTCCACCATTTGCGTGTGGGCCCCACATTCTATCATGTTCCTCCTCTTGGCAAATAACACCCTACCTGAGAGTTCAACATTCAAACTCCTAGGCCAAACTTTCACATGTGATATGAATTGGAACAAATACATTGAAGACATTGCCAAGACTGCAGCAAAGAAGGTGGGCTCCCTCTACCATGCTCGTAAACTCCTCACACCTGACATCATCCTGTATCTCTACAAAGCCACCATCCACCCATGCATGGAGTATTGTTGCCACATCTGGGCTGGTGCATCATATACTAGTCTCTCCCTCCTTGACAAGGTCCAAAAAAGAGTCGCCAACCTAATAGGTCCCTCACTGTCAACCAAGCTCCAGCCCCTGTCCCATCGCCACAATGTAGCATCCGTGTTAGACTGTTGTAAATCCAACTGATAGAATCTGATTCCAACAATGACTTCAAGTCACATTTACCAGTCTCCATCAGCATGTACAGCCGCTTAAGTTCCTCTACTTGGTCCTGAAAACCAGGTTCATCCTCCAAGATTTTGGCAACAATCTGACGTGTGAGACACTGGTCCACCAGCAGGTGGCCACGAAATGCTTGTTGCCCTGCCTTTCCGCTCATCATGTGTACGACGGCATTTTCACACCATATAGTGTCTCCATGATCTCCTTGAGTCTATTGCCATCTAGCAATGTCCTATAGATTTGCATTCTTTATGCATCAGGTGCATCATGCCTTGCCAGCTGGGAGTAGTCTGGTTGAAGTGAAAGAATGATGAGTTTCGCTGCAGTTTTGAGAATTGCTCGTTGTTGTGCTTCCTTATCATCTGCCGGAGGTGAATTGTAGTATTCACAAATAATGTCACAGGTTTTTTTCCCTAAACGTCACAATGTTTGTGACACCACAACGGCCTTTGGTCACAAATAAAGAGTTTCCATATAGACTTATCAGCTTTTCCTTGAGGTAATGATTTCCATATGTCGCTGATTTACTACCTCATAAGTATTCTCCCATTTAAGCGACATGGTCCTATATCGTTATCTGTTCCTCATCGTTTTCCTCCAAGAATACACACACCCTTTCGAATGCTTCATTCTGCTCGCTGTCTTTTGGTCTTCCACTTTTTCGCCGTTTGGTTAATTCAACTGACGTGAACTGTCTTGGAATGCTTCACATTGTATGAAAGTTGACGTTACATGACTGGTGGTACACACAGTCTGCAGCATTAAGATCACCACCAAAATATTCAATCCGACCTTGAACAGCAGTGGCCCACTCATCCCCTCTTGTTTTGCAATGAACCAGGAGAGTTTAAGCAAATGCATCTGTCTTCACATAGCAAATCTTTCCCTCACTTTTTCGTTTATAATATTTTTTCCAAGTATCAGTTCCACAGAAAAAGCAATGCGTTTTACTGTCATATCGTCCCAGAGAAACACGAGCGCCCCTTTTTACTGGCTGAGCAGAATCATCCTTTTTTGAGGCTAAAGCAATCTCTTTTTTATTTATATGAACACTAGTTCCGGCTTTAACAATGACTTTGACACCTCTTTCGATACTTGCACGGTTGACACCTGCAGCACCCTTTTCTTGGAGCACTACGGTCTCATCACAGTCCAAATCCTGTTTGCATAAAGGACAAATTTTTCTACTGGCGGCTGAACTCATGTTTGACCCTGAAAATATATTCGAAAATATATGTGTATTAGTATATGGAGCTAGTGAATTGTTTGTGAGGGCAGTTTTTGGTCTCTTTGTGTTTTTCAGTTGTTTTCTCAGGAATCCCATACCCTATAAAACAATTTCATTTACATATGGAGGTAAGGGACCCGATTAATTGAAGAAAGTAATAATTCACCACTGGTACCCATATAAAAATAATCACCCATATGCTTGTTTGTGAACCTGGGTGAGTGCAATAAGGGGTTTAGGGGTACGGGTACCAATGTGGATGTAATGAGGGGTTTAGGGGTCGGGTACACCTAGATATGGTATAAGGATTTATTTCGCATCACTGGTAACCCTTTCATGTAAAAGATTGACCCTGGAAACAAGTAAAAATCCTAAATTTATCATGAAAACTGACCGAGTTAGTGCTTCACATGTAAATGGAAAATGACTTGTAAACCAAAACAAGTCATATTTGAAACTTTCCCATACTCGGATCTTGTCCAATTCTTTGTATGTTGTAGACTAGACCCAGCCTAACATAAAACCACCAAAAAACAAAATGTTCAAATTTTTTAAGGTAGGGGTACTCTGGCAGTATATTGACCCGTCTATAATCGAAACCTTTCTCCAATCAGTACCAAGCATTAGAGTTAAGCAAATGTCAAATGATTTTAGACATTGTTATTTTGTGGTTCTTGTTCTTACTGCTGAAACGTTATTTAATAATTCTGAATAAGAAAAATCTATATACGACAGGGTTCAAGCTATTGGTTACAGTTTTTTCTAGTTAGCATAAAAAAAAAATCTACACTTCCAGATTTTCAATTTTACGTCTTCATTTTGGCTTAGACGTGTAGCCTATAAGTTGATGATTCAGAATATATATGGTCACTAGTTTTCTTTATATTTTGTGTCAAAGTTAAAAAATCAACCATTTTTGGTGACAATTTTTTTTTTTAGATTTTCAAATTCCAGGCCCAAAATTTTCGAACAAATACTTAAAAAGGTGCCAATATGAACCTATATGTTTGAATTCATGGATAACAAGCTCAAAAAACCTCAGCAGAAACCATTTACTTGTCTTATACCTGAAATATCTTGCAAAATGTCGACATCTTTGGGTGACATTTTTTTTGCCTATTTTTCAACATTTTCCTGAAATTCCTGTGAAAATTGCTGAATATCTAGGGAATAAGCATAGAAATCTGTTTTTTATTCACGTGTTCAGACATTAACTACATTTGGACAAGGAATTGGGCCATTTTAACCAACTCCAAAGTGATTCAGTCAATCTTAGTCAGCATTTATTTTTACCCTGACCCCTTCATTTTCCAGCTCATAAAAAAAATAATGAGTCTTGAAAAAAATTTTTTTTTTAATGCATCATAGACATTTTTTGCCACCAAATTAATCCAATTTCTTCCTTTTAATGGTTGGAGAAGATATTCTATTAGTTTGATGAAAATTGATAATCATTAAGACCACTTTTAATTTTTTTTTTTCCCCCCCCAACAGCTCCTACGATCTTCTTCTTGACTGGAAGAAATGAGCATTTCACAGCTTCTGGCTCGAGCGAGAGCTATATTGAAAGATGACCCACCTAGATCCACATTAATTACGGCAGCCATCGGGCTAATGCAAACCAAGCAACGTCAGACAAAGCACACCAGGATGAGGTGTCTGAAATGCGATGAAATTAACCACTTAGCTAGGGATTGTCTTGCTCGGTGCGACAGAGAGCTCGGGACACCCAATTGCGGAGAAGTGGTGCACGTTGTTACTGATGTGAAGGACTAGGCCACACTTCTCTGAATTGTCCGGGTAAAAGGTTTAGGGGACGACAGCTATGTGCCGGCTTCTTCCCCAGACAAGCTGTGAACTCGGCGCTGCCAACTGTAACAGTAAGCTGTTTAACTCGGCCTTTTGGCCAAGATCAAAGTGTAGTATCTGTTCTCAGTTGCGACATTTTCGTCTTCCCAAAGACCAGTGATCCGCTACCGGGCCTTTGGCTAGGTTTAAAGCGTTTTTTGACCAAGCCCCCTTTTGGGGCTTTTGTCACTTTTTTCTGCTCCCCTTCTGGGGAGTTATTCACTTTCTCCCCCTTTTGGGGATTTTATTTATCTTGTTTATTTTTCTCTTTTTCTATGTTCTATTTTTCTATCTAATTCCTCCCCCGTTGGGGAGGCAGCTCCCCGTTGGTAGAGCTTTATCTCTTTGGCTCCCCTTTTGGGGAGCCATCTTTCTTGTGGCCGATTTTTTGGCAATTTAATTTTCATTAAATTCTTTTTTCAGAGTCTGACTGTTTGTCCCAACTTAAGCAGCCGGCAGGTTCGGGGAAGACTCACGTACCTATTAGGCGACGGTCTCCCTGATTCCGAATCGGCGGGTTGTGGTCAGCAGACAGACCCAGATTACGATGGAGGCCACCTGGGTCTCGAAAGCCAGAGCTGTCTTGGCTAAGGACAGCGAGAGGGGTGTGGCTGCAAAGGGCACCCCTGTGATAGTGGGCTGCACGGACGTGTGTGCCCCAGTTGCAAGTTCGGGGAGTGTTGCACCGAGCGACACTCCAGTTCAGTCGGTGGGGGGAGACACGCTCGAGTGCTCCCCAGAAGAGGTGGCCCCGCAGGGCACCTCTGTCTCTATATGGGAGGATGATGCACCCAGCGGCACTCCTGTCGGGGGGCGTCATGCCCGAAGCCTTAACTTTCGGGGATTTCAGCAACATCCCGTTCTTTGCTGAAAAAAACCCAGCCCCTTTGCTAAGAAAATCCCAGTCTCGATTTGGGAGTGGCACAGAAACGGTACAACCCTAAATTGTTTTTGGGGTGCTCCTCGGGGGGTTCTTCATCGACGGAGTCAGAGGAGGAGAGCCTTAGCAGGAAGAAGGAGAGGAGGGGAGTACCCAAAGTCCGGAGCAAGACGTCCACCACAAAGCTCCCAGCCAAGACGATGCCGGAGACCACTACATGGGGTCCCCAGTCTAAAAAGACCCCGGAAGACTATAGAGAACTCTTCAGGGGAAAGTACAAAGAGTACACGGAGGGCAGTACTATTCGACTTGTCCCGGGTACTCTGGAGAACCTGAAGAGGAGAATAGTCTCCTTTGTGACAACAGATGCGAAACTCAAGGGACTCACTGGAGTCACCAGGGACAAAATGTTCCGGATGCTGGTGGACGTGAAAATACCGGCGACCTACATCACAAAGAGGTCTTATGCGATGTGGGACATCCTGCTCCCAACCCAGCAGGAGGTTGAAAAGGTAGCAAAAGGGGACTTTTGCTGGAAAGACCTGCAATTCAAGCCGGAGTACCTTGAAAAGAGGAGGACGAATGTCACCATTCTCAGCGTCCCATGCTGTGTAAGCGCTGATCACTTAGGCGCAATAATGTCACAGTATGGAGATGTCGAAGAAGTTATTCCGGTCTGTGGCCCCGCAACATCAAAACGGGGGAATTTAAATTTCGCATGAGGTTGGAGCGTGCGGGATTCCAGAGGATTCCTGCTCAACTCAAGTGCGAGAGCTGGTCGATGTCCATCATAGTGGAGGGACGGAGGCCACATTGTTGGCATTGCCAGACGCCGGGGCATATGTCCAAGGACTGCCCCAAGAGGAACACCTTAAAGACCCCGGCACCCGTCCCAGCCAAAGCTCCAGCTCCAGCTCCAGTGGCAGCAACAGCAGTAGCGGCGGAGAAGCCCAAGGAAGGAGAAGTATGAAGCACTGTGGCCTCCAAGAGGGGAAAGAAAACTCTCCCTAACCCCAACCTACCAGTGGCAACTCCAGCCCAGGTTCCCTCACCGTCGGTGAAAAGGAAGCTCCCAGACCACTCATCGGAGTCAGAGGAAAAGTCGACGGCTAACGAAGAGAGGATGGCAGTGGAGGGGCCAGTAGAGCCTAAGGAAAAGGACTCTAAGGCCAAAAAAATCAAGGAAGCCGAAGACTGTGAAACTGCTCCGACCATCCAGGCGCCAGCACCCCCGGTTGTACAGGACTCCGCTCCTCTCTCCAAAACACCCATAACGGCCGTTGCGGAAACAGCAGGGACCAAAGAGTCCGCTCCAACACCAACGCCCCCTCCTCCACCAGCTGTAAGGCAGGGAAGAACAAAGAAGTTCCCTTTCCTACCGGGGGAGAGGATTTGTGTGACCGACGCCTCCCAGGTTCAACCAGACCTAAGCGGGAGGCAAAGGCAGTACCTGAAACAAATGCAGGCTTTCACCCATGTGAAAGGAAAGCGGGTGGAGAACCCCCAGAATTTCCGGGATGCTCCCATGATAACCACCTTCCTGAGAGAGGACAAGGGGAGCAGGACAAAGGCTCTCTGGAGGATGGTTGAGGAAGGGAAGACGGCATTCCCGGACTTTAAGCTTATCGACGAGGAGCACCCTTCCCTTAAAAAATTATCTTTTCAATGTCCTGGGAGGGTCCCCTTTACGTTCACCCCTCTTTCTTTCGGGCACTAAAACTAACCTTCCCCTTGGATGTGGGAGGTTTAGCACGAGACGGACGGATTTCGTCCGAACTGCTGACCGACAGTCTCGGTCAGACCTTCGGCGTCCTCACTCCCGAGGACTTTAGCCCCGTCTGTGACAGTAGCTAATGGGGATCACGAATTTGAACTTGGCTTGTTGGAATGTGATGGGCATGAGATCCCGAGGCAAAGCTGCTCGCGTGCTAAGGGATCTCGTGGCCCGTAAGGTAGATGTAGCTGCGATTGAAGAGACCCACTTCTGTTCGTACGGGGATTGTGATGTGCTGACTGACGACTTTGACGTCTACTCAGCATATGGCAATGTTCGTAGTTGTGGCATCTCTGTGATGGTGAGACACAGCCTGTCGGCAAACGTTAGCGTTGTTCATGCGGATGCGGCGGGACGGCTGGTCGTGGTCGATGTTGCCGTTGAAAACAGTAAGTTTCGGATCGTTGCGGTTTATGCGCCCAACATTGCTGGCGAGAGGGTTTCCTTTTTTCGACGATTGGAGGCGTTCCTCGGGGGTCCGGAGCGAGTAGTTTTAATGGGGAACTGGAATGCCATCCTAGACCCCAAGATAGATAAGGTCGGTGGGCATAGAGGGTCGGCGTGGTGTGAGAGCAGTCTGTCTGACCTGATGGCCTCGTGCGATCTTGTCGACAGATTTTGCGTCGATCACCCAGGGAAGGAGATGTGGACGTGGCATACTAGCGCGGCCTTCTGTCCGAGTACCTACTTGGACAGAATGTTAGTTAGAAGAGGCGACATAGATTTCTTATCTTGTCCCACGTTCACTATGTTAGGACATTCGGACCATAAATTGGTTATGGCCCGTCTGAACTTAAGCGATAGGCCTAGGTTGGCTGGGTACTGAAAGTTTAATACCTCCTTGCTGGAGATACGCGACTTCCGGGAACAGCTGATGTTACTACTTCAGCGGGTATTAGTGGGGGTGGTTATCGGGAGTAGATACTGAGTCAAAACTAAGGCTCGTGTTAGAAGCTTTTGTGTCCGCTACAGCCAGTGCCTCGCTCAAGATAGGGCTAGGACGCAAAAGCCTGTAGAGGATAAGATGACCCGGGCGGTGGCTGGGGGGGATCCCCTAGAGATAGCATTAATTACGGGGGACCTCAATCGCTTGACCAGCGAGCGATATGAAGGACAAGTAGTTAGAGCTAGGTTAAAGAAAGTCTCTAACGAAGCTGTGAACGTTGACGCTGTTGAGCGTAAGGCTGCTTTACGTCGTGGCTCGGATGGGTACATTCGGAAGGTGAAAAACCTGGAAAGACATACGTTTCCTCTCATCCTTTACCGGCTGTCTGTACTACCACTGCCTGCGGCCCGCCTTCACACGCTTACTCTTCTCGCTTCTTTGGAAGGGCCGGAAAGCGTACGTCCGCAGACAGGTCTGTACTCAAGTTCCGAGTGTGGGAGGCTTGGGGATGCCTGACTTGGCAAGTCATTGACATGCCGAGAGACTGGCTTTCCTGAGTCGGACTTTGATGGAAGACACTCCGTGGGTCCCTGCGGTCGGGAGCGCCTTTCCCAACCTCATACCCGACCTCTCGGTCGAAGGTCGACGTAGGCCGAGAGGGGAGCCCTTGTTCTTCAACGAATGCGGGGCCGCGCTTAGAGCGTTGTCGGGGTCCAGTAACCTTGCCCAGTCTAGGAAGAGACTAAATCGGGATCTAGTGGAGGGTACCGCCTTCGTACCCACTTGAGGAGCGGCTTGGATTGTCGAGGGAGGAGGCCCGCTCCCAGTGGAGTTGGGCGCCAGAGTTATCTCAACAATTCTGAGTATTCTCTGACCTGGCGACTGGTTCGGAACGCACTGCCCCTCTATGGCAGATTACGCAGAGATGGCTTAAGGGACGTCCCCTTATGCCCGCGCTGTGAAGACGACGAAGAAGAAACGGCCAAGCACGCCTTCTTCACCTGCAGCTAACTTCGACGTCTCTAGGAATACGTCAGAGAGGTGACGGCTCGCATCGACGCCGAAGGTCCTGGATGTCGCATCTGTCATCAACAACGCAGCACCGCAGTGGACTGGGGAGAAACGAATAGTGTTTCTGGCCATCCTAGCCGTAGCGAGACTAGTGACGTGGGTTACACGTCTTGATGAGGTTCATGGGGTTTGATCTGTTTCGGATCGCGATCTGGTAGTTTACTTTAAACATCAACTTAAAGTGAAAATCAGATGCGATTGGAAACGATTACATCGCATGGATTTCAATAGGAGATGGGTGCATGACACTAGTTTGTGCATCCGACGAGGCGCCAAGTTTGAGTTTGTGTTCCCTCCATAGTTATGGCACACGCGGTACTGGGTTCTACGGTACCCATCCCTGTAGACTTTTTTGACTAAAAGAGCAACTCTTAACTAGTAGGAATGAGAGATATCCTGTCCCTATTTTATTTTTGCCGGCACTAGAGAGCTTCCAAAGATTCCCACTTCCACTTTTTTACTTTGTCCCCGGTCTTTTGGAACCTTTGGCATTACTATCTTGGAAAACACCATCCACCCCTTGATCCCATTCCCGATGAATTTATTTTTGAATACCTCTCTTTTAAGTTCCCACTCTCATTTAGGGACCGACCAGCTTGTTTTCGGTCTTGGGCCGGAAAACAGTGGGCGGTCCAACACTTAGCAATGAGGGAAAGACGGGCCATACTAACCCCCTTTTTTTATCATTTTATTTGGTTCTTTGTTTTTCTTTCTTTTTGGGTGTTTTTAATATTTTATCCCATTCCCACGATAATTATTATTTACAACGATGATTTTTGGGGATATTTTAAGTAGGGATCCATCCACAGAGTGAATGCGGTATTTTGGTGCAAGAATCTGGTTAAGAGTAAAGCAAAAGTTTTCTTTTCTGTTTTTTTGTATTTTTTGTTGAAAATAAAAAATGTTAACAGCTTGTCTCGATTATCCCCGACCCCCCCGACCCCTACATAACGGGCGCTATGCCTAAGGTTTGGTGAATTCCTAAGGTTTGTAAAATCTTCATCTGTAGATAAAGATGAAGGTTGTCCGAGGGAATTCACCTGCCTAAATAACTTTTGGCCAAGATCAAAGTGTAGTATCTGTTCTGATGGATACTGCACCTCATAGACCGGTATTGTCTTGGCCTTCGGGGCTTGATTTACGCCGGTCTATGCAGTTCTAGGAGGTCCACCCTCCCAGGCTTTGCCTCCCCTCTTTGGGGAGGAGTACGTTTATTGCTTACTGCCTGAGGTGCCCCTACCGGGGAATGCCGACGGGGCTGCCCAGGCAATTTTTAATGGCCAGAGTGCTCACCTTCTTGGGCGCTGGTTTATCAAATACCACTTTCCCGACCTTGTGTCACATCTTACCGCTGTGGGAGGTAGATAAATAAATAGTTGGTTCTGGGTGCTTCTGCACCATAGTGAGCAAAAAAGTGTGCCAGACATAGCGAAAGCAGCCCATCGAGGTGGTTACTATTGGGGTAGGACCACTTCAAGAAACGACTGAATTAGCTGTGTCACGTCTAAGAAGGAGCCACAGACGAAGGAGGCCGCCTCGCAGCTGGTGTGTGTGTAATAATGAGAACAGGGGGGTGTAATGGACTGACCAATCACCCCGATATAAAAAACAAAAAAAATAAAAAAATAGTCCGTGCCGTGCATAAAATTTGCATAGCGTTCAGGTGAATTGATAAAAAGAAAGGATTTGAAAATGAAACATAATAAACTGGAAAACGACAGGAACGACGGTTGATTGATAGACAGACAGACGATTGTCCCGGATGTTTTCGTTTTGTTTTATGCGTTGTTTTCTTACCCCACCCCACTAAAACACCGGCGAGAAAAAAAACAAGAAGGTAAATTGGTCGTTTCCCACCTAAAATGGCGGACAACTCTGACGTCAATAAATCGTCTGCTATTTTTCGATCTCACAAATAAGTAAACCCAAATGAATTGTTTTGAGCTAATTTCCCATCTCTATTTCCTTAAAAATAATATATGGTAAAATTCAAATTAGTCCAAAATAATTTATTTGGGTTTACTTACTCATTTGTGAGGTCGAAAAATAGAAGACAATTCATTGATGTCAGAGTTGGCCGTCATTTTAGATAGGAAACGACAAATTTATCAACAAGAATAAATTGTTCGGGAAAAGTTTGTTCTGTTCGAGTAGCTACGTACGTCAAGGCTCGGGAATCTCCGTAAGTATTTAAATTATTTGGATGTCTATTCTGCAGGCTTCAGAGTCTAGTTACCCTACTATTTAAACCAAAGTTGGAGTCATACCTTTCCCAAGACTATTAATAGCATCAAAACAACATGGAAGTTTATTTGAATTGAACTGAGTTAATCTCAAATCTCTCGTGATATTACTAATAACATTAAAACAATTTATTTCAGTTGTTATCGGTTAAGAATAATCCAGAAATACTCACACGTTCTTTTTCTTTCTTTCTAATTAACGAATGACTTTTTGTAAACTTTTCCTTCGTCGTTAGACATAATCTGGGATGGAGATTGTTTTTCGTAATGTTTTCTGCGCGGCTTTCGCTACTTTTCGTAAACATTCGGCCGTCAGAATTATTTTCGTATTTATTTATTAATTTTTTTTTCTTCTTGATTAAAATTCAATATTGTGATTAAAAATAAAGAATAAAAAATTCATAGTTTTTTTTCTCCCTCGAACAACTATTCATTGACGTTATTTTAATGTTATTGGCGTTTTTGCGAGTTTGGCATTGGAAAAAACAAAACTGGTTAAAGGGAGATAACTTTAGTTCGTTTAGTTTTTTTTTTACAGAGGGGTCGAAAGATTGGTTAACGGAAAATTTGCTAACTATGAAATAAATATCGATTGAAAATAGATTTTAGGACAGCTATAAAGGTAGTAGATTCCCTCCACTATAATTTTAAATAAGAGCTACCCCCTAATATTTACTCTGTTTTAAAGCAAATAAAATTGAGTGTTCTAAGAAAACTTCTTGTATAATCTTTTCAAATTATTATTTTAATTTTAAAAGTAGTAAATATGTTAGAACGAGCCGCGACGATAAAAGAGCAACGTCGTAAAATGTTAGAAAACGCGCTACCAACTGTTAGGAAACGCGTCGCAAAATGTTAGAAATTTAAGACGGCAAGGTCTCGAAATCCTACAACAGACACGAAAACTGAACCGTTGCAAACGCCAACAAAGCAACCAAACAATTAAAAATAAAATAGATAAATAAATAAACGCTAGCGTGTGCTTACCTGTTTTTCAAAGTTGCGACGTTGCTTTTTTTTTTAGCATTATTTACTCCTCTCCAGGAGTTAGGCACAAGGCCAGTTTTATCCTACTCCCACAAGTAAGATGTGACCCAAGGTCGGGTCGGAAAGTGGGGGTTGAAAAGCCAGCGCCCGAGAGGTGAGCACTCTGACCATTAAAAATTGCCTGGGCAGCCCCGTCGGCATTCCACGGTAGGGGCGCCTCAGGCAGTAAGTAATAAACTTACTCCTCCCCAAAGAGGGGAGGTGAAGCCTGGGAGGGTGGACCTCCTAGAACTGCACAGGACAGACCGATAGACCGGCGTAAATCAAGCCCCGAAGGCCAAGACAATACCAGTCCATGGGGTGTAGTATCCATCGGAACAGATACTACACTTTGATCTTAGCCAAAAGGCCAACTTTTTTTTTAGCGTAATTTACTCCTCTCCAGGAGTTAGGCACAAGGCCAGTTTTTATCCTACTCCCACAAGTAAGATGTGACCCAAGCTCGGGTCGGAAAGTAGGGGTTGAAAAGCCAGCGCCCGAGAGGTGAGCACTCTGACCATCAAAAATTGCCTGGGCAGCCCCGTCGGCATTCCCCGGTAGGGGCGCCTCAAGCAGTAAGCAATTAACTTACTCCTCCCCAAAGAGGGGAGGCAAAGCCTGGGAGAGTGGACCTTCTAGAACTGCACAGGACAAGCGTGCAGTATCCATCGGAACAGATACTACACTTTGATCTTAGCCAAAAGGCCCTGGTAACATAACAGAAAAGGAAAATGAGACCCTTTCATAGGCCGGAATAAGTAGTGTTCCCCTAAAATAATTATGGTTGGGGAAATAACCTCTCGATGGGAGAAGAAAAAAAAACCCCCAAAACACACTGACTTACCTGGACAGAATGTCCAGCTAAAAGTAAATAACTCTAAAAAAAAAACAAATGGAATAAAGACAAACATCAAGCAGCAACTGAACAATTACATACCCAACCCCCCCTCCATCTCCTTGGTAATGTGATTCACGTGTGCTGATTACCCCTCTCTCCCCTTCCTCCAAGAACACACTTAGCATAGAGGTAAGGAAAATTCCTTCAAATAAATTAAGTTTTAGTTAAAGAGGAAAAAAAACTATTTTTAGTCAACATGGCCACCAGCGATTAAAACCCTGAATTGCAATTAAATTTTCAAAACTTTAAAAAGTAAATTAGAAATTTACTTCATGACAAGAAATACAATTTAAGAATAAAAATAACTTTTAACAAAAACTAGCTGTATCTATCTGTAGTGTCGAAGATCACGTACCAACGTGATCGGTACGAGAGCAGGAAGCAGCAGCAGCAGCAGCAGCAGCAGCGACATAGCTAGGGACATAGATAGAGAGATTACGACCGTTGATATACACATGTTGTTATAACCCTTGTTAAATAAAGATATGTTTACAACCACCACAATTGACTGTTGTTTATTACCAAACACCACAAACTGGCGACGACGATGAGATGAAATTCTACACAAAAAAAAAAGCAAAGAAAGACATCTACAAAAAAAAAGTGCAAACAACGAACTTTTCTACGAAAAAAAAACACGAAAAAAGAGGTCACACGTGCTACAAGAGAGAAAGAAAAATATACTTTTTTTTCTTCCAAAGGAAAAGTACAGAAAAAAAACGAGAGATAAGTAATTCGTTTGTTATCACATTTATTGTCTTTTAATAACAATCCTTTTGTTATTCACATCTTATTGTCCTTTTAAACAACAATATGGCAAAATTCGTCACATTGGGGGGGCTAAGCCCTCCACGTGCGTTAGATACGATCGGAGATCCAGAGTCTTTACATAAAAGATGGGTAAATTGGAAAACCGATCTGGAAATTTTCATACTAGCTTCAGGTGTCATAAATTCTGAGCAAAAAAGAGCTATCCTTTTGTTAACAGGAGGCGAGGGTCTGCGTGAAATTTGGACGAATTTCACGGACGAACAAAAAGCCGGACACGAGGCTAATAAAGAAAGAGTCGATGTATTCCGAACAGCTATAGAACTGTTTGACAAAACTTTCGCTCTAAAGGAAAATATCCCTAAAGCGCGTTCAAGATTTTGGGAGTCTGAACCAAACACGGGAGAAACCGTGAATAATTATATCACTCGCTTAAAGAGTTTGGCGAAGGTGTGCGGTTTCACTCCAGAACCGAACGAATTCGTCAGAGACAAGATCCTTCTTCACATAAAGGACGCGGAACTAAAAGCCAAATTATATGGTGAAAGCAACTTGACGTTGGATCGTCTCATCCAAATTATTGGGACGTACCACCACAAAGAGGCCCTAATTTTAGGATCTACTTGTACGTCTGATATAAATAGATTAAGCGACAGACAAAAACCTAAACCAAGCCACAATGTGTCATCTGCATGTTATAAGTGTGGGGGGAATGGACATTTTGCAAGAGATTGTGTTAGAAGCAAGCATCACAAGTGTGGAATCTGTGGGAAAAAGGGACATTTTGAAGTCTGTTGTTTCTACAAAAACAAACAAACAAAAACGCAGAATAGAAACGAACATGACAGAGCCCCAAAATACAGTCGTGGTGGACGAAAGCAATATCATAACAAAGGAATTCAACAGAGTGTAGGGGAAAGGGAAGATAACAAAACTGGTGGCGCTAATGGGTTTAATTTATTCAAAATATCAATGAGTGAAAATGTAATAAACCTCAAAGTCAGAAACACCACCATCCCTTTAGTGATAGACTCAGGAGCACAGCACAATACATTATCTGTAGAGGACTTCAAGAAAATAGAAAAAGAAGGACCCAAAATTAAGCTCCAGCCAGATTCTACTAAACTATACCCCTATGCTAGTGAAAAACCACTTCCCCTTCTAGGAAAGTGCATATTGAAGGTTGAAGTTCCTAGCACAAATCGCTACATAACAGTTCCATTTTGTGTCATACCACAGGCCCAAGCGTCACTTTTAAGTGGTAGAACTAGTAAAAGACTAGGACTTTTAAGTGTGGGCGTTAACGCCAACATCTTGAACTGCTCGGAACTGGATATATGGACAAGAATACTAAAAGAATTTCCAAAGGTTTTCAGTGGATTGGGAAAACTGAAAAACTACCAATTAAAATTCAAAATAAATCCAGAAATTATACCTGTCACTTAGCCAGTACGTCGGATACCATTCAAGCGGCGGCAATGTGTCCTAAACAAATTGCAAGAACTGGTTGATCTGGATGTAATTGAGAGGGTCAGGGAACCTTCTCAATGGGTGAATCCTTTAGTGACAGTGGAAAAAAGGCCCGAGGACAATGGAAAAAGCGATGTGAGGATATGTATCGACATGCGTAGAGCAAACGAAGCTATCGTTCGAGAACGTCATCCAGTGCCCACGATTGAGGAAACTATACAAGAAATGGCTGGAGGCAAATATTTCTCAAAAGTAGATTTGAATATGGCCTACCATCAAATAGAGTTGCATCCAGACTCCAGAGAAATCACAACATTTGCTGCACCTGATGGGCTATACCGGTATAAAAGACTTATGTTTGGGGTAAACATGGCCTCAGAAAAATTTCAGCAAATCATAAGTCAGGTTATAGCTGGCTGCCCAGGAGCATACAACATGTCAGATGACATCATAGTAGTCGGGAAAACAGAAAGTGAGCACGACACTAGACTCGCCAAAGTTTTCCAACACCTAGCCGAACAAGGACTGACCGTCAATGGAAAGAAGTGCCAGATTAAAATGACATCTATAAGATACATGGGCCACATTCTGACACAAGACGGCTTGAAGGTCTCGGACGAAAAGGTGAAGGCTGTAGTTGATGCTCCTCCACCAAAAGATGCATCACAGATGAGGAGTTTCTTGGGACTGGCCCAATTCTGTGCTAAGTTTGTGCCCCATTTTGCTAGTGTAACTGCACCACTTTGGGATCTTACAAGACTAGATTCTGATTGGAAATGGGAAGAAGAGGAACAATATTCCTTTAACAAACTAAAGAAAGGGTTAATTGAAGCGCCAGTCATGGCATACTACAGTGTTGAGTTGCCAACTAGAATCACAACTGATGCTTCTCCCGTTGGCGTGGGTGCAATCATTGAACAACAGCAGCTAAACAGATACTGGAAACCAGTATACTATGCCAGTAGGAAGCTCACACCAACAGAGTCCCGATATTCTCAATTTGAAAGAGAAGCACTGGGAGTATTCTGGGCATGCAAAAAGTTCAGTCTGTACCTCATTGGATGTGACTTTCAGATCCTGACTGATCACAAAGCGCTGGTAAAGGTACTATCACCTTCCTCGAAGCCCCCTTCAGCAAGAGTGGAGAGATGGCTGTTGTTTCTACAACAGTTCACCTACAAAGTCATCCACATTCCTGGCCGAACCAATAAGGCGGACCTGCTGAGTCGACAGCCCGTTGAAAACCCAGACAAAACTGAGGAAAAGGAAACAATGGACTACATCTACAGTATCATTAAAGATACTGTACCTCAGGCACTGACTCCCTGTGAAGTGGAAAAAGCTTCAAAGGATGATGCTACGATCTCCAAACTTCGGCAAGCTATATCCGAAAATGACTGGACCCATTTCAAAGGTACTGCATTTCATGCAATCAAAGATGAACTCTGGATAGCAGGACAGATGGTCATCCGAGGACGCAGGATCATAATCCCTGAGGCACTTCAGGGGCGGGTAGTTGTACTGGCTCATGAAGGACACCAAGGGATTGTGCGAACCAAAAATCGCCTACGGTCCAAAGTTTGGTGGCCAGAGATGGATAGAATGGCAGAAAAGCGAGTAAAAGCGTGTTACCCATGTCAAGTGGTTGGCAAAAATGCCCCTCCAGAAGAACTAGAGAGTACACCGCTGCCTGACCAACCCTGGACCTATGTAGCTGTTGACCTACTGAGTGTCTCCGAAGGGAACTACCTGCTGGCTGTTGTCGACTACTACTCAAGATGGCCAGAAGTTGCGCATATGAAAATAGCAAATGCCAAAAATGTAACGGGTGCACTAGAAATGATGTTCAATCATCATGGATATCCCAACTATCTGAGGAGCGACAACGGACAGCCATTCTCATCAAGAGAATTCAATGAGTATATGAATACTCACGGCATCACCCAGGTGAGAGGGATCCCGTATTGGCCACAGTCCAACGGCGAAGTGGAACGGTTCAACAGAACAATCCTAAAGGCAATTAAGATCGCCAAAGTCGAAGGGAAAGACTGGAGGACTGAACTAAGGAATTTTCTGTTCCAATACCGAACCACCCCTCACACAGTAACCGGAGTATCCCCAGCGAAGTTACTAATGAACCGCGAACTCCGAGGTAAGCTGCCAAGTATTGTAGGAGCGTCCACTGATTTTAGTGACGTACATGATAAGGATGCTCTACACAAACTAAAACGCAACATAGCTGCTGATCAGAGAAGAGGAGCCAGAGACCAACAGATCCAGAGAGGAGACACAGTATTGTGTAAAAATTTACACAGAACAAACAAGCTGGACGCTCGGTTCGAGTCTCAGCCCTATCAAGTTGTGGAAAAGAAGGGAAATGCTGTTCTAATACAACAACCCCAAGGCCAAGTGAGAATGAGAAACGCTGCCCATGTAAAAAAGGTACCCGGCGACATGCAGTATAGTCCTGACTACACCGACGTCCCTAAAGCAGTTTACTCTCCCCCTGATACAACCCACTGGCCCCCTACTTCTACAACAGATATCGAAGACACACACCTCAACCCAATCGATGCACTTCCCATCTCCAGTCCAGACCCTAAGGAAACTGCTCAAGAACCCCTAACACCGGCCCTAACTGCCCCTAGTGGTTCAATCAGAACACCTAGAGTAAGATCCACCCCAGTGTGGCAAGAAGACTTTATAGTGACATAAATTTATAAAAAAAAAGAGGGAAGATGTAGTGTCGAAGATCACGTACCAACGTGATCGGTACGAGAGCAGGAAGCAGCAGCAGCAGCGACATAGCTAGGGACATAGATAGAGAGATTACGACCGTTGATACACACATGTTGTTATAACCCTTGTTAAATAAAGATATGTTTACAACCACCACAATTGACTGTTGTTTATTACCAAACACCACACTATCCATCCGGCGTTGCCATTCTTTTTAAAAAAATTTTTATTGAGCTTTTTTTAATTTTAAATACTATTTTAATACTATTACCGGGGGAAGATGTGACACAAAGTCGGAGGGTGGGGATTGAAAAGCCAGCGCGTAAGAAGAACAGCACTCTGGCCTAGTAGCCTCATCGGCATTCTCCAGTGGGGGCGCCTCGGGCGATTAGCAATAAATTAACCCCCATCTCACAGCGCAAGAAGGTAAAGCCTGGGAGGGTTGATGTTATAAACGCGATACTTTGACACCAATATTACAAATGTGTAAATTAGCCACAAATGTTAATAATGTGTATGGTTGGAAACCCCTGCTCCTCTCAAACCACGCGTCTCCTATCCTTTATGTTTTAATCGGACTCGCGAATCACTTGTTAGACTCGCTGTTAGTGAAAACGACTTTTATTTATTTATTTTATTTTTTAATTTTTTTTAAACGATGAAAGGGAGACAAGTAAGTAATCATGGGAGAGAAAAATACGGGACACATTAAAATCACAATTTATAAACATAAAATAAGACACTTGTAAAAATCAACAAAGGCGATATTATGCAAACATTACAAGTGATCAACTAAAAGTTCTGCTCTGCTCTAAGGGAGTTCTTGCTAAAGGGGCTGGTTTTGTTAAGACCGAGAATGATTGATCAGTCAGGAGTAAAAAAAAAATTGGTGCAACTTCGGAAAAGCCTCAATACGGAAAACAAATAATAAATACATACCTGTATCATGTAGGTGACCGGGACGGAACAAAGATATCGTACACAAAAAATCATGTAAATGTTTTTTTTTATCACAGAAAATCAAATTTTGTCATTATTTTCCACGCTCGCTTGTCAAGACTCCATCTTTGCAAACGGTAGCTAAACAAAGGCCAAATTTTGTGAATTTGGCCTTTTTAATTAGTTTAAGTTAATAGCAGCATTTTTTTTTTGGGGGGGGGGGTATTATTAAAAATTAAATTATTTTATTACAATGTTCCTTTGAAAGTAAATTACAATCTTCGAGGTATGACTTTTTATTTCTCAACTTTTTCGGTTAATCATTACTATTAAAAATTTAATTGTTTTATTACAATGTTCCTTTGGAAGTTTTCACGTTATTTTAATAAAAAATTTTTTTTTGCTTGTATTGTTACGTCTTCGTTTTCATTAAGGCCAAACTGCTTCAAAAAAGGCCAAATCCACAAAATTTGGCCTGTTTTTTTACAACACCGGGCTGAATAACGTCCCTTGTTTTTCAAGATGTCTAGCTGACCAGCGAGCATTAAAAAAATGACAAAATTTGATTATCTGTGATAAAAAAAGAATACTTGATCAATTTACGTAATTTTTGGTGTACGATATCTTTGTTCCATTACGGTCACATACATGATACCAGTATGTCTTCACTTTTATATATTATCGCTTTTCTGTATTGAGGCTTTTCCGAAGTTGCACCAAAAAATGAGCAAATACGAAAGTTCTAATTTGGACGAATTAAAATATGGATTTTTTTTTTTCATATGGCACATTCTTTTTATAGTGTTTGCTTTTTTGTGTGATAATTGACACGCTGGGTGTGTTATAATAAGCGTTTGGTAGCAAAGAAAAAGGAAGACGAAACAGAATGAAATTTAAACAAATTGTTTCAAAATACATTAGATACAAAACAAAGTTGTAGAGTTCTTGTTGTTGTTCTGTCGTGGTAGAGTAGTTGCTGTTATTGTTGTTGTTCTGCCGTGGTAGTCGTTGCTGTTGTTTTTGTTCTGCCGTAGTAGGGTCGTTGCCGTTGTTCTCCGTGGTAGAGTTGTTGCTGTTGGTGTTGTTGTTCTAGGTGTGATGTAGTCAGGATGACGATGTCGTTGATGGTTCGAGTGGGGTGGGTTAGTTGAGTGAACCGTCGATAGCGACACGACCGTTCAGTATCGGATTCCCTGTGTGACTGCTGCCTGCTGTCAGGCCCCTGCTATTTAAGAGTAGTACGCAGACGGACTCGTAGACATCCAGCTCCCAAACGACAGGGACAAAAAATGGCCCTTGACTTTAGAAAACTGTTTCTTCTAAATCTTATTTTCGCCACATCGAGTACGCCATATGAGTAATTAGCACACAACTTTGTGGTGGTGCATGAGTATGTGCTCCAACTCTGGTGCGACCATGGCAACTAGAGAACAGATCTCAGTGTACCTAATTCCACTTTTAAACAGTTAGGAATCACAGAAATAAGGCATACTTGGACGGCGGTCACCAAGCAAAATGTGATCTAAAAATCGTAACAGGTGAAAGATATTATCACAGAATTTTTTTTATTCTGATGTCCGTCTTTTTCAAATAGTTTTTAGTGTGGAGTTGTCGGCTACATGAAGGATATTATCACAGAATTTCAGATCCTGATGTCCGTCCTTCGCGGATAGTTTTTTTTAGTGTGGTGAGCTATAGGTAATCTCGGACTGGGTATTTCCTTGTGATGTCTGATAGACAGTGGTAAGATCCTCGCTGTATTTTTCTCAGCCGATAAATTTTGAATTCCATTTTTTTTTGTATGCAGGGATATATTGTTTCGATTTGAAGTGCTGTGTGAGCACCAAATCTAGGCACCTCCTCTTTTGTCCGCTCCTAAAATCTCTCTCCTCATGTTTCCTCTTGCCCGGCGTGTTCCCGCTATGTCTCTAGGGCCTTTTGTTCCTAGCAACAAGCTTTCCTCCAATCTGATTGGTTGCCCTACTTCTGCCCCCGCAAACTGCATGGGCTGATCTCCCGGCTCTTAGCCTCTAGCTGTCTAGACTACATCCTGTTCCAATTTTTTATGTGTTCGCTTTTTGGAGAATTGCACCATAGTTTTTTTTATTGTAGGGGAACATGTGCCAACAAGTCCCCTACTCTTCTTTTCATGCTTTATGGGGCAAAATATGTGGATACAACAGTTGACCTCCTAGAATTACACAGAAACATACCTCAGCCTGTTCACTGAAAAGTGACGTCATGCTAGTAAGTAGCAAGCAAGATCTGTCAAACAGGCAGACTGTCAGTAATGAATGAGTGTTAGGGCTTGGTTGTTGCCTTTTTTGCTGGGGTTGTAAAGCGTCCAGTGTGGTACAGAGTTTTTGTCCCATGAATGCCTCTGCCGATGACAGACCATTCTTCACAGCACCATTTGGTGTTATCTGATACAAAAGGAGGAAAGCATGTAGTATCTTCTCTGTTGTAACCTCCCCTTGCCTTGAGTAGAGCCCGTTTGAATGTGTCTACAAACCTTTGAGCCTGTCCATTTCATTGAGGATGATAGGGTGCGACCGGACGTGTGTTATGCAATACGATTTGCAGAATTGTTGGAATGATTCAGATGTGAATTGTGATCCGTTGTCTGAGACTATAGTCTCGGGCAAATCATGTTGACTAAATAGCCACCTGAGTACTGTTACCGTAGACTGAGTGTCAGTCTGTTGCAATGAAAAAGACTTCTGGTCATTTGGAAGGGCATCCACAACCACCAGAAAACTAAGGTCATTGATAGGGTTAGCAAATTCTATGTGTATTATGGACCATGGTCGCTCTGAGTATGTCCAGCGAGAATCAACAATCCGAGGTGGATTCTTTTGCGCTTCCATACATTGGATACGTTTGACAGTGTGCTCAAATATTCCGTTCGATCTGTTAATGGACATATTCGAACTGCCATCTCCATCCCCTCCCATGCAGACAAATACAAATGAGAATTATGAAAGACGACACAGAAGTTGGCCAAAGTGCAGTTGCACTTGAGTAAAGCACCTCCAAGTTTACCCCAAGTGCGCACAGTACAATTAGAGACTAAAACGGGGAGATGTTAGGGCAACATAACAAAACAGAATAGAGTTATTTCCCTTGGACGAAAGAAAGAGTTATCGCCATTAGATAAAAGAGTCGTCTGCCATGACAGTTGAAAAGTAAACACAACGACCTCACGATCAGACTAAGTATAACACGTTCAGCAGTTTCTACATTTCATTTAATCGGTGTTTTTGTTAAACAAATTTGTTAAAGGTTCATCCTTTCTTCATTTTTGAGTTATTATTAAATCGATAACAACATGTAAACATCAGACGTAACAGAGAGCCTTTTAAAAAAGTATTAGAAAACTTTTAAAAGTGCATTTAAAAAAAAAGAAAGGAACACAATTCGATTTATACTGAAAGTGAACTTTATTCAATATAGATTTTTAAAAAAGAATTCAAAATGAATAGTTTATTGCTTAAAGTTACAATAATATCAACCTATTATTTGTTGTGTACACAATATTGTGTGTTACAATATATATAAAATTGCATATGTTTTTAAGCAAAATACAATCAAATACTGCAAAACTGAATTATGAATTTAGGGAAGAAACAAACAATAATTAAATAAACAAAGAAATTAAAAACAGACGATGAATAATTTAAAAAATGTAAACAAACAATAAATAAGTTTAAATAAAAACAAACGATAAATAAGTACTGGCCAAACCTTGCCTCAAGGGGATCTGTTTGAAACTTGCAATACTTAGTCAGTTCAATAATTGCATGTGGTATGATGTAAAGCAGTGTATGTTTCCTTCGTTAATTTTCCAGTTCTTCCAAGAATACTATTCCAACATTCTAACCAGTCACTGAATACAGAGAGAAGTCTATAATTTTTTTCATTTAATTTAAGTGTATTAACATATTTATTGCAAAGCCGACAACCTTGATATGGTGTTTTTACATTAAGTATTGTCCACCAAACATAAAATATCTTCATGCATTCTGCAGTTTCTGCAAAGTTGGGCACACATTTCTGTTTTCCTAAGGTCAGCAATCCCTGAATAGTGTATTCATTGAAAATTTGCAGAACCAAATTAATATTTTGCTTTTCAAGATTAGTGGGAGAAAGGGCCTTTGAAGTTAATTTGTAACAATATTTTAAAAGTGACCTTTGAGACCCGTGAGGTCATGATTGTCCCCTTGTCGGCCAAAGTCTGCTATTGCCGCTTTTTTCAAGTCAGTACCAGCCAGATTAGTGTAAAAAAGACGTTTTTAGCTGGACTCTGTCAGTAAGAAAATGCCAATGTTAAAATTTCTTTAAAAGAACCAGACTCAGAGAGAGCCCTTTAAAGAAGCATTTGAGAAAAACAGAGGTTTTATGTACAAGGATAGAGCGTCCTTAAGAAGAATTCCCCCTTTTATGTACAGAGCGAATTGGCCCTAAAAAAGGGGGGAGTTTTAAAAGATTTCCAGATATACAGCCCTTAGAGGAAGGCCCTTTGTTGGACCCCGTCGTTCGAAGAGCGACGATTATCCTTTTGAAAGGGAAATTAAAAGAACATTTTATTTACAGATTTTGGGCAATAAAACCCAAGAACTTTCAACCTTTTGTGGGTTTTATTTAAAAGAACAATTTTGGTCTGAAGCGACCATTTAAAAGATATCGAAAGACTGAGGAGACAAAAGACATTTGAATCCGTCTCCAGGACAGTTTTGTATTGTATTAGTTTGAATTCTTCTTTTCAGCCTTTTCCAGTGAGATATCTCTTTTTTGTATTTGGTGGAAAAACGGGACTTCCTGTTTTTATCGCCACTTTTCATTATCGCTTGAGGCGATTACCATTTTTTAAAAGGAATAATTTGCTTATTTCCTTTTATCGGCTGAAACGGCAACCTCCCTTCTTAAAAAAATAGTCTCCTAAGTAGAGACTCCATTTTTTATGTATATTTTTGTGCTCAATCTGACTCTAATTTTATTGAGCTATTTGTAATTTTATTATTTTTTATTGTTACCCTAGGTTAACATGATTAACCCTGCTTTGGGAATCAAAAGCAGTAACTAGATATCTTTTGTTTTATTAATAAACTGTAATGAGTTACATTTCTGGGTCTGTTTCTTTATTGGCTCCTTTTTGTTTCATTGGTGATTCTCACCTTCTTTTTTATTCATGTTAACCGAAGACGAATTTTGATAACAACCCCAAAATTTCCATCAACGTGTCCTAATCTGAAATAATTGCTAATACAAACCACTGTGACGTCAGCAGAAAAACGAGACTCAACGGAAAAACCTGCTTTTTTACGATGCCACGCCTCAGCCTGACAGAGAAAAAGCTACTTAGTGTGATAGACAAGCGTATGGTTGCAAGGAAACACGGACAACTTGAATAGGATTAATCAAATATATTTATTTACCCCAAAGCAAAGATCGTTCTTTTTATTCTTAATTCCTTGATGACGACGGCGACGGTTAAGTTGTTTATCTTAATTCTTGATGACGGCGGCGATGGCGACGGTTAAGTTGTTATCTTAATTCTTGATGACGGCGGCGACGGCGACGGTTAAGTTGTTATCTTAATTCTTGATGACGGCGGCGACGGCGACGGCGACGGAGTGACCTTTTTTCTACGTGTTCACTCGTTGGTCGCTAGCTGGGGAAAAAGATGACGGCTACCTCCAACTAGCGCCAAGCCCCTTTTCTTGTTTTCCTTTTTGTAGCTCTCCGGAAACGGTGAACGCTCAGCATGTCGCTGTCCAACATTAGTTCCGGATAGAGTGAGATCTGTTATATAACAAATGCCCCCTCAGATCTCAATCAGGTTTGTGAACTAGTCCGTGGGATATCCTCAGTTCATGACAAAGTCCTTGAAGCGTGCAGGTAGTCGTCCTCTCGTCATTCTCGCTGGTAGCGGAGTACTGTCTGTATTGCCCTCTTGTAATGTTGTAGGGTGTATGTCGTGAGTTGGATCTGGGTCCCTTGGTGACTGCGGTTCGACGTGATTTTTGTGGTTGGTACATGGTGAGAGGGGTAAGGGTGTGTTGCATAGGTGTGGTGGTCGAGGGGCCAGTTGTCTGATATGTGCGCGGTGGATCCAGGCTGTATCACCCTTTTCATCTTGCACCTGGCACATCACATCATTTGACTTTGTGACTGTGAAATTCCCCACCCAAGGTAGATGAGATGCTCGGGCCGGTCCTGATTGTGGCCGATGAAGTAAGACCCTGTCACCCACTTGTATTGAGTCTTTGCAAGTAGGATTATGCGCATTCCTCTCAAGTTTGTGGTCAGCCTCGTCGTTGGCCAGAGTGACATGGTGGTGAACCTGCCTCAGCAGGGCATTGATCTCCATGCCATATGCCCCCGGATCGTCGCTTCTGATTTGTTTATTGTGAAGCATAGGCAAACCAATGTTGGGATGACGACCAGTGATTGCGTAATGGGGGGAGACACCGGTAGCGCTATTGACCGTGGCGTTCATGGACGAGACCACAGATCCCAGGACGTCAGTCCACTCGCAATTTCTGTCCTCGCATAGCATATATAGCGCGTTTTTCATCGTTCGATGTTGTCGCTCGATGTTGCCTGAGCTCTGTGGTCTCCACGGACAGTGGAGTTCCTGCGTGATAGCCAACTGGTCGCAGAATCGTCTGTACACTTCTCCCGTGAAGTGTGTGCCACGGTCAGATGAAACAATCCGTGGAATCTCCCTGTGTCGAAGGAAGAATTGATACAACCCACGGGCTGCGTCAATGGCACGGTCCCTTGCGCATGGTATGGCCGTGAAGTACCGACTAAAGCTGTCCAAAATTGTCAGGATGTAACGTTTTCCTTTCGAGTTTGGCATTGTCACAAAGTCTATGAAGACCAACTCAAATGGTTTCTTTCCGCGTTTTCAGTGACCCATGGGCCAGTGGGTGCGTTTGCCATAGTTCCCTTTGCATTTTGCGCATGTTACGCAAGAGTCAACGTAGGCCTTGATGTCGCGGTTCTTGAACTCCCACCAATAACTGGACATGAGTTCTTGCATGCGCGTGATGCCCGAGTGATTGGTGCCTTCATGTGCTTGCGAGAGGTATCTGGCACGAAGTTTATACGGCACAACCAGTTTGGGGGAGTTGTTGCTGTCCCGAATCATCAAAACGGAGGTGCCTGGCACCAGAAAAAATTGTTGGAAGTGTCTATTGAAGAGCATAGCACGGTGATCGTCGGGATCAATATGTGGTTTATCCGGTGAGGGTGACTGGAGGGCACTGATGATCTTCGCTAATGTTTCATCCTTCTGTTGTTCTTCTGCAATGCCCAAGTGATTGCAGATTCTCTCTGTAGGGATGGAGGATGACGAATGATATGCAAAGAACGCATTGCTGATGTGTTCTTGTGCACGGGTGCCTTGTGGTGAGTGAGTCTTAGGAATCAACCGTAAACCGTTAAGTTCGCTGAGGCACCAAGACGGTATATACATGCGTAAAACTGACCCACTTAGCTCGAAAGTCTGGCCTGCTGGGGTCGGGTCATACGGAGTTTTGGCCTTCTTCTGCCCGCAACACCTACTGAGCATGTCAGCCCAAATGTTCGATTCGCCCTCGATGTATTCGAGAACAAAATCGTAGCACGAAATTTTTTCTTGCCATCTCCGTATTTTGGCATTATTAAATACCCGCTGATCCAGATACGTCAATGACCTGTGGTCGGTGAAAAGAACAAAGGGGCGGTTTCGGAGAAAATAATCAAACTTAATTATCGCCCACTTGATAGCGTAGGCCTCCCGTTCCGTCGTGGACCAGTTCTGTTCCGTGGGGTTGAATGCATGTGAAGCAACAGCTATGATATTCTTCTTCCCGTTGTCAGCTTCTTGCATTAGGATCGCACCACATGCGACATCGCTAGCGTCGGTGGTGAGTGTGAACAGCTTTGAAAAATCCGGGAATGAAATGATTGGTGGAGAGGCAAGCCGTTCTTTGATTCTTCTGAAGGCTTTGTCGGCACTCTCAGTCCAGAGAAAAGGTTTATTGGCCCTGTTGAGGTCATGAATGGGAGACATGAGTTTTGAAAATGTGTCCAATCGGATTTGTTCCTGCAAGCGCGTTTCAAGGAATTGCCTAATCCATACCAACCGCCCGATAAGGCTTTGTAGTTCCTTTTTCGAAGTTGGGGGGCTTCATTTCTCGGATAGCCCGAACGTATTCAGGATCAGGCTTGAAACCGTCACTGGTTATAATGCGTCCGAGGAATTTTGCCTCAGGTGCAAGAAATGAGCATTTTTCCGGGTTTAGCTTGAGACCAAAATTCTGGAGGGCGGTAAAAAGCTGTTCCAGAGCGAATATGTATTCATTGAATGTTCTTGCATGTACCAAGTTGTCGTCGATGTACGACGAGATGTTATCGCGTGAACTGACTGTGGCTAAAGCTTCCGCTACGCAACGTGAAAAGATCTGTCCGGCAGAGGTAAGACCGAAGGCCAGGCGAGTGTACTGGTAGCACTGGTCCTTCCATGTAAACGCGGTTTTGTGACGGTCCTGCTGGTCGATTTCGATTTGCCAGTAGCCGCTGCGAAGATCCAGAGAAGCAAAGTAGGTGTTGCCCCTGCCAATCTTGTTAAATAGATGGTCTATCCTCGGTATTGGGTAAGGGTCCAGATCGACTAAGACCTTGTTCAGTGTTCTCTTGAAATTAGCCACTACGCGAACTGAACCGTTTTTCTTGCGCACAGCGAACACTGGGCTGTTAAAGCCCCTGGGGTCACTGCATTTTTCGACAACGCCTTCATTCGCCATGCGTCTGATTTCGTTATCGACATCGGCTTCCAAGGCCTGGGCGATCGGGTGTTGCTTCTGACTGCGGGATTGGCCGTTGGTCGGTATCCGGATGGGTCGGATTAACGTCCCTGGTTTGTTGTCATTCGAGCCGATGATGTCAGCGAATTTGATAAGAAGGTTCGCCGTATCCTCCAATTCGTCCCGGTTTGGGTGATTCGGCAGCGATAGCCCAGTGTTCTGCTTCAGCCAAGTTAATTTATCTTCCAGTGTCTGGGCGTTGGGTTGAGGTTCCGACTTGAGACTCTAGAATACAGCAGTTTGGGGTTCACATGCAGGAACGTAGGTCGACGATGTCGGCGGCGCGATGGTCGCGGCGTGTGATAAGGAACCTGAGGGAAATGTGCACCTGAATTTTACCATGGAATTTTGGTTGTCAATTATATATGAGCTGAGCGTGCTGTGACGCAGGATATTCTGGCCGATCAGGATTGGTGTGTTTTGGGTTGTAACAAGCACGTTCACTTTTTTGAACGTGGGGGAATTGTGGTTGCCAATCGTGACGTCACATGTCAGTTCACCCAGGGCGGCTATGCTCCCATTGATACCCTTCACCCGAATATCAGTGCGGGTCATATATTTTTCAGCTTCCTTGGGAAGCTGGGACAGCGGTATGATGCACGTGGAGCATCCTGAGTCTAACATCGCGATGCCGGAGAAGTACACACCGTCAATATTGAATGAGGATTGGACGAGCGGTGAATGGTGGTTAGGTCCTTGAAAATTGAAGACGTGATGGCTGATGTGAGGGTCGGGCGAACGAAGCATCACATCTCGTCCTGCCCGAACGGAAAATCCTGTGTTATGAATGTCTGGTCATCATCCATTGCAGCGATATGAGCCTGTGCTTGGGTGCAAGGCGGGTGGTGGAATGGGCAATTGTGCCCGCGAAAGCAGGGTCGACCCCCGAGGTAATTCCGGCATAACGGGGTCTGTGAATTGTGCTGGCGACCTTTGCGACCTCGCGGACGGTCTTGCTTCGGATGTTGGTTGACGGGGCCTCTCTGGTGTGGCTGCCTACTGAGTTGGGGTGACAGGGTCGTTCTGAGTGACGCCTCATCCTGGTAAGACTGCTGTGATTTCTGTGTATAGTAGGCTTCTTGTGGCGAGGAGACGTCAGATTTTACACCACGATCGATGTATCGCTGGGCCTCGCAAGCTATGCCGATCGCATTGTAATGATTGTCCATCGTCTTTACTAGGTGAGTGTAAATATTTGGAGTCCAGGTTTTCACCTTTTCGCTCATCAGCATCGCGCCTATTATGGAAACCAGACCGTCCACTGTCAGGTCTGTCTTTTTATCCTTTTTGAATTTCGTTTTAATGTGGACGGCAGCATCTCTCAAAGTGTTCTCCAGGCGAGATGCGAAGTCTGGTAATTTTTCGCCGTCTATTCGCTCCAAGTCCCAGGCTCGGCTAAGGTGCTGGAAGCTCGTCATCTGGCTGCCGTGGGCCGCTTGCAAGTACTCCTTTAGTTCCTCAAAAGTGGACGAGTCTGACTTTGAATCCACCATCTGCTGAAAGATACCCTGGTCAAGTAAATCTTTCGCGGATTTGACGAACTCGCCTTCTAGGCTGGGATATCTCTCCAATTCCGGTGTGACGTGGATGGTATAAGCTTTGTTCAGCGCCGTGATGAATTGGTTCACGTCATTTCCCGGGCGGAATAATTTCTGCTGTTTGAGAACGTCCCGGATAGCCTGTTGACGTATAACTACGCTATACTCGTTCTCCTTCTGATTCGTACGGGTTGCTGTCGAAGGAGCCAGCCTTAAAGCCGCCAGCATGTCGTCTAAGTCGGTTTGAACCTCTTGAATTACACGTTCGGATGGCTGTTCCGCCCCTGTCTTCAAATTGAACAATAGTGTTCTCTGCTCTCTAATGAGGGTGAAAAGTTCGTCCCGTGTGAAGTTCGTGTAGTTCTCCATATTTAACTTGCTGTACGCTTCTGACACCAGTGTGATAGACAAGCGTATGGTTGCAAGGAAACACGGACAACTTGAATAGGATTAATCAAATATATTTATTTACCCCAAAGCAAAGATCGTTCTTTTTATTCTTAATTCCTTGATGACGACGGCGACGGCGACGGTTAAGTTGTTTATCTTAATTCTTGATGACGGCGGCGACGGCGACGGTTAAGTTGTTTATCTTAATTCTTGATGACGGCGGCGACGGCGACGGTTAAGTTGTTATCTTAATTCTTGATGACGGCGGCGACGGCGACGGCGACGGAGTGACCTTTTTTCTACGTGTTCACTCGTTGGTCGCTAGCTGGGGAAAAAGATGGCGGCTACCTCCAACTAGCGCCAAGCCCCTTTTCCTGTTTTCCTTTTTGTAGCTCTCCGGAAACGGTGAACGCTCAGCATGTCGCTGTCCAACATTAGTTCCGGATAGAGTGAGATCTGTTATATAACACCTTTGATACTACAATCTCCCCCACTTACCTACTTACTCGTAGGAAATAAAGTCATCCCATCAACCTAGCCTCCTACGGGTTCTTTGAGGGTGTCTTGATGGTTCATGCCCGGCATCCATCTCTAACCTAGGCTCCTCGGGACCTGACAACGTTTCGAGACTGTCTTGTGTATCTGGCTTAGGGCTAAAAGATCTTCCTCTGAAATGCTGCCGTTTTCTTCGGTGCTTCGGTCACTTGATGTCTGAAGATTTAGTATCTGTCTCAGATATTGGGTGAAACCGCTTTCGTGGTACCCATCAGTCGTCAGAACTAGAGTCAGATTGGACTCTGTTAGAATATTCATATTCGTTTTGTAGGGACTCTAGACTTGACGTATATGGCGCAAGATCACATAAGTGGGTCGGACTTGTTCCGTGAACTGGAGCTGTATATCCCTTTGAAGACATTCTACGTTCTGATACATTCTCTGCCGGGGCTAGATCCTTTAAGGAGACAGTAAATCGACTTCCTTCCAGATTTCGGACCAGTGCATACTGGGGGTTCGCTTCGATTAATTCTACCTTGCTCACTAATGACACATACTTACTGTGACGAACATGGCATCTTAGTAAAACTGTTCCAGGTTGTGCGAGTCACGTTGTTTTAGAAAATTGTGACCCAAAATCACCTCAGAGTAGAGGTTTTTCATTACCGACAATTTGATCCCTTGATAGGAGTTTCCTTTTAGTTTCAGATTAATCATGCAGTATCCAATTAAAGATGAATTTGCCATTGATATTTGGTTAGAACAAGAAAAGATTTCCCATCTATTCGCTGGCATTAATAAAACTTTCGGAACTGCCTGTATCAATAAGGACATGAATAGTCAATCCATTTATTTTAACCCTCACTATTGTCTTTGAGAGGCAGCCGGCGAACGCAGCTGATACTGTAATTGGTGATGCAGTAGCAAGAGTAGCTGAACGTTTTTTTTGTGACGAAGCTGACCGGCAAATTTTCAAAAAATGTCCTTGCTTACCACACTTGTGGCATCTAACGTCTCGAGCTGGGCAGGACGAACGAGCATGTATACGAAGGCCACAAAAGTAACATGTGAATCCAGCTGAGGTGGCAGTGATAAGTTGTTCATGATCATTAGAAGGGGGTGTGGGAGTATTTTGAACAATGGAAGAATTTTGAACCTGCAGAGGAGGGGCTACAATAGCAGCTCCCAAAACCTTGGGTTGGAAATAGAAGACAGACTGCTTCTGTGCCATGTCCAACCTTAGGGCTTTTTCATGAGCTGTTGGCAAGTCTAGGTCTTCATTCTCTAGTAGTCTTTGTCTTATTGATTCTGACTGTATTCCGTTCATAAATACACCTCTGATAAAAAACTTATCTTGCTTGATTCGCAGTTACGGCTGTAAATTCACACTCGCGACTTAATGACTTTAGAATCTGAAGGTACTGTTCAATAAATTTCTATAAATTGGAGTGGAAACATGATGTAACAGAAGAGTATATTTTTCAGTACCTGTTAAAGTCGTGTTTGAAGATAACTGTAGCGTTGTAAGGAATCCTTCAAACATTTTTCTCCAGTGCCACTATTTGTTAGTATCGAGGTCTAGACTGTCGGGTTTCAGGTAACATTCAATAATGAAGTTAAATAAATTGTGATAAAAACTGGAAGGCGGAATAACTTACTGATAAGCTTTATTTAACTTTTCATAGCTTAGTGTTACAAAGGGAGATAAAATGTCCACTCCTAATATACTACACGGATGTAGCATTTCAATTATTAACAAAGGGGTGAGATGGTATCAATTATCTTTGATACTGTTACATAATGGATGTACGTATGTGAACGATTACATCAGCTAGTATGGATTTGGTATCGAGGTGGACCGGTGCAAAATCTTGACATGAAAATCTGGAGAACAAGTTCGCTCTCAGACTAAAAATAAACATACCTGAACTCTGACCCCTCCCTGATCTTTGATCTAACAGGTTCGTGGTAACATGCTCAGAGTCCTCATTTGAGGCAATTACGTCACAATCGCAGAAACGAGAAAAGAAAGAAGCTTTTTTAGTCAGTCCGTGTTTCGGGAGCATGGTGCATGGATGCAAAATCGATATGTAATTCAAAAAAAGGAAAATGGGAATTTAATTCCTAAAAGAGTGATCGCGAGTTGACAGCCCTTTCCTATTCCCATAAAGAAGTAGATCTAAGTTAGGAATAACAGTTTGGCCTCTCTCTCCAAGTTAATGAAGGTATGAGCTTTTTAATTATGACGAAAAAATATCTCTCAAATAAAGACCAGTTAGAATTTTATGCCATACTTGCCTTTTTCCTCTCTGCATGGAAAGTTTTAATTACAGACCCTAGACGATCACGATGATGGTGATGGTGGCTATGAAGTGTGGCCCAGTATGACGATGACGACGGCGAAATGCAACACACTGCAATGATGATGGTGACGGGTGTCAGTATACAAAAATAGAATAGTATACGAAAAGAGACTGAAGTAAGTGATGATTGATTTAAAAAAGAACATGTTTTAAGAACGACAACATTACATATGCCAATTTGGTGCTAAGTGATTTGCTATCTCTACAATAAATAGGGTGAGATTGAACCAAAGTTGTGGAAAATCCCAAAGTGAAACCATTTTGACTACAATAGCATTTGCAACATTGCAGAAAGCTATGTTTGGCCTGTCTTCAAAAAATCAAGAAGCCATTCAAAGGACCCAACACCTGAAGTTGACTCCAGTGCAGGAAAGGTCAAACAGAAAAGAACCAGTTTCAACATCATACCAGACTAGTTCTGTAGAAGGCTTCTGCACAACATAATCTACACTTTCGTAGACGTTCTAAGGGGCTGAACTGCACACCACCATGTAGTAAGCAAATACCCCAGACTCCACCAACAGGCAACACTCAACTGGAATCTAGATGTCTCAGTCCAACTTCATTTTACTAAACTCTCACCACTTTGACCCCAACAAGGTGACAAGGAGATATAGGGCAAGAAGCCCAAAAATCTTTGGAGAGGCCCTCTCTCCTAGTGCACACATTAGCACAAAATGAAATGCACAAATTTTGTAATTTAAAAGTACCAGGATTATTCAAATTAACCTGTACTATTTCTTGGCAAGAGTTGCAAAGAACTGAACTCCTGTCTTTCTTCTGCTGACCTGAGCTATGTGTTCTACTGACTATCTCACCTAAATCTACTAACATCTTGGCCAGTAGTAACATGTGGCTTCAAACTTACATGCGAATCAAAGCATGTAAACAGTGTGGGACCTATTAGATTAGAGGCTCTTCTTTGGACACTGTATAAGAGGGAGAGGCTAGTGGCTATTGCACCAGCCCAGATGTGATAACAATATTCCATGCATGGGCGAATGATGGCTTTGTAAAGATAGGATACTGGCAGGTGTGAGTAGTTTTCTAGCATGATAGAAGGAGCCCACTTTCCTTGTCGCAACCGAGGCAGTGTCTTCTATGTATTTGTTCCAATTAATGTTACCTGTGAATGTTAGCCTGAGGAGTTTGAATGATTGACTCTCAGGTAGGGTGCTATCAACCATGGCAATCGGTGGTTGAAAAGGTTTCTTATAATTGTTAAAGGAAATGAGCTTTGTCTTAGTAGCATTAAATGTTACCATCTATTTATGTCCCCATTCCACTACAAACTGGAGATCATTTTCTAAGGTTCCAGCCATTGCCTTTGATGTGTGTGTGTTCGTTTTGCCCACATGTCAAGTGGTGTCATCAGCAAATATACCTATCTCGGATACGATTGCATCAGGGAGGTGTTTATGAAAATCAGGAATAATAAAAGCCCAAGTATTGACCCCTGTGCATTAATGTCATGTTGTTTAGATGTACGACCATCGAGGACAACCTGGATCTTTCTTTTGGCTACGAAGGGTCTGATTATATTAAATATTCGTTCAGTAATAACGTACAAATTAATTTTCATGAGAAGACCTTCATGCCAGACCTTGTCAAATGCTTTGGATATATCAAGCACTATCCCCATAGCTTCACCTGTCTTATCCTGTGTATGGTATAGGCGTTCAGAGATAACTGTTAGAATATCCACAGTAGAATGGGCTTGCCTAAATCCCTACTGTTGATTAGAAAGAACTTTTGCATTAACGAGGTGATGAACTATCACTAGATTGATTCCTTTACTCATAGGGCTTTAATGGTCTGTTCTAAGATCAGGCTAGGTGATGAAATGAAGGTTTTACCAAGATCATCTGTTACAATGGCTATCCATTAGACGTTATTCTATCTGTTATTAGAAATAAAATTTCTAATTTCTATAAAATTAAACCGGCTTCTGTGGAAAGATGTCCTGTTTACCTTTGCCTACATTGGCTAGGTAACACTAGTGATAGATACACTAACCAAACCTCTTTGGCTAAATACCTGGTTTTATCCACTAAATAAATCTTAACATCCACCCGAAAAGACTATAATAATTCTATTATTTATTTATTTTTTAAATGTAGCTGTAGTTTACACTACATAGGAAGGACGAGTCAAAGATTAGATGTCAGGATCAGACAACAACTGCCTACAAAAATTCGTCAGGCAAATTATTTACTATGGATAGACCCTGATCAAAACAATGATTGAACACATCTGTCAGAAATACCGGGCAGAGGCTTGATGATATTGCCCTTTTGTGTACTGTGAGTTTGCGTTACGGAAGAGCTCCTTGTACTCCTCTGTTGACAGTTATGACTGTGGTCTCCACGCTGCCCCCCCCCCATTGGTATTGGCTTTTATTGTTGTCCAGTCAGGATCAAAGCTGCAGTGTTACCATTTTTTGCTCATATCGGCTTGGACAACTTTGGGCTTTCTGGGACAGCTTGGCTAGACTGTGTTTTCAGGAGACGGGTCAGTCGACATGTATGAGAAAGTTGAATGACCCACTCCTACCTCCTGTTTGACTCTTATGTGTGTTCTTGGAAGACGAAGCATGACTATGATTTAGAAGATTAGTTTTGGGGCGAAGGAAACAGTTCTTCACAATCTAGGTCAGAAAAATAAGTAGCATGCGACTTATCAGCAGTCCCCTTGGGAAAGAAGGGCGATATGCAGTGGCCCTGCCTGAACTTAGAGGGCTTTTTGTACAATCCTCTCCATTGAACCTAGCAGGCTATTACTGTCTAATGAACCTAAACTCGCACGTGTAGGGTTATTTGGACAACCCTCTTCGGATTCGGAGGGGTGTTTTTTGGCAGCTCCCACTTGGACCGATTTCACCTCCTTGCTCACTGCAATATTGGAAGGTGATTGCCATCGTTTCTTGCTTTATTTGAACCTTGTGCCTCCACAAACTGCTCACTATTTAATCTGAGCAGGAGATCAGGATCTGGGACAGACATGAAAGTTATGTCTGCGCTATGACCCCAGCTAGTCATCTGAAAAAAAAAGCAAAAACAATGGTCTAAAAGGGACAAAAACAAGTGCTAAGTGGGCTTAGAAAAAAGATACTCGAGAGAGAGAGAGAGAGAGAGAGTCAGTCAGTCAATCAGTTTCCCCCAAAATGCCAGACTTATCCGATCGGATTGCCTTTAAGATCAAACTGCAGTAAAAACAACCCAAACCAGAATGCTGCTAATTGCAGGAATGGTGATATTGTCTTCTTACCATTTGAGAATATTGATGGTGTCATTTATTTTTATTTTGTATAACTATCTCAACTTCTTTAATCACAACATTGATCACAACTGTTCGTTCAACAGAAGATTTTTAATAAATAGGTGTTTAAACACCTATTTATAATACTTCATTATTACCTAAATATATGAGTAACTTCTGGGAAAATAGTTGAAATGCCAACTAAATTTATGCAAGAATGACAAGAGTGTCAAGGGGAGGTAATTACGTAATGCTTCAGTTGCGATCGAGCGAGCATTCAGTTCAGACAAAATGGCTACCACCGAGCTGGTGCAGTTGATAGAGGAGGAGATACCAGAGGGAAGACAACATCTCCAGGAAAGTTATGCCAATCTTAACAGGGTCGCAGAATATTGCGAAGGAAACTACCTTCAGGTAAAAAAAAACTCTTTTAAAAATCACGGTTGTTTATTGTTATCCTTTTCTTTTTTCGTTTAATTATCACGTCATCAAAAACAACAATATTTCAATTAACTAAAGAGGAAACTCCCTTTTTTGTATGTTAAACAAGAAATTTTGTA
Source organism: Sepiola atlantica (assembly GCA_963556195.1). NCBI lineage: Eukaryota > Metazoa > Mollusca > Cephalopoda > Sepiida > Sepiolidae > Sepiola > Sepiola atlantica. Next base: position 50,975,290 of record OY744519.1, read on the forward strand.
ACGGGATATATATATATTTTTTTTTTTTAATGAAGGGGGGCATAATGTACGTGTTTTATTTTATTTAATATCGTTTTTAGTTCAATTGTGTTTAAAAACAATAAATGTTTTCTTCGACGCTTGGTAGCCACTTATGGCCTTAAAATCGCCAATTTCCGTCTCACGTTCCGTTATTTCTGTCTGTTTCACTTTTTGTAGTTTTTATTATTATTATTATTATTGTTCTCATTTTTACAGGAGGAAGATGATAATGATATTTATTGATAAAAATAAATAATAAATATTGGTTTAAATAAATAATGATAGTTTATTTTTATCAATAAATGTCACAAATGAGTAAGTAAACCCAAATAAATTGTTTGGGACTAATTTCCCAACTGTATTTCCTTTAAAATAATTTGAGGTAAATTTGAAATTAGCTCAAAACAATTTATTTGTGTTTACTGTTTATTTAATATACTCATTTGTGAGGTAAAAATGCAGACGATTCATTGTCCGCCATTTTGGCTGGGAAACGACGAATTAATCTGTAATCTTTTAGAGAATCGAATTCTAGAATAATGATTTAAAGTCGAATCAGTTTTAATATTAATGAATAATTAAGAATTTATTCTCTTGGCCCTTTAGTCTCTATTTACTTGCCTCCTCACGAGGGCAGAGTTAGACACAAGGTCAGTTTTTAATGTGGAAAAATTAGTCTTCCCCTCACCTGACAACTCTGGATGGGGACAAAAAATTTAATTACCTCAGTCTAGAAGGATTCCTCCTTTACTGAATGGCGCTTAGTCTTATAAGAAAACAGGGTTTACAATTAATATTTTTCTATTACCAGATTGACTAATAATTATTTTTATCTTTTAATAACATTTCATAAACTTCAAGACAGGAAAAATAAGTGTAACTATTTCATAAAATTCTTTAAAATAAGGATGAATTGGTAAAAGATATAATAAAAAAAATTTCATTTAATTTCAATTACAGTTGTAGTTTGATAGGAAAAATATGAAATAATTACATTTTACTGTTTTTAATTCTATTATCGCTATTAAATTTTATTTGTGTTAACATTCAACAGTTTAATGTTTTTGTCTTCAAAGTAGTCATATTCGAGCAGTGACTCATCAATTGAACGTTGTCATTTTTTGTCAAACAACAAAATACTGCACTAAAAATACCATGGTCGTGCAGCTATTTTCCATCAACTACAAAACAGGAATTAATTATATTTGGTTGAAGTTTATTAGTTAAAACTTAATTTTATTTATAAACAAACAGTGTTCAACACATACTTGATATCTTGTTCACTGTTCAGTAAGAAAAAGAAACGTTCGATATATTAGCCGATGTATTTTTTTGGTTATCTTTTAATTACTGCAAAATCTAAAATAAATAAAATTGTATATATTGGCCCTAGGGATATCCCTTTTAGTGCCTATATAGATCAGGGCACATGGCTGTCAATATTGGCTCTGTAAAATCCAGTAACGAGTTGCAACAGCCGAAAAACGACTAGTTACCACACAAAACTAGACTTGGGTTCCTGAAAAAAAACAAAAAAAAAACACTTCGTGATTTATTTACATTGCATTTTTTTTACTGATATATTTATATTGGTGCATTGTATTAGTTTTAGTGCGTACTAGAAAAACGAGCGACTCTAAGTCAGCAGCAAACGGTGAGGAGTCAAGAAAGGAAATTTCAACAGCTACTTGCAGGAGTTTCTCTGACGTCGCCGAGTTAAAACAAATTATTTCGGCCATGGCGATCTGACAGTATTATGATTGTTAGAAACAACTATTTAATAAAAAAAAACATTTAATAAAAAAAAACATTTCAGTTATTAAACCTATGTGAATACTTTTTTTTTTTTTGTAAAAAAATTATTTAAAATTTTCCCTGATTTTTCATAACACCTATTTGATTACTTATTTTGGTGATGGTCTAGTTTGGAGTTTTGTAATATGTATAGGCGATGAAAATCGTTTTATGTTTTCTTTGTTGTTTTTTAAAAATAATATTAAATAAGGAACCATTTCGAGTAAAAATCTACTTACTATTACTGATATAATCGAATAAAAACATGTTTGAAATGTGTAAATATGCTACAAAATAGCATAGAAAATGCTACTAAATGAACGCGAACAGACCGGAAGTAGGGTATAACGAAAAATGGAATAGAAGTACGAAAGAAGCACTTATTTTAATAATTCACTTTACGATGAAAAGAAAAAAAAGTGAAAGACATTAATTTTTGTATTTTTATTGAGATAACAGAAGTTGTGAAATCGAGAAACTTCTTAAATGAATTATTTTTATAATTCACTACAAGTGTTCGTTTCAGTACTCCATGCTTCACAATCCACGTTTTCGTATGCTTGACGTCGATATTGCGTGTTTTAGACGAAAAATGTCTTAAAACAGGTAATAAGTATATTTTTATTCTAAATGGTTCGCCATTTAATATTATTAAAAAACAAAACAAAATCATTTTCATCGCCTATACATAATTTGTTATTACAAAACTCCAAATTAGACTGTTACCCTTATTTTTTACTTTAATTACTTATTTTTTAACCCAAAACAGAATTCTTTAATATTAGGGACAGATTTTGACCCTTCACTCGCTCGTTATTCTGGTATGCCTTCCTTTGGTAATTATTGTTTTCGGTAATCATTACTATTGGTGACATGAATTATTTTAAATAAATTTATTTTGCTTTACCCTACTCATTTGTGACCTATTTGCGTTAAAAAATAATATTTAATAGAAATTATAAGCATTTTGCGTAAATATCGATTCTGAGCAAAGTATCAATCTTGTTTAGTTACTTGTTTACGTTAAACAAGATGGCTACTTTGCTTAGAATCTATATTTACACTAACTTAAAATACTAATAATTTCGATACTGCTGCAGTTTACGACCCGTGCCGAAACCGATGTTTCGTTGGCATCGTCCGGCAGTTTACGTATACTGCCGGAAGATGGCGAAATACTTAGCCAATCAGATTACAGCAGACGAAAATTGGCAATCACAAATTAAATATAGCGTAAACTTCAACAAGAAAATTGATTAAAGCGATCATGAATTTGAAAGAGGGGATTTACAAAGCTCCGTTCCACTGGATGAAACCAACGATCTCTCTGATGCTTCAAAAAAATAATACGGCTCCTAAATAACTAATGTTGTCTCTCACTTCTCTCTTTTTTTCTTTCTTCTTTTACTTCTTCCAAGTCAGCAGATATCAGACATTAAATGATCTCAGTCAATTCCTTTTGACTCGTTCACTTTAGTGCAACAACCAGTCGCACCGTTTCTCATAGGTTGTGAGTTCGATCCTTGCTAGCAACCTCTTCGCTTGACATTTCCCCACTTTTCAAACTATATGCCAAGCAAATACAGATCCTTTTATGACGGGGACAAAGCAAGTCGGGGCCACTTCCACTGCTTGATCCTAACTACAGACCATCATATTCGCTACACTCTCCATGATCTCCTGATCACAGTAATGACACTGAGGGCGCAGTCTTTTGTTTTGGGTGCTCCTCCAGAGGGTGGACTGTTAGAATTTCCTCTTCCCCAGAGGAGCTCTTAGACACGTTAAAATCTGCCGGCAAAATACTGACATCGGAGAGATTATTGGTGAACCCGACCTTAAGTAGATTGGTCGCTTACTATCCTCCAAATCGTTTTTGTCGTTGAAGGGAGGCGATCCTACATAAGGGCGCAGATCTCTAACATGACGAGGTGTTCCATTATCTCGCGCCAACTGCTCACTGATCACATCAATTACGCATCCAGTTCCAAATTTGGTCATGCACCTACTAATTGTGTCAAGGACTTTTTCTCTGGAGACTGAATTGGATCACCCAATGGCTTTGACTTCTAAATCCATTGTTAGTAGTCAACATGTTCTCTTTGGCATTTATCATACTCTTTGACTTCAACTTGTTGACCTGCACCATCACCATCATCTTTGAAAATAATTTCAAAAACCCCTGTCTCCGCATCACTTGAGCTACTCTCCTCAGACACTAGAATCTTCATCACAGATTTAACAGTCATCTTAACAAGTTCTTTGTATTGAATATGAAAATGTATTCCTTTCAAGATCATGATATGCCTTAACTTCCTAATCTGCTCCTTGTTCAACACCAGTTCATGCATCAAAGCAATGATTTCATCAAGTTCAAATGAGTGAGAAGCATACACTATCTGGATATACAGCTCATGTTCAACCTGAGCAATCACTTTCTCGGACTGCAAGTTCACATGATGGATCAACTAACCAAGTAACTGAGTCAATGAGAGTTTTGGGAATTCCTTAGAAACAAATTCCTGAATATGGTTTACAAGATCATCAGCTTTCTTAGACTCACTGGACTCATCAGACTTTTTTACTACTACCACCTCCAAACATGTTTCTATTGTTCCAGCTTGTTCGAGGATGAATGCATTACCCTTCTTCTTGTTCTTATCTTTCAATTTGGCCAATGTTGCTTTGAAGACAGCTGCACATTCTATCTTATTCTTGACATTATATTGTTCTCTAAACTCTTTCTCACATGCTGCGTATTAAGGTAGTTTTGTCTTATAAAGATCAGCTTAATTGATGATTTCAAAAACCTGACGTTCAATGATATTTATTTTAACTTTTATTGGTTGACGAGTATTGGATTGAAATTATAAAAAGTAGATATAATAGATTATCAGTGAAGATTTCCAATGGTTTTGGTGTGTCAGTAATAAAATTACTAAAACATTGGCCTTTTTGAAGGTTTTATTAGAGAAATTATGTTGAAAATTTGAAGAGAAATTTGCTAAAGAAGGCAAATGGACATACAAAATTAAACTTATATGATAGTCGAGAGTAATTAATGCATAAAAGCACAAGGAGGAACCCTAATTTTTTTTACCTTAGGATGAATAATTCTAATCATAACGGATGTTAATTTTATGAAAATTTTAAAAAAATGATGGTTTTCACAACAAATCTTTATCAATCTTTCAAGAAAAAAGGGCTAAGAGTCACAAAATTAATTCTATTGAATCTAAAAGTCATTGGCCCAAATTTTCCCAAAACTTTATACTTTAGTATGTGAGCCTTTTTGAGATAATTTGGAAAATTTGTTAGAAAAATTGAAAATATTTTGACAGAATTCTCTACTTTTTGGCTCCATTTTCTAATTTTTTTTTACAAGTTTATCCAAAAAAAATAATTTTCTTTTACTGAAAAAAGGGCCATTTTAGTTTTTGCTTAAAATTTAAGGTATATTGGAGAGTGGTGTTAATTTACCCTAACCGTAACAGGGACAAAATGAGAAAGTTGTTTCATTTAATGTCGGTAATAACTAATTGGCTGTCTGGCAACAACTCTGCTATTTCCAGTCTGTTTTGTAAATCGTAATTGGAAACAAGTCGATATGGATCCTCTCTTATAGAAGTACCTAATTCGTTTGAGTTTCCCCTTATTTTATTTTTGATTTCAATGAATATTCGATTAATCTTATACATAAAGTAGAATGAGATTTTCCCCTGTGCTGTTGACGGGTATAGTTTTCTAACCAAAACCTACATATACAAATCTGCTTCGGCATCAGTTTAGGTCAATTATTAAGTGTTTTCAAAAACACAAAAATTAGTTTTGTTTGATATTAGACTTTTTATATTAAATCTGATCAGCAGTTTTCTCTTTGATTACTAATTTCAGCATGGAGTAATAGTGACTCCCCCCCCCCCCTCTCAAGTACTAAGTCCCATCACACTATATAAAAATCACACTATATAAAAATATCGTAGAGATTTAATTAGGGTCACTTTTTGTATTACATCATGTGTTCACTCACTTTATAATAATTACTAAGTCTATCAGCGATTACTTTAAAAAGTTATGTTTTCAGATTACAAATACATCAATATCCAAAATCTTCTTTGCCATGACATTCTTAGAATATATGCAACAAAACGTCCCCTACATTTCTTTGTTTGAAACTCAAACTCAATAAAGACTATTCACTATTTTTCACTTTGGTAACACGGGTGCTTTAGGTTTTTTGAATCAAATCAGATTTATTGGCAAAAAATGGCAAAGTGCAACAAGCCATGTAAAAAAACCAAGATGTGTACATCTATATACAATCTGAATTTGTATCCAAGGTGCTTTTAAACCTGGATGTGGTAGGCATTATCATTACTTCCTTTGGTAGACTGTTCCATGAAGAGAAAACCAGACAAAGAATGTTGCCTTTCTTCTATTGAGATGAAAGCACTTTATAGTACATCTTTTGCTGAGTCCCATGAAGAGCATGACTTGGTGCTGGGATGAAAAACTCCTCAAAAGATAGATTTAAATTCCCATTGATGATGTTGTATACCAGAATAACGTTTCCTCGCTTCCTCCGCTACTCAAATGAGAGATAATCATCCAGGCATGAACATCGCTTTGGATTGTAGTACGCCTGTCCTGCAATCCTCCTCTCACAATGCCACCTTTCGTCCCATTCAACATCAAACGCCTCCGGAAAGCCACTCTTCTGAAATTCTTTCAAGGCGATGAATCACAGCATTCTATTTTTGCTTTTGTCTGGTTGCCTCAACGGAACTGCCACATCAGTAAGCTAAACTATCGCATGTTTGAAGGCACACAAGTGATCGTCTACTGAATCCATCACCATGAGGGATGCACAGTCACAGGAGTGTGCAGCATCCAATAGGGATTGAAAATTGGTAGCCGAGTAGACTCTTTGTTACTGAATTCGGATTGGTGGAGCTAAAAAGATGTATGCAGCAGAAACTGCAAAACCGCATGGTCACTCTTGTCTAGCGATATCAGGACACAAAGTTTACATACCAATCTGGGGTAGCAGGTGAACACAAGATCAAGGGTAGAGGGTTGATGACAACTTCAAAATCTAGTTAGTGTGGAGACGTGTTAGTAGAGGAAACAATCCAGAAGAGTTTGGTCAAATCGATCGGCTGAACGACACATTGAAGATATTCAATCGACCAACAGGTCATTTAAATCTCCCAGAATGAGACGATCCTTTTTGGTATAATTACCGTCACATTTGTTGTTTGCATATAGCAAAACCAACTTGTAAGAGGATATACTATAATCAAATAAGTTACAAAAGCCAATTAACAACTTTTACATAATCCCAATGTTGGAAACTGGAAATAAATTCATAGTAGTAGCAATAATTTGCGTGGTGCACATGTTTGTCGGTTGCCTAATTGCACGAGAAAGTAGCAGTTACAGTAGGTCCAACTGGGATAGCGTGTTTCAGCAGACGATTTTTCAAACAGTATTTGGCATTGCATGTGTGCATGCATTCGTCTATCACCTTGTAAAACAGCAGTTCTAACAGATCTGATGGTTGATATAGCAACTGGGTTGGATGTCTTTCAGCTGTGACCTAGTGAGCGAATGTGGTGTGTGCATGAAGAATTTTTCAGGAAGAAGGTTGAGCGATTGGGTTTTAAACAGTAAGAAAAGAAAAACGAACAATGGGAGCTTTGAATATAAACAAAAACGTGCATGCACGTAGTGCTAGGTTCACAGAGGAGAGTAAGGCAAACATAGAGTATCATGCTGTCTGCTTCTTTCTCTCTGTCTTTCTTAACGTCACCAGGCAGATGAGAGGGGGGAAGCTCTGCGTCGTTCACCATGATTGTCTTGGCAGTTTGGTTTCTTTCCTTGTTTTTCTTTATCGCTCACCAGCTTAGCTTAACAGAGCTGTAGTAGAAGGGGGGAAAAAGGTGAGTGTGGTGGTGTGGAAAAAAAGAAAAAGTGAAATTGGATGAAGCAGACGATAATGTGATTTTTAGTGTGATGTTGATACAGTTGTGTTCTAGTTTTTTGAGCGGAATGTCAAGGAAGAGAGATCGGAGAAAAAAGATGATTGAATAAGAAACAAGAGAGTTGAGAAAAAGGTTTTGATGTGTGATGTTGTGAAGAAAAAAGATGCGAAAAAGAAAGAGATAATTAAAAAACAATATATGGTGCCCTATCGGATGAACAGTTATGTAAACAGATAAGTGAACTTTGAACTGTTGACCAGCGTAAATGTGTTAAATGTTATGTACGAGGTTCGAGATCCATCTGAAGAAAACCCTTTTATGCCTTATATTATTTTCATTGCATTTCATTATGTTTTAGCATTAGATTGCTTATTATAATCATATTCATGTGTTTGTCTTTCTTTTGCCAATTTTCTTATATCATGTGTTCCCCTGTAGATATCACTATATAACTCAAGAAACGTACCCCAAACCGAAACGAATTTCGGCCAAAATATAAGTGTTAATTTGTATCCGGTATTACCAGCCGTCACACAGCAGACCATACTTTGTCTTGATCTTGACTGATTTTTCAAACTGCAGGATTTGTTTATATATGAATTCCATTGGTTCCCAGCCGGGAATAAATTGCCATGTCTTTTTTTTGTGTGTGTGATAGAGCAGGGGTGGGTGATACATACATTTTTATATTTTATTTGTTCAAATTTGGAGCCGGTTTTTGCACACAATATTTGCTTACTTTTTAAAAAATTGCTGATCTTATAAAAATGCTTAAAAAAAATTATATTTACAAAAAAGTTTATCCTATAAAATAGTACCTTCCATCCAGTGTTTGTGTATAGACCCTATTTAACCTTCACCCCAATACAAACACAAAATAATCTTCATCTTTATTTTTAGTTATAAAATAATACAAACTTTTAAATATTCATTATTATTTATAAATTTAATAATTAAAGAACACAATAATTAATACTTATTGTAGATATCACAAACCAACCTAGTTTAGAGTACAAAAATGGGTAAATATAGTGAAATCCTTTCAATTTCAAATTGCGATATCTGGTTTATGTTCCGGTTATTTTGATGGAAAGAAAATTCAATATTTTCCAAGCTACTTCAAGTTAGGTTACTGTTTTTGGTGAAGGGCGATTTATTTTCTAATGTTTATGATTTTCAACTTAATGTGCACGATTTTGTATACTTCTATGCACGTAAAAACAGTTCCATCTTAAAGAAAAAGGGCCACTCACAAATATGGATGACTTAATATATGTTTTTTTTTTGCTGTCTTTCACAAAAAAAATCAAAGTTGAAAACTTTAGTGAATTAAATTCTTGTCCTATTATCAAATTGTTTTCATCTATTTTTACATGGCCCAAATCTGTTTTTTTTTTTTTTTAATTGATTTACTATTAAAAGAAAAAATGAGTTTATCTCTAATGTGCGATAGATCATATTAAGAAGATTCACTGTGTTAACTGTTGAAATGAATCTTATATAAACAGTTAAATTTGCACTTCCATGTCATTTTTGTCTGTTGCTTCCATTATGATTAATTTTTGTTTGCTACAAGTTGACTTTACATTTGTAAAGATTTTTCACTTGTTTGAAGCCTGCATTTGTAAGTTATACCTTGTTAAATTTGGCTTCTGGACCAATAGCACACAATATAGCAAATTTTCTAATTTCCAATAATTTTCCATAATTCGATGCCTAATTTAGCTATAAAAATAAATTTGGTACCATTGATTATGTTTTGCAAAGATCTATGTGCCTGCAATACTTTATTTTTAAATATAATGAAAATAAAATTTTGGTATGGGATACCTACTTATAGTTAAAAATTTGATGAAAAATACCTATATCGGGTTCAGAGGTGGAAAGAGAAGTTTTTTGGTTTCCTCAATTTTCCAAGACGTTTTCCCACAAGTAGTAAATAAAAAATAATTCAATGTGTATTTATCAAATTTATATATAGGCGAGAAACACAGATACATGAGATATTGTCTGATAGTTTTATTTAATACAATGAATTAAAAATATTAAAAGAAACTTGAAGACATGTATTAAATCCAATTATTTAAAAAAAAATGATTAATCCAATTATTTTTTTAAAAAAATGATTAAAAAAATGAAGATATAATAAAAATTATTTAATTTTTATTTTATTTTCTATTTTTTAATGTTTGTGAATTCAATTTCTTGTTTACCTTATTGGAAGTTTGATGATGATTTCAATTTATTTTTACAATTCCTCTAACAATACCAATTATTTCTAAAAGACTACAAAAAATGAATAAAAACTAATTGCAATTTAATTTTTTTTCTTGCAATGATTTTGTTCTTATTTTTAAATCTTTGAAAACATTTTAAAGCTGTTTTTTTTTTTTTAAAATCAATATTACATTTATTAAAAAACAATGAATTTTGGTAAAACTGAATTGTTGCCGTTTTATTTAATCCAATTATTTCTAAAATTCGAATTTCAATTCAAACATTTAGTTTTAATGGTCTAATTTTTCTTGTTTAACATTTCATTATTTAGTAAATATAAAAAGTGTCTGTCAAAACAGTTTTAAACATTCAAAATTTTCCATTTTCAACTTTTTACTTTTGTATTTTTTGTAAATCCACATTCCTTCCTATCCTCTCATTGAAAATATGATTATTTGGAATTTCCATTTAGTAACATCTAGTACCAAAGAGAATCTAAGTATCACACTTAGAATATATTCTCATATGTTGTATTTGTAAAGTGAAGTTTGATATTTCATTTCTTTTTATAATAGCAATAACATTTGGTTTGGGACAAAAATTAAAATGACCTCAGTCTAAAATGATTTCTTCTCCTCCATTTGAGGAGAGAATGGTGCTAATGTTCTATTTTGTCATTTTGATTAATCAAATCGTGATTCCAAAAAGGAAGTCAGTACACCCCTCCCCCATCCCACCCACAACAAGCTCAAAACCAAAACCTGAGTCACACCTTTTTTCATGGACATTCTTTTTGTCAGTCTCTTCAGCATCTCTCCCATTGACCCAACTCCTGTGATAGTTGTTAACAGCATGGATCCTAAACAACAAAAGACAATTTACTTACTACTTATCTCTGTCTGTCTCTCTCTCTTTCTCTCTCTCTCTCCTTTTAACCTTTCAATCAGTCAGTGGCATTCAATTTATAAAAGAATAACATTGTCAAAAAATGTATTTTAGTGCTGAGCTAATATTAACCTCACAATAATAGCACGACAAGCGCGTGATCTCTAAATAAATTAATGCATGAATTCTGAAAATCGTGAAATTGCAGGAAAATAGAAATTATCTTTTTTCTGACTTGCAATTGCAATTATTCCTCTGACTCCAGTTATTCACATAATAATAATCTGTTTTTTTTTTCTTTTCTTTTCCCTTTCTTTTATTATTGGAATTAAAGATGGCTCCTCAGTAACCCATCTTTACTGTTCTGATACAACACTCCATCTTTTCTGTCCTCGGTCAATGTAGGAGAAATCCATTTAGACTGAGGCAATTTTTATTTTTGTCCCAATCCAGTGCCTTTTTTGGAGGGAAGCTGAATTTTCCCTATATTTAAAACTGACCTTGTGTCTAATTCTGCGCTCGTGGATGGGGTGTGGGGAGTAAATAGGGACCCATCTTTAATTCCAATTTTAAAATATAAGGAGTCAATCAGATATCATTTAAAAGCATTAAAATCTCTTAAAATTATTTTTTATTTGAAGTTCTTTTTTCAATTAAACAAATTACAATATATATTAATGGAGAAAAGAAAGTACATTATTTCCAAACAATATTGCATTTTTTATTATTCCCTCCCACTCTTATTTCATTTTATGAAATCTGAACAAAATATATTCGCGTCAGATGTTATATTAGACAGGTTATCTAGAATATATATATATATATATATATATAATTTATGCAGTTGCTGTCCACATAGACAATCTGTGACCTTTTAGCTCATTGGTCGTCTATGTTCTCTGTTTCAATTGATGAAGTCATCCTTTTGTTACTTCAGCATTTTTTATGTCATGAAAGATCTCTTCCCGATGTGTTCAACCTGTTTTAGTGCATGACATTATAAAGGATTCTATCAGTGTCTTCGACCTCTTAAGTGGATAATGTCATCCAGTGTGCACGGAGACAAACAAATAAGATCCACAGAGTTTTAGTAGTATATAGATGAATGTAAAAAAGGCTGAAAAATCATATTGGTAATTTATTTTATTTTTTAAGGAGCCCATTTTTTTTAGTAAATTGTCAGTGAATTCTTAAATAAAGTGAAGTACAAAAAATATTTCCCTTCATATATTTTACAAAAAAAAACATTTAAAAAATATATTCATCTAAAAGTCAATAAGTACAAAAATTATGAAAATCTGACAATTTATTTTTCAAATAAATTTTTTAACATATGAGTTGGTGCGTGTAAAAAATGACTACGTTAAAAATGCATTGATTAAATGGTTTCAAAATGTAAAAAGTTTTTGTTCCTAATTATCATTATTTTCGTAAACTGAACAAATTTTTTTTTAAAATCATCAGTTTATTTAATGTCTCTTTTTGATGCTCCAAAAATGATGATAATAATACTAACCTTTATTCAAGTTTCATAGGGTGCGGTGTCATAAATAAATACATTGCAGACATTTTTTAAACATAATAAATACATTGCTGAATGCTTTAAACCATTGTATTCAATGTTCTTTTAACCAAAAAAGTTCCGCTCGGCACTATTTCAAAACACCTTATCGCTTTAAACTATTACGTTCAGTGTTCTTATATAAATGGAGATTTTGTTCGTCTGTCCGTCAAATTTTTTTAAACGTAATAAATACATTGCAGAGATTTTAACTACTTTTAGAAATGGATAATATTGCATTAATAGTAAATAATAAATTCCCAACAAATAAAGCGGATGTCATGACTGGAAATCGAAAAAGAAACCTAGAGATCTTCAGTCTGAGGTTTGTATTAACTAACCTATTTTAACTTAAGAGCTTAAAACATTACCGTAACAAAATAATTATAGTTTTGGTGTGACGTCATAGATTTATGATTTAAGTCATGTTTCAAAATACGAATTAGAATATAAGCAATATTAAAATAAAATAAATGATTGAGTAAACATTATCAATAGCGTTTAAAAGACTAGAATTTGGGTACTACGGGCCCATTTAATTCTAGTTGATTTAAAAACGAATGTAGTGTGTGTGTGGGGGTTGGTTGGTAGGTTGGTGCAACATTTTGTTTCTAATTATTTTTTAATTTTTTTTCACTTGGAAAATTTAAAGTACAGTAAAACATTCCTAGGTTGACTTTCGAGATAAAAGCTGCATTGATTTTTTTGATTTTTTGATTTTTTTCTAAATTATAATTAGAGTTGGGATTCACTATGACATAACTCTATAGACCGGTGTTACTCTTTTGTGATAGTTGTCTCCAATCTATAAACCGTTGGTTGTATTTCTTTCAGTCCATTCACAAGCATGTCTTTTGTAAGACTTGCCATACTTCTTGGTGATTGCGGTATAGGTGCCTGTTATTTTAAATCTTGAAAAACATTTGAATCCATTTCTGAGGCATCAGTTATTTATAAATAACAATGTCTTGTACTTTTGTATTTTCTTGAAAATTTATAAAGTATGAAAGAAAATAGCTACTTGTGGTTGTTGAGTGGCACAAGTTTACAAAATCTTGTTTCAACTTAGCTTAACAAATGAGTGATTAGTCTTGTAGTAATTAACTTGTTTGTTAAATGAGACTTATTTGATTCACTTGTGTAATTCTGTACAGAAGGTTATGGCAACTCCATTCCGAACAAGCTTTGTGGAGTTGGCATCTAAAAAGTCCAACTTGAAACTCCCCTTTTGTTTTATCTACCTCTAACTCCTTCATTTATACTGGGAAATCAATTATAAATGCCATAATTATACCGGGTAGGGAAGAGAGATCTTCAACATTTTAATAGGTATAAAAAAGGATACAACTATCAAAAAAAAAAAAGAAGAAATATATATATTTTTAAATAAGATTTAAGAAAAAAGTGATTATGTTTCTAAAATGAATTTATGATTAGTTTTCTTTTTAATGAGTTTCAGAAATGATATCTGACAAATGATGGGCGTTGTTGGTAATATATTGGTGGAGTAATTCCCAGAATGGTTCAGCCATGTACAGCGTGCAACCTCTTGCATCAACTCCATAACATGTGTGGATATCCCGGGCACTAAAAAGTGTGCTAGACTGAAAAGACATGGTTTGAGTGCATAAGAAGTGATATAACTGTATGTAATCTGGCTGATGTCAACCCATTGGACTGGACTGCATGGATAGCAGGCGTTAGATGTTGCTCTCCCCAGAATCCGGGACATTCGCAGGGCATTACGTACCAAAACTTGATAAACGAGATCCTTTCCTTCAAATCCTCAATTGAGACCTGTCCTGCTTTTCTACCGATATTACAGTTTGTGTAGTGCCAACTCCAAATGTGGAGATCTTTATGCCCTACTTCTTTTCTCCTTTATTTGTCGAGCAATTATCATATCCTCGAATGGTGCACAAATTTAGGGATAAATCTCAATAGACCATAAGCGTGATTTAGTTTTTTGATAAGAATTTTATTTTAAAATCATAGTTAAGTACAATGACCCCCCCCCCCCCCCTCTGTATGGTTCGGCAGACCCTTTTTAGACCTGTAAATAAATTAAAAAAAATAATAATCAGTAGTCTGTGGTTGATTTGCAGGGTTAATCTGCTGTGGGTGAATATTATTGATTTTCTTTTCTTTCAAATGCTCAAGTGTTTGAGTGTGATGTTGGAAAACCTTTTCTTTTAGTCACAAGGACTTAAATCTGGTGATCTTGTTAGCCATTCTATGTACAGGAAACATTTCTCTCAACAGTCCATGATTTAAAAAATAAATAAATAAATGAACCCGCAAAAAACAATTATTTTATAATAAAAGCATATCAAGAGTCACGATTAATTTACCTCAAAGTCTGAATCTCTCTTTAATTGTTTTCTGCTTTATAGGTATGAACCGGCAAGAATAAGAGGGTTAAAGAATTAGAACAAAGATTCAAAGTTTTTTTCTCAGAAATCTTCCATCATAGTCATTGTGAAATTGAGTCAAAAGTTTGATTTCAACAGCAAAACTGAAATTGAACCGTGAGGGGCCGATATCAATACCGAAACTAAAATTGCTATCCATCCAACTCTAAAAGTCCCTTAGTAAAGATGCCCATACTAACGAACCCCGAAAATGTTTATACATATTAAACTTGATCATGCTGAAATAATGTAATGAATCTCTTTAAACAGTTTTAAAACAGTTAAACTGAAATGAAATCATGGCATGAAGAAAGTGTAATTTCCTTCATCTTGGATATGAAATAAAAATATTATTTCCATAATATTAACGGAAAAGGAGGTTGGTTGGGAGCTAAATTAAATTTCTGTCAGTCAGTTGGTATTTATTTTCATTTTGTGGAGAAAGACACAAATTCATCTTATTTTACCCCCAATGGGTGGGCCATAGTTGAAGGCGAGCCAAAGGCTCTCTTTTCGTTTAATACTACACTGGGGAGTAGAGGAGGGTATCGCTCCTTTCCCTGTATTACTCCACTTACCCTTGATCTTCACCTAATAATTTTAAGTGTTTTACAAGGAAGCATCAAGTACCATTTTTTAAAAATATTTCTAAATAAGCTTCCTTATTCATATATATATATATATATATATATATATATATATATATATTTTTAATTCAACTTTTATTCCTATATAATTTTATTGCTAGCTACCATATCGCAGAATGGTTCTTGGGTATAGTGTTTAGATAGTATTATTATTATTGTTATAATTGATATTATTTGATATGCAAATTACCATATCACACCGTAGTCTTAAGGGTAATGTATTATTATTATTTATTTATGTATATATTAGTGAAATTGAAGCTGAATTATTTCTACATTTGATTATTGGGGAAGTGGTCATTTGATCAGTACTGCTGGAGAGCCACAAATTTATTAGCTGTTCTGTTTTTAAATCTCCAAAACAGTTACATGGTAAACAGCTGATGATCCCCATTTAATATTTCACTCTCAAGTTAAGGTCCCCTGTTGTTGTTTCACTGTTAGATACTTGAATCCCTTTTTTTATTTGTGAATTTTCCAGCGGTAAGTCAGCTTATGAAAATGCTAAGTCTGTGATATTTTGGATTTAGTTAGTATATCCCTGGGAATTTAAACTGCATTTTCTTTCTTCGTTTAAAATGACTCAAAGCTTCTTTAGATTATATATATATATATATATATATAAGATGTATAAAGATGTACTTCTTTCTCGTCATGCTTCTCTCACCATTCCATCATGGAAGTAAAAGACTTGCCAGACAGAATGATTTCAAGTGTTTAGGAGAAAAGAGAAAGTAAATTTCAAATTCGAAATGAATTTGGAAAGAAATCCTTTACTCTATTTCCATAATGAGATGTGTTCTTTTTTTGTCCTTTCTTCTTTCTATACCAATTCATATTGTTTTTGCTTTTATTTTTTCTTTCTTATTTCTTTTTTCAACTTTACCTATTTAGACATTATTTTATATGAATATTAGTGCAAACACTGGCAAAGCATAATTTTTCCATTTTTGATGGATGAATAATAAGGATAATAGACTTATTTTTAGTTATGCAAGAAGAATGTCTTAAAGGTATGTCACAGTTTATGCAAAGGTAAATAAACTTGAGATAAAACTTAATTTTTATTTTCTTTTCATAGTTTATAAAATTTTCCAAGCAGTTTAAAAGAAAAATCATTCTGATGGACGAAACAAGTGCGTCGCAAATAAACGATATACACATCTAAATTACTTTAAAGTTACATTGGTGTGATCTCGAGCCCCTTGTTTTGCGTGAGAGAACTAACAAACTGTGTGAATTATGTTTATAGACGAGTTTATTGCCAATGCACATATGCAGCTGTGAAAACTGCAATGAAGGAAAAAATTGACATAAATATAAGGACAAAAGTACATCGAAATAAAAGGGGACAGCACTTTACAAACAAATAACACATGAAAATGCGACATGACAGCGACACCAGATACATGTGAAGCAAAAAAAGCTTTTCTCAAGACCATGTGGAATGAGGAATGTGACTGCCAAAATATACAATTACAAATATCTAGAAGTATCGAATATATTTTCTATCAAAAACAAAACTATAAGTCACTTTGTTTAAAACTCTAGCATTTAATCTAAATATATATAAAGGTTTTAGATGCTTACCTCGTTGGCACTGTTAAGGGCTAAAGAAAAACTTCTATGACATTTAACTGACTGACCGGGAGGGGGGGGGGGGGGGCAAAAAAATGATGAACGAAGCAACCTGTTCTCTTCAAAGGCGAATCTCAAAAGAGCTTGGCATCCTTTCCCCGGTTATCGGTTATCGCTATGTCTAAGGGGACTGGCTGAATCATCATTCCAGTGTAGGGGCCTCTACCTTATTTTAATTTTCAAGCTATATAGAAGACGGAATAAGTAGTTATTTATCTTATTTATATGTATTTATATTATCAGAACGTTTTTATTCTATCTGGAACGATCCTTTCTCTACCTTTTTGACTTTATACTTAGGATCTATTTTGTGCTCAGGAATTTAAACGATATTTCAACAAAAAAAATACAAATGACATGTAGCCTATCACACACGAATCTGGTGGCAGCCACAATTGGATTAACATGGAATGACAATAAATAAAAAGCACAAACGAGATTCACAGTGAAAAGTTGTTTTTCTAAATGCCTTTGGGAATAAAAGAAAATATTAAAAATAGAAGTACCAACAATTTTATTAAAATAATTTCGCCTGGAAACCATTTTTTTTAAATAGAAAAAAGTTCTTGTATTTACAAAAAAATGTTTTTTGCATCCCCCCCCCCCATAATTTCTTGTATTTATGAAGTACTGTTATATTTGGGCTTTGAATCTGTCCCATTTGAGGGTTCTTGATAAGATGCAGAAACGTATCTGTAATTTGATTAGCCACAGCTTTTCTTCTTCTCTGCACCTTCTCTTTCACAGACGGGATGTTGCTGGTCTCAGTCTTTTCTATAGGTACTATTATGGCATGTGTTCTTTAGAATTATGTTTTGGTGTCTCATTGTAGTGCAGCTTCCTGTTCAAGTAGCTTCTTTCCAAGAACTGCAGGCTTGTGGAACTCTCTTCCTGCTGACGATTTTTCTCCTACCTATAGCCTTAGTCTTTTCAAGACTAAGGCCAGTAGATATCTCCTGTCTTTGCGATGATCATATTTCGTTCCTGTTAGTTCCTTGCATCAAGAGGCTTCATGCCTTGTCTGGAGCGATTTCCATGAAACAAAAAAAAAAAAACTCTACCCCACACCTCTTGTATTAAAAAACAACTCTGAAAAAACATACACAAAAAGAAACGGTAAAAAAGAATTTATTTATTGTATACAAAAAAACTCAGAAAAAAAAATTTGATCTTTCTAATTGCTTAAAAAGGTGGTAATTTCTAGTGTTATTTTTAAATTTTATTTCATTAAAGTCGTCTGGTTAGAAGCCATTCTGAACATGGAGAAGTGGGGGGGGGGGCCTTCGGTAACATTTGGAACAGCATAACTTGGTTCGTATTTTCCCGTTCGTTTATGTAGCATTCGTTGTACATACGTCACACCTGTAAATTTTTGGTTGTCTTTTCAGAAACAGTACTTAAGTTTGTTTTTTTTATTTAAAGTTTTGCAAACTTTCTGGGCGTTAAAGTATTATTAAAATTTCACATATTATATATCAAAATAATTCTGAGACTATTTTCAGTACTTATGCAGTTAATGGACCGCGTTATCGTCGGCACATTCCGGCAGGTTATGTAAACCTCTGGAAAGTGCCGAACGAAAACTTTGTGTTTCTGTGTTGAAAACGCTGGCCAATATTAAGTCGGAGAATAAGGTTTTAATCACTTAACTGTAAATCATATTCTGCAGTTCGTAGACCCAGTTATCAAGGCTATGACTAATCACGTAGAGAGGATGTGGAAAGAAGCAAAGAAATGAAAAAGTGCGGTACTAGCAGATTTCATCGACTGCTACCTGTGTGAATTTATGTGGAGACAAAAATTCAGAAACTGTACTCTTTCTTCTTTTCTGTTATCTGGGCTTAAGTCCACAGAAAATTTGCTAACAAAGCGCCCTAACCCTAGCAGAGAAGCATCCTAACCTAGTCAGTAGGGTTGAAAAAGAATTGTCAAGAAAAAAAAAAAGAATTTGCTATCAGTTGTTGCACTATATTTTCTTCGCTAAAAAATAAATATTTATTCATGAAACTTACCATATGATTGTTTTTTTGTTATTTTCTTGATTTTGAACTTTTTTCCTTAATTTTTAAAGTTCCTGATTTACATATTTTCCCATTCAATTTTTTTTCATTGAAATTACCATACGATGCCTATTTCTAGCATTTTAACATTGGCCAGCGTTTTTGATATAAAAACACAAAGTTTTCATTCGGCACCTTCCGGCAGTTTACGTAACCTGCCGGAATGTGCCGACGATAACATGTTCCATAAACTGCATAAGTACCCTATTTTCTATTAATAAGTAGTGTTTTTTTTTTTTGCGTACCTTATTTTTTAAGGAACTTATGTGAGGTTTACTAGGTCGTATTTCCGCTTCAAAGAAAAATAAAAGTTTCTGATTGTAGTTTAAGGTGTGTTCTGATTGGGTGTACAATTTCAGAAATATTGATAAAGATTGGCTGCGTTAACTTTAAAAAACAAAACTCGCGTGTAAAATTGAGTCCCGAAAACATTTTTTAATATTTCTCATTTTCGGCTGTTAGAACAGTCGAAAATGCGAAATATGAACATTTTGTTGTTTACTGTTTTAACTCACTGTAAAAAATAATTCAATGAATAAAAACATGTACAAATTACATGTTCAAAAAAATTTTATTTTATTTCCAACCATATATATATTTAAAAAATTGGCCCAGAAATAAGTGAGAAATTGCGAGTTCAACGAATTAATGTACAAATTCGTCAACGTTGCACGATAATTGCTGACAGGTTGGGTAGCTACTTAAACAAGAACAGGGATGCAACATGGCGGCAATGAGATAGGAGTTGGAGCTTGGTTAACAGTGCAGGACCTATTAGATTGGAGATTCTTTTTTGGACTCTGTCCCAGATGTGGACAACAATACTCCATGCATGGGTGAATGGTGGCTTTGTAGAGATACAGGATATTAGCAGGTGTGAGTAGTTTTCTAACTTCTTTGCAGCACCTTTGGCAAAGTCTTCTATGTATTTGTTCCAATTCATGTTACCTGTGAATGTGAGCCCGAAGAGTTTAAATGATTGACTCTCAGGTAGGGTGCTATTAACCATGGCAATCGGTGGTTGAAAGGGTTTCTTATAATTGTTAAAGGAAATGAGCTTTGTCTTAGTAGCATTAAATGTTACCCTCTATTATGTACCCATTTCACTACAGACTGGAGGTCATTTTCTAAGGTTTCAGACATTGCCTGAGTATGTGTGCACTCGTTTTTCCCACATGTCTAGAATAGTGTGGTGTCATCAGCAAATATACCCATTTCGGACACAATTTCATCAGGGAGGTTGTTTATGAATATCAGGAATAACAAAGGTTTAAGGATCAACTCCTGGGGCACATCCACATTAATGTCATGTTGCTTTAAAAATGTCAGATTTATTTATTTTGCTAAAAGACAATTCAATTATTAAGGAGCAATTTATGTGACCCAATTTTCATAAGACTTGTTTTATTATGTTTCTTTTATCGTTTATGACTCTTGGTAATAACGCATAGTTTTCTTTGTAAAGTTAAATTGTCAGAGTTTTAGTATTATCTAAATAGACAGTTTTACAAGCATTTTTGTCAGTTTCAACTTTTTAAAATTTAATTATTGAACATTAAATATAGACATCAAGGAAGTAAAAAGCACACTGAGTGCATACCTCAGCTAATGTTATTGTCACAAAAATATCTTTAGTTAGGGAAGATAACATAGATTGGGTCTGATGGTGGCTAAGTGGTTAGTGACACAGACTGAAAATCTGGGTGTGCCAAGTTTGAATCCAGTTCGTTCCACGGAAGCACTTTCATCAAACCTACACCTGACCTTGTGTCTAACCTAGAAAGGAGGTAAATAAAATAACATAGATAACATAAAAGGGCTGGATTTAAGTATGACAAACCAAATGTAAATTATTGTTGCTTTCACTCCTCAAAAAAAAAATTACATTGAGTTCTATTTTCATGTCCAAAAATCATGATTGCTTATTTACATTTCGTAATTTTTGGTCCCCTTATTTCAATTTTCCCTGTTCCACTCCTCCTCATTTCCACACCTTAATTCCCTTACTCTCCCTTTACCTCTCTTTCGCCCCTTTTCTTTTTTGTCTCTTTTTCTTCCATTTTCTTTCCCTTTTTCCCATTCTTTTCCTTCTCCCACCATTTCTCCTTGTCTTTGAAATTAACAAAACATAAAGTTGCTTAGTGCCTTTTTTTTACTTTTACTTAGAATGTTGTGTAAAATTCTTCTACACTAAAAAATGCTGTAATTTGAAAGAATTTTGAACCACTGCACAACAATGGTGCCATTTAATAACTTTAATTTTTACATTTTTTGCAATTCAAATAACCGTTTTCTGCCAAACAAAAAAAAAAAAGAAGATTATTGTAATTTTTAGAGTTTTTAAGTTTTTAAATCTAATAAATCTAATCAAATGTTTCTTTTTTTTTTTTCTTTCAAGTCTGATGACAAACACAAGGCTTTGGAAGAAACTAAAAACTATACAACCCACTCCCTGGCCAGTGTGGCTTACCAAATTAACAATTTGGCGGCCAGTTTTCTTAAACTTTTGGACTTGCAACAAGGTCAGTTGGTCGAGATGGAATCCAATGTCAACCATCTTGCACAGGTAAGTATCTCCCAACATTCTATTAATACCAGATAGAATGAAATTATTTCTGATGTTTATATAACTAGAATTCTCAGTAGCCCATTTTAGCCCAATATGAACACAGATGTTATGAAAATGCATCTCTTAAATTTGCACATTTAGCGAAGAAAATGCATACTATACCAAAGAAAATGCTGTTATTTCAAACTTAAGCATACCATAGCAAAGAAAATGCAATTATTTCAAGCTTAAGCATACCATAGCAAAGAAAATGCAATTATTTCAAGCTTAAGCATACCATAGCAAAGAAAATGCAATTATTTCAAGCTTAAGCATACCATAGCAAAGAAAATGCAATTATTTCAAGCTTAAGCATACCATAGCAAAGAAAATGCTGTTATTTCAAACTTAAGCATACCATAGCAAAGAAAATGCAATTATTTCAAGCTTAAACATACCATAGCAAAGAAAATGCAATTATTTCAAGCTTAAGCATACCATAGCAAAGAAAATGCAATTATTTCAAGCTTAAGCATACCATAGCAAAGAAAATGCTGTTATTTCAAACTTAAGCATACCATAGCAAAGAAAATGCAATTATTTCAAGCTTAAACATACCATAGCAAAGAAAATGCAATTATTTCAAGCTTAAGCATACCATAGCAAAGAAAAGATATAAAGAACTTGAAGCATAAAAACTTTTACTAATATGACCTGATTCGGCATCAAATAACCTGAAAAGGGTGGATATGCCGTAAAACAAAACAGCCAAATCATCAGTCGAGTATAATTGTGGCAATCAAACAAATCTGGATGGAAAAATCCAGTGTGGACTCCACTTTAGTGGGATAGATGCAAAAGAAAAAGATTACCTTCTTTACTTATCAATCACACTTGATAACCTGACCATCACCCCATCTCATGTCCGGGACATCATAAAAATCTTGACACCTCCAAAGCATGTGGGCCTGATCTTATACCAGTAATAGTAATAAAAAAAATGCTCTGCTGAACTGGCCCCTGTTGCTTTGTTTGGGGTGAACTAAGTTAAAAAAAAAAAAGTTTTCTCTATCAGTGTGATGAAGCGCATTCTTTTTACACTGAAATAAGTTTTAAAGTCCACCTATATATCAGCTAGTGTGTGGAACATACTTTGGGCTGGTCAGCCTGAAACAAGAGATCTAGTATGTTCACATGCACACAAAAATATTTTGTATTCTTATTATTTTTCTTTTCCAGTTAGAAAAAATGTTTTATAGTCTTTTTTTTCTTTTCCCTTTTTTTTTCTTTTTCCCTTTTTTTTCTTTTTCCCTTTTTTTTTCTTTTTCCCTTTTTTTTTCTTTTCCCCTTTTTTTTTTCTTTTCCCCTTTTTTTTTTCTTTTCCCCTTTTTTTTTTCTTTTTCCCTTTTTTTTTCTTTTTCCTTTTTTTTTCTTTTTCCTTTTTTTTCTTTTTCCTTTTTTTTTCTTTTTCCTTTTTTTTTCTTTTTTCCTTTTTTTTTCTTTTTCCCTTTTTCTTTCTTTTTCCCTTTTCTTTTTCCCTTTTTTTTTCTTTTTCCCTTTTTTTTTCTTTTTCCCTTTTTTTTTCTTTTTCCCTTTTTTTTCCTTTTTCCCTTTTTTTTCTTTTTCCCTTTTTTTTATAGTCGGGTCTTTTTTTCTTTTTTTTTTCTTTTCGTTTTTTTCCTTGTCTTTATTTTTCACCTTTTTTATTAGAAAGAAGTTTTTTATAGTCTTCAGAGTCTGGACCTTGCCTCTCCCTCTTTTTTTATTTGAAAGATTTTATTCTATTGCCTTCAGGCATTTTTTAATCATTGGTGTTAGTCGGAAAAGACTTGTCATTGTCTATTAGTCCTGATTTTCTGAAAATTACTTCATTAGATTTTCGACAAAAGTTATCGTTAATAGTTATTTATATGATTATTCAAGTAGTAGTGATTACAGGGGGACATAACTCATGCTTTACTTTTATTACTTTGTTTTCTTTGTGAGAGAAATTGTAGTTCTCGACAAAACCTTTTTTCAAAGTAGACATCCGTATCACCATCTCTTGATGCTCTTAGCAGCTACTGAACTGTTCTTGTAGGCCTTTGTGTCTTTTTATAGGTTGAGGATTGGATTCTACTTCTATGTCAAGGTTGGTCCAATACAGTATGTAAAAGTTATTTTGTATTGCTAGTTAAAACATGCAAGATTAAACAAACACATTCGGTGTGATATGAAAACCTAAATCTGTGCTAAAAACTGACACAGATTATCAGTTTTTAATATTTTATATTTTCTTGTTTTCTTCATTAATGATTACTTTTATTTTAATAAAAAGGGGTGAGCTATGCTAATAAATACTAGTAGCCAAAACAAAAAAAAGCTGCCATAAAGAATGGATTTTTGTCTCCTATCGAGAGTTGTTCGGGCTTTGTTTATATATCAGAATTCATATTAATTTTATTACATCCGCTGTCGTCTCAAGCAAAGCTGTGAAGTTGGTAATCCAAGCATCCGACTCCTGAAATTTTAAGATGTCCAATTCCAGCCTAAGAAGTTTTTTTCCGCTGGCAATAATTTATATATATTTGATATTATTTATAGTATTTTTATTTTAATTTTAACTAGAAGGGGTATGTTTTTTCCAGACTGTTAATTACAAATTTAATGAAATCTAAAGAATGCAATAATAATTATAAAAAATTGCTTCATGATGAAAAATGGCCAAAACAAAAAAAAGATCAAAATCTTTATCATTAAGTGGTGGTCTGCAGTCTTAATCCCACTGACTTGTTGCCAAATTTGGTACAATTATCCCAAAAGTCTTTTGGCCTTGATAATTGTTTATGATTATTATTAATTTAATTTTTTACTTCCTCCATAACATACCCAACATCCCGAGAGCTCTTTATGCTAAATTTAATGCAACAGTATTCAATACATTTGGAGGCTTTAAATGCTTATTATTGGTAGTAATAGTATTATAAGTGGTAGTGGTAGTAGTATAATGGAGATCAACTATGACACCTTTGGCAGCCCAAGGGTTCCTCATGCTGAATTTGTATTTACCTCAATAGTTATAGAGCCTATGAGTGTTTGTTATTGCAGCAGTAGTATTAGCATTCACCCTCCCACTACCAATGACACATTCACCATGACATTACGGCTTCATGCCAAATTTGGTACAATACTATAGAGTAGTTTTGGAAATGATAAGTGATGAACAAACTAACAATGGTTAATTATGATATAGATTACAATATTAACTTTTTTGCAGACTCTGCCGTAGTGCAGAATTAACATAAAAGAAGATTACAATATTAACTTGATATGAAGTTAGATTACAATTTTTTAATTTTATATATATAAGATGCAATTAAGACATTCATACCTATTTGTCAGTATTGTAACAGCGTTCACCATGGCTGGGTTAAGCCGGCTTCTTTCTCGGCCTCCACAACATCCCTAAAAATGACAGCCGATGCACGGTTGCGCGAAATGGCTAACTACTCGCAATTCTACTGTTGAAGGCCAACCACGGGTGAAACTGAGAACTCAACAAAGTTATCCTTGATAATTGTTACCCAGGTCCTCTGCTGTTCACTTGCACCACCCACCACGGAACGATTACATCACAAATTAATTCTCCCTCTGGGTGATGAGCTTGTTCTACTTGTTGTATACTGGAATGTTTTTCAGGTATCTTCTTCCTAAAGGTTTGAGTTGAATTTACCCATTGTTTATCATGTTTAGTCATAAAATATTGTCATACATAACGCAAATTATTGATCTTTTCCAAATATTACAAAAAAAAATTATCCAAGTATATTTTCGTATAATTGAGACTCTTTATAGAATCCGCAATGTTGGATTAGAATCCAATCGGATTTATTGTGTTTAATCTATATAATACTAAAACTCTATTGTTCTTGTATGTTTGCAATCAGCTTTCAGCTTTCTGGTTTTCAACATCCGGTTGCGCATGCGTAAATAGCATCGTCTTCAATCTGTTATTCCAATTCCGTTATTCTCTATTATGATTAACGAACGCATGAAATTTTTCATTCTGGAAATTTTTAAACAATTTCATTTAATTTCATCAAATAGTTTATTTGTTTTCTTCACGGTTAAAAACATTCAACGGGAGGACTTCGTAAAGTCTGTCGCAGTTTCAAAAAAACTCCTCACTTTTAAAAAACAAAAACAAACAAACAAAAAAACAACACTCATTATTAATATCAACCATACTAGCGGTCGGTGAACGAAACCACCTCCCACTTTCCCTCTCATAGATTTCACCACTCCTACTCCCTCTGTTTTCGTTACGTACGCGAGAAAGCTGAATCGGTAAATGCACACATTTCTATTACATTAGTGTTTCCTTTTGTTGTTTTTTAAACAGCAAATACTTGAATCATATGTTTTACACATATTACATCCCACAAAAAAACAATTATAATAAACAGAACGACTCATAGAAATCTATCTATATTCTTTTTTCATTTTAATATACTTTCATAGAAATGCTTCTGTTATGTAAAAAAAAACTATTTTCTTTATGCCACAAGTGTCACGCTCATACATGAATTCCATAGCTAATATAACAAACTGACCCAACGGGTCACGGGTGGTCTAGTTATATACTAATACTATGTGTGTGTGTGGGGGGGGGGGGGTGAACCCACCTCTCTCCAGCTATGGGTAAAATAGTGACTTGTGTTCAACTAATTGTATGCAATTAATTGTTGACAATAGACATTGCATTTTGGCATTAAATGATCGCAAATTTGCTATAAAAGAGACAAACGAAACCAGCCACATTTTGGTAAAGAATTCTAATTGACTTTTTTTAAAATCAAAATTGGTATCAGAATCATTAGGAGGAAGCGATTGTGTGGTTGATTTAATGGATGCTGTTATGGACTATGGAATTGGCAATGACAAGTTAAAATCCTTCATTACATAGTAATACTATTCGGAAAGGCATGAACCCCTCAGCTATAGAGAAAAATGGTCACTTGTATGCAACTAATTGTATCTAATTAGCATTAAAAGCTGATAACGTCTTTTCATTGGACATCAGCAAAATTGCACAGCTAATGTGCTTAAACAAGCCATATGTTTCTTATTTGGGGATTACTTTTTAAACAATTATATTGATAGAAAGAGAATAAAATTAGCATCCCAATGATGTCAATTTCATGTGCCTTTATATGTTAAATATCTTTATACTCCAAGTTAAAAAAAAAAAAAAAAAAACGCTCAAAACTGACGAACCAGAAAGGGAAACTGTTGTTTTCATTTTTATATTTCATACCTTATATTGGTCCTGGGTATGCCCATAAAAGACATCCAGTGGTGAGGCCTCCATTTGGAAGCTGTGGGGAATATGGAGTTTCCCCTTAGTTGCTATTGCTCTCAGGTCCACTCTGGCCCGGAGTGGTGGTACCTGTAAGGGCCCCATCTATGGGTCAAATAGAACCCACTGGTGCTACCAGATCAGGCTATCTGAAGTTATTGACTTCCTGACTCAAAATGCATCAAACATTGATGTTTTATTGGGTTTTTTTTCTTTGCAAAACTCAATCATATTTTGCAAAATCCAAAACAAAAAAAACAATCCCCCCCCCTCCTCCCCTTTCCCTCCTTTCCCCCAGCCAAACACCATGAATAAGAGACATTCACCCAAATGTTGGGCAAGACAGAGAAACAATACCAAAACGAAATTTAGACACTAAATTCACCAGAATCCGAATTGCTCATACAAGACTGACTCATGAATATCTTCTAACTGATCCTCTAAACTACCGGCCAATCAGTCTACTCCCGATCTTTGCCAAAATCTTTGAATCCTTAATCAATCTAGCGATAGTCAGGGACTTAGTTAATGCTAAACTTCTTTCTGATCATCAATACAGATTCAGACAAGCAGGATTTACTGCAGATATCCTAACGGTCATTTCTGAACGCATATACCATACACTTGACAAGGCAGGTGAAGCTGTTTCTGATTTTCATAATTGACCTCCCTGATGCCATTGCAACTGAGATAGGAATATTTGCTGACGACTCTACTCTCGTCATGTGGGCAAAACCGACGCGCACATATCTGAGGCAATGGCTGAATCCTTAGAAAATTACCTCCAGTCTGTAGTGGAATGGGGTAAAAAATGGATAGTAACTTTTAATGCCGCAAAGACAAAGCTACTTTCCTTCAATAACTACAAGAAACCTCTTCAACCAGAATATCTCTTTAGCAACACCTATACCACTTAGCCATTTATCTAAAATGTTGTGCAAATGGCAGCAACGGAGATGAGGGAAAACGGTCATCCAATATATGTAAATCTATACGATGTGTGTGGTGTTTCTGTCTCTCTCTCTCTCTCTCTCTCTCTCTATTCGGGATGCAACTGAAAGCAAAGTCATGATCGAACACAAATTTTCTCGAGTAAAATTTTTACAATAAAACTAATAGTGGTAGTTATTTATTTATTTTTTTTTTTTTTACAATAATATTTTGTCATTCATAAACAGCAAATACGTTTTTACCTTTATTCTATTTTTTTTATATAAATTAAAAATTATAGAAATAAAGTATAAAAATGATAATCTGGGGTTTAGTGGTGGAGCAGGTCTACATGCGGGGGGGGGGGGGGGGGTCTTCATTAATTTATTCCCGGGCAATGCCGAGTGGTGCCTGCTAATACAGGTGCAACAACACTGATTTTCCAACACCCTTGCTTCCAAGCATTGCTGGATTAACCGTTTTGCAGAATCATCCAATTTCATCTTGATAATAATTCGTAAACACACCACTAACCCACTAATTATACTCCTTCTACCATGTCTAGAAACTTGAACATTTTCTTTGAGAGAAATAAACTCGTGTTTATGTTTAACACCAGGGCTGCTGCCACTTAAATTTACCTATGAAGCTATAACTACAGTCAAGTTTAAGCAAAATAAGATAATCTCAAAATAAAGGGAGACTACCACCAGCAGGTACAGTGTGAACAAGCAAATTGATGCGGTGCTACATAAAGAGCCATCTGTTGGCCACCCAGTAAACTAGTCTGGCATTGACAAGATTATCAAGTTCCCACTTGTGGTTTTGTCTGGATTAATAAAGGTGCCGAACCATTAGTTGCCAGAAAATCTGTGTTGCACCTATATTAAATATTTTCTGGTTATTAGTACTAGTATGCTACTAATTTCACAGAAAAAAAGTTGGGTGTGCAATAGCATGTTTTTGTATGCGTTCACATTAGTCGCTTGATCTATCACTGTTTTATAAAAATCAGCATGTCGATTGTGACGATAGCTGTGAATATGTGCCTATTTGTTTTTGAATGGCCCGAGTTTTCATGCTAAAAAATGTGAATTTTGGGGGGTGGGGTCTGTCAATCTTGAAATAACATTTTCTTCAGTCATGCTAAAATATGAAATAGCCATTCTTATATCTAGAAAAGATGAATGGTATGTGTAAAAAAAAGTCCGACTTGGTGAATCAGATTACCTGTTTACTATCTAATTTCAGTTGTGAACATATTTCATAACTAAGCCAAAAAGGATCAGCCAGCCATGATAACTAGAAGGTCTTACCAACCTGCGAGGGGGTAGGGACATTAATTTAATCTTTAACTTTTTGCCATGCACAATAATTGTTATGTTTTTTTTTTTTTTTGTGTTTTCACATAATACTTTACTTTTGCCGTTACATTTAAAATATTCAAAATCCATTTGCAATAAATAATCACACAAAAGTCGCACACAGATCACCCATTTTGGAATCTGTTAATAATAGATTCCAAAATGGACAATGCTTGTTTTCAGCGCTTAAAAGAAAAACAATAAAACAGTTCATACTTAGATGAGTTGGGAGGGCCCTACTAACCATCCCACTTATCATTTTATTTGGTTATATTTTTCTTTACATTTTAGATGTTTTTAAGTATAACACTCCCCATCATTTTCTGTATATATTTTTATAAAATTTCATGAAAACCTATAGGGATATTTTAAGTAGTTTAGCCCATAGAGTAAATGTGGTATTGTGGTAATTGTAATTAGTTAAGAGAATCCACTGGAGAAGACTATCAAGACCCTCTCTCTCACCAACCTTTTCGAGCGTCATGCTAATTCTTTTGTTGTAATAAAAAGAATAAATTAAATAAATCATCTGACTTTTATTATTGAAAATAAATTTTGAATACTTTAAATGATTGGAAAGTAATTCATGTCTTGAATTAAACTTTAAAGGGAAAAGTCAAATATTATGGTTATTTTGTGCAACAAAACAGCAATTTTCTCGTGTGCATTGAAAAAACCCAAAACAAAACCTTTGGTATCATAAAACACTATTAAAGTTTTTAATTATGCCATATTTTTTAAAATTCTTTTCTATTTGGGTTTTTCTAATCCAACTTGTAATTGTGTTGCCTATCGGCCAAGAAGGCCTGAGCCAGCTCTTTCCCTGATCTTGACTGTTTTAAATGAATGCCACCAACGTCACACTTTTATTTTATGGCTCACCTGGCGATCTCCAGCCATTCACAATTCCGCTGTCATAGATCCAATGACTGTTTCTAGGTCAGCTTTCACCATTTTGATCCGTCCTCCTTGATACTTTCGCCGCTGTTGAAATGGATCTGGTGCCACAGATTAGATTGGAAATTTCTCAGGAGGATAACATTCAACATGGAACAAATCTGGACAGCAGATTGCTACCAAAATGTGTTTCTTGGCAGTTGTAGACCAGCTGGGAGCAGCTTATTCTCAGGATGCAAGTAAAACAATAATCATCAAAATCTTTAATGTGAACCAATCGTCTTGACACTACCGAGCAGTGCACAAACTTTTTTGGGTCAACAACTTGCTACATCTATGTAATAAATATATTAAACTTGTTAAATTGGTTTGTGTTGAATTAATCCTGTTAACATAATTCCCTTTACACTTTTAGTCGGATATTTCTGTTGAATTAAAAAATGTGTTTTTTTTATGGTCTGCTTGTTCATTACAATATAGTAGATAAGATCGAAATACTCAAAGTTTAGCTTATAAAGCTATTTTGTACTAAAATTGATAATCTTGCTTGCTTGCATGCAAATTGAATGTTTTAGATCGTGGGAAGAAGTACAAATGAGGTGAGGAGGGGAATAGTAGTAGTAGTAGTAGTAGTAGTAGTAGTTGTAGCAGCAACAACAACAACAATGTAAACGGAGAGTAATAGAATAACATTAATATATAAATAAATGACGTAAATAGAGAAGGAAAGGAAAACTTAAAAATTACAGCACATTATAAGAATGGTAATATAGGGAGCAGGAGTACACAGGGGTCTTCATTCATTCATTACCGGGCAACACCGGATGGGACTTCTAGCATTGATTAAATAGCCAACAACACAAATCCATTCATTCATGGCATTTACTACTAATAATAATTATCATCTGTTTATAAAAATTCTGTTTTTGTTCATAACATGGAAAATGCTTCATAATACTGTTGGATTAATGTGTAGCATTTATGGGTGCACGTTCAATCTGCCCATGGAAAAGTGCCCCTATTTACTTGCCTCCCTGCAAGGGCAGAGCTAGACACAAGATCAGTTTTTAATAGAAGGAAGGATATTTTCAAGATAAATTATGCAATTTTTATGAGTAAAACGTAATATTTTTCATTGTTTAAAAAAAACAAAACATTTATATTTCGAGACACATTTTTAAAACATGTTGAAAAAATTGTAAATTTAAAAAATGTTTAAATTCATAATTTTTTTAAGCCATCATCTCAAAGTTTAAAGGGATCCTTCTAGACTGAGACAATTTTTATTTTGTCTTAATCCATAGTTAATCCCCCACATTAAAAACTGACCATTTGACCTCATGGGGTGACAAGTAAATAGGGACTATTGTTTAATAGTAACTTTTGGTTGTATATATTAAATAGAAAAAAACATTTTATGTCGACAGAAATACTTTAATTATTGCCGCTCTAATGAAGATGAACATGATTTGTCACAAGTTCATGAGTAAATTAAGTCTTTTTTCTTTATTACACTTTCTCAAACAAGAAATCCATCATCAAATAAGGACTAGCAAATGGTGGAATTTTCGGATCAATCACCAAGATTTATTTCCAAAATTTTCAGTATAATATCGATTAGTTTCTAAAGATAATGATTATTGAGCCCCCCCCCCCCAAAAAAAAAAAAACAACAATTTTTCTAACTATTAGAAGGGAGTAGTTGATACAATGTTTCAATGAAAGCAGAGATCAATATATATATACATTTATCTTCATAGCCTATAAATCAGGGCTCATTTTAAAATAAATTAATGTTGGAAACTGAACCCATTTTTATAAAATATAAAAATTATTTGTTTTTGTTTTTTAAATTAATAAATTGAAGAATTTCTTTTTTAATTCAAAGGTAAAAGTCAAGTATTATGGTAAACTTTTTGTGGGGAGGGAAGAAATTGATTCCAAATTCTGCCCATATGCTTTAACTGCTAAAAATACTTGAATACTAACATGTTTTTAAAACTAATATTAAGAAAGTTTCCATTTGATTTTGTGAATCAATTTTCTTTCTTTGATCTAAAACATGTTTGTAGCATTCATGTTAGTGTCTTACGCATCAATTACATTTTATGTTAATTTATACTTTGAAATTACATTGAATTCTATTTTATTTATTCAAGCATTTTTCATTTAATTATGAAAACGATAAATCAATTTTTTATGGGTTGTGCAGTCATTGCTTTTAAGAGTTAGAATGGCAGAATCCAATAAAATTTAAAAAAAAAAGGCTGAATAATAAATGCCCAATACACAAAAATATTAAAATATTTGATATTTTTGTGTTGGCCAATTCTTCATGTATCACTTTCTTTTTTTGACTGATTTATAGATTTGATTTATTAAAAAATTTTTTTTTTAAATCCTTGAAAAAACATGGCATTACTTTTTAGAATCAAAGTGCTATAATTATATATCTGTATTTATATAGTTAGATATGTATATATGTTTATATATTCTTATGTATAGGATTCACTCCTAAACTAATTAACTTATCATTATGAATTTTGGAACACAGTTGCTAGGTGTAAGGGTGGGTAATGTGGGCTACATTTAGTTTACTTTAGTTTTATGTAATGGGGGCAAAGAGGGGGTGGAAGCCCTTTGTTAAAATTTAGATACTTTCGACGTTTGTGAAATTTTAATAGGTATTATTAATTAATAAATATTCCCAAAATTTCAAGGTTCTTTTGGAGTTTTTTACAGAGCTTTTAGGGGGCATAGTATGGGTACAACCTCTCGTTTCAAAATTTAAATATTTCAAATTTGCATTAAATTTCATTCACAGTCATTAGACATCAATTAAGAAAGATTCTCTGAATTTCAATTTCTTCTTAAGACCCTTTAAGCTTAAGCCTTAAATTTGAGACATTTTCTAGAATCAAAATCATGTACTGAATTTTTATTAAAATTGAAATAAGGATTCTAGACATAAGATTTATCTTGATTTTACTCTTCGTAAGGAGACATAAAAGTGGTGCAAAACTGTTCTGTTTTGGGAATTAATTTGACCTGTCTAGGAACAGGTATTCTAGTAATGTGTATAAACTATTGCTAGTGAAAGATTTTTTTTAGTCTGTATCCAGAGTCAGAACTTTTAAGAATGCTATTTCAAACTTTAGCATGACCTCTCGACCAACCCTAAGACGTATCTAAAATAAAGCACGTTAAAGTTCTTTTAACCCGTAAATGCTTTTTGTTTCAAATATGACGCATTTCAACAGAATGCCTATTTAATATAATTTTCAACAAAAATGTGTCAAACTGCAACTTGTTTCACATCTGCAATGAGCCAGTTGGCAAGTGTGAGTAGGTATTAGTATGATGTTGCATCAGCACACCGCTAAATAGGTAATCAGTATCTTCGCTATCACAGGCGAGTGAAAAAAATAAAGCATTTAAGGGTTAATCAGCGTTTAACATTGAACTGAAACTCAACTGTTCAATTGAGCCTCTCTGAAAAATGTAGTTAAATACTTTGATTTTATTGAAGAAAGTTTTTAAAAAATTTTCTTTTCTTTTTTTTAGTTGGTGATGATTCACAAAGAGAAGGTTGCACGTAGAGAGATTGGTGTCCTGACAGCTAACCGCAATGCAACTCGTCCCCCTGGAGTAAAGAATGGGATCATCTTCCCTGAACATGTGGAGCGTCCGATGAAATACATTGCCAAAGCGATCGACTATGGCACTTTAGACGATATTGGTCATGGAATGAAAGTAAGAAATGTGTGTCTCCCCTTTTTGCTTTTTTGCTCTTTCTCTTTTTCTTCCCCCACCCTTCGTACCAATTTATTATCACAGGGTTGAAAATAAGGGTCAAGAAAAGAACTAGCTGAATTATGATTTTTTAACAATCCTACACTGTTGTAACATAAACCTGTTTCTCATGTACTAACAGCAACACAATTTAATTTTCAAAACATTACAAAATTAAACTGGACCTCTTTTTTTTTTTTTAAAGTTTTGTTTTTTATGTTTTTTGTTTTTTTAATCAACAAAAATGTTTGTACCAAATTTTCTAAGACTTACATTTTCTACTGTATACTTACTTTCAACCCTGTGTCATAGCATTTAAAATTAACCCTTTCAAATAGTAATATCATCTTACAGGATAAACTTGTATGAAAACCATTAAATTTGCTTTATAGTAATATATGTGTGATTCAATAAGCATTATTTCTACCAGAATGTATAGAAGTGGACAATTTTTTTTCATTTATATTTCTTATCCATTACCTAAAAAATATTATTTTTCTTAATGGAAGACGTTACTTGTTATTCTGAGATATTTCTCTACATTTAAAAAAAAAATTAGTTATTCATGTTTTGATTAATTTTGTCAAATTGAAACAGCATATCTTCTAAAGAAATATATATTTTTTAATATAAATTGTTTTGGAATTTTTAATGGAAAACTATTGAGACTAAATCATTTTGGAAACACATGAGGTTTGAGTGACGTCATTTACAGTGTCATTCTAAACTTGTTCCTTTCAGCTGCTAAAAATGCACTGGGTCCCATTTTTGTGATTCAGCTGTTCACTTTTAAGTCACCACAGGGGAACTCTCCCTCATAACACCTTCCCCTACCTAGGTTTTGCCACTTTCAATTATATTTCTGCCATCTAGAGTGTCCCTTTTTGGAGAGCTGGATATCCCCAATATTAAAACGACCCTGTGTAACATCTGACCCCCATGGGAAGGTGGTAAAAAGAACAATATGCCATTGATATATATTCAAAATCAACTTAAAAATAAAAAAAATATTTGCTGAAAATCATGAAACCTTATTACTTTATTCTCCTATTTCTCGGATATGAAATCGCTTGAACCCCATGGTCTCTCTTGTCAACTTTCTAGATACATTCAATAATCTAAAATACACTTATTTCAAAATAGTTGACTACATTATTATTTAACACAAATCAAAACCAAAAATGGTTGATAAGCACTGATTTAGATTTGTAGCCAAATATGGCAACTCTGTTTCAGACGACTGTTGTCATCCTATTTTTGGTTTTTATGTTCTCAACATTTCATTCAACCAGTTTACTTACTGGCCGTCTTCAAATGACTTTTGTCATAGTTTGTAACCTTTTGGGGAATTTCAAACTGAACCTGTTATTTAATATACTGGGTTAGACGGTTCTAAATTCATGTTCAATGCCTTTTAGATATGTTGTAGATCAGTCAATTTTTCTCAGGTTCCTTCACCAGGGTTTGAACTCCCAACCCCTAGACAGAATACCTCATTTTAGTAATATCGTCAAATACTAGAGTAAAGTTTTTCTGTCTGAAATTTTGGGATGAGGAGTTTCCATCATTATTTTCCTTTAAACAATCATCCTCATAAATGTTGATATATTTCTGCTGTGGTTTGGCCAATATGCCCTTTAGAAAATGCAACTGAAGGCCAAAGGGCATATCGGTAGAAAACTTATAAATATCCATGTTAATGAAGAAGACAATACTAAAAAAAAATAATGTAAGTAAATTGAAATTATGAAATGTGTGTACCGAGGAGAGTGCTTGAGGTTAGTGGCCTTTTGCCAGACTGATGCAGAGGTGACATGAGAAATGAAACAAAATTAGATTGACCTTTAGAACGGGATAAAGAGTTCACATAGGCGCATACATACTGGGAAGATTAAAAAGGTCATTCGATTACATGTGAGCATGTAAAAATAAAAGAGAATAAAAAAAATTGGATCAGCCTCTTTCTTCTCCAACATCCAACAGAACAAATAGCGAAAACCAACACTCTACAATTTTGCCTGAGCTTGAACCAGAGCAATGAATATGAACTTGATGCAATAAAAAAAGTCACCAGTTTATTTTCTTAATATGGAGGTAGTGATTATTTCACCACATACAGAGAACGGCTATTCAACAAATGTTACGTTTAGAGGGGGAGTAGATTATGAGACTTGACGAAAGCACATGACATCAGTCATACGTAGAGGGGCACTCTTGCTGCATTGAAATCATAGTGACCAGGCATATAAATACACTCTTTTTAAACTAACCACAGCACCTATCATTGGAAAAATGGGGGTTTATAAATGTCCGAGATCAGCCACCTCAATCAGAGTTCAGGTGAGAAGAAATAAAACCTCTGATCTCCTCAATCATTTTCTGTCATTTTGTCTCCCAGAATACCGGACCAGTGACACGTTGAAGATAACGGCAGAATCTAGCAACAACGCAATGCAAATTCTAATTTTCAAATTTTCTGTTATCTTGCATTTACTTTTCTCATTAATCCTATATTAACAACTTAAGTTGTCACGATACAATACTAGTATGAAAAAAAAACGACTACTTTTAATATGGCAGAAAAAGGTTCTAGAATAACGTCACTAGTTAATGACCCCCATCAATTGCATGTCATGGTCCTTTAAACTAAACGGAAAACAAGAGAAAGAACAATAAGAAATACAGCAGAGAGTTGGAACAGAAATAAACATAGTGCAACAGCGAGGTCAAAATCCGGTCAAGAGAGAGGGAGGGGAGATCAAAGGGATGATACATAAGTATAAAAAGCAGGAGAGGAAAAATGTTTGAACAGTAAAATATTAATTAATGTAAAATCAATGTTGTATTTTTAAAAGATTTCATAACATCATAATTTTTATATGGCTTCATTATCAAACTTACAAATAATGTATATTGTATCGTTCAAAAAGACTTATTGTAAAATTATTGAAGTATCAATACGTTTGACAACCCTACTAACAACTCATCGCTTTGCAGTTACTAATTTACTCAAATATAACCTAATATCTCTTGTTATCGTTTTCCATTAAAAAAATAAGTAATGTTTTCCTTATTTGTTAACTTGTTTCTTTTCTTATCACCTATCTGTTTCCCAGGTGCAGACGCTGAACCCTAGGACTGCTCGTAGTGCTTCCATGAGTAGTGGTTCCTCGACCCAAGCCCCGACCTCAAAACCTCCAACCCCTCCTACCGTTCGGGCTTGTGGTACACTTGGACGGTCACAGGGATCCTCTCATTACCGAACCCCAGCACCACCAGTGGCCCCTCCTTCGGTGCCGTCACACTATGCTCCTAACTATCCGATGGGCGTCCAACAAGGCAGTGGAGGCAGTGGCAGCAGTAGCGGCAGTATGGGCCGCAACAAGGATGGCAGTGGTTATGCAGCCACATCAACTATCATGGCAGGTGGACAGATCCTACCGCCTGTCGGCATGGCACGCCCAATTACTCAAACAGGAAGTGGCGGCCATACCCCTTCGTCTCCTAATATGATCCATGGTGTACAAGTGCCACCACAAACTTTGGCACAAGGAGCAATCGGTAAGTCTTTGCTTCTAATATTTATATTTATTACGCTAAAAGGAATTCTTTCTGCTCTTGGAAATTTTAAAAATTATTCTAGCCTAAGCTCTCCTCTTCTTATGTAGCCTTTTCATTGTACACAAGGTCATTTTCTAAGCCCATAATTTCAGTTGTGTAATCTCTATTTTTACACCTTTTTTACCATAGAAATATGTCTAATTAGAAAGCTGTTTACTCTGATTTTACACAAATCATTTTTTTTTTGTTTTTTTTTTTGTGGAAAATGGCATGAAGATTAATCATTTTATTTACACAGTAAAATGTAAAAATATATTACTGCTACATAATATGTAACATGAACTTAACAGATAAAGTTAAAAAAATAACCCAAAAACAAATGTTATTAATAGGTTTAAATTGTGAAAAAACAAAAAATGTCACACTTTAAACATATTAATAACATTTAATTTTAGTTTTTTAAAATTTTAAAATGAGGTTTCATTTCTTCAAAAGAATCCTCCATCTTTCAACAAATTTGATTACAGGTTGTTTGCAAGTATTTACAGATTTAACAGTTCTGCACTAACGAAGAGAACTTTCTCTACAAGAAGCATTTATTTATAAAAATCAGACTTTTTAACTACAGAAAGCCCTAATCTCTGTATTAATAAAACTGTCAGACAAGATCTTGTGTGTTTATCGACTATTCCTAACTTTAATAATAACACATCAAATTATTATATATTCTATTAATTGAATATTTATTGAAATCAAAAATAAAATAAAGGAAAACCAAAAATAATTTTTAAAAATTCTATTAAAAAAGATTGTAAACATGACTATATGAATTTTCTCTAAATCCACCACTCAGGCA
This sequence comes from Sepiola atlantica, assembly GCA_963556195.1. NCBI lineage: Eukaryota > Metazoa > Mollusca > Cephalopoda > Sepiida > Sepiolidae > Sepiola > Sepiola atlantica. The sequence goes on from OY744519.1 coordinate 51,013,794, forward strand.
GCACATTATATTGTACAGTTCTCCAGCTCTCACTAGCTCATTTTAATAATACTAAATCAACAGTGACTATAGCATATATGTATACTTTCTCATACTATTTTTTTTTACTCATTCTTTTTTAATACTGTTTTTCTCTTCATTCCTTCTGCTGCTGCTGGCTTCTCAATACTCATTTTTTTTTTCCTTTTTAAATTTATGGATGCCTGTCTTGGTGTCACTTATTTAAATCTGCATTTTATATGCTACATCTATACTCCTATTGTCACTGGTGGTTTAGTGTTTTGTAATTGTAAGAGTCTGATTTTCATGAATATTTGTAGGATTTGAACAAGTTGCTAGCAAAATCCAGTGTTGCGTTCTTGAAGGTTATGTTTGAATCTGGAAAAAAGTGGGCATTTGTGAAAATGAAAAATAATGTCAATTATTAATGTATTAACCACATGAAAGGACATTATTCGTCTTAATAGATGCAGATTTTAAACACTTTACTTTTTAAAAAAATTTGGTGCTTATGCTTATCAACCCTGACATGTTAGACCACTCTTAAAAATAAAATAGCTAAAGAAATGTATAAACTTTGTTATGTACTTACGTGGTAGATGAAAAAAAGACTGTACACCAAAAATTATGCAAATTCATCCAGTATTTATTCAATTATAAATAAAAAACGATTTTATCACTCGGTAGATATTTCCACCATTTTCCAGTGGTCAAGGACGATAATTCATATTTTCACGATTTCAGGGGTTTGGGGGTCTCCATTGTTTACAAAAATGTCAAAATGTACGTAAAATCATTTTTTTTCTTTTTCTTATAATTTAATAACTACTGGATGAATTTGCGTAATTTTTTCTGCACAATCTTATTTTCAGCTAACACGTAAGTACATAATAAAGTTTATACATTCTTTAAATATTTCAATGTCAGGGTTGATATGCATAAGCACCAAATATTTTTGTAGCTTGTTCCCTTTTTAATTTTCAGGATGCAGAAGTGCTGGATTTAAAAAAATTTATGTATAATACCATTTGAACTTTCTGAGTAAAGACACTCTTGTTGCATATGAATATTATTCAATATATTTTAAAAATATGCAAATCAATTCATTTATTGATAAACTATTTCTTTCTAACACAGGGACCAAGTGCTTGCTATATCTATATATATATATATATATATATATATATATATAGTTATCTTGTGTGTTTTTCAAAGTCAGACCCATATAGCAATCCATCTGACACATTGATATATGATTCGAACCAGCACACTTTTTTTATTTCCATTTTCATATTATTGACACAGATATATTTTAATTTGCATCAGTTTCCTTCTGAAAATACTTATTCCAGCCAAGAAAACTTTCTGACTGGATTTCTTTTTTTTCTTACTCACAGATCTTCTTAAACATAAAGGGAAGCAACTTCCTCCATTCATAATAGTGAAAGTAAGATAACATTTTTTTCCTGAAGATTAGCTTCCCTTGAAAACATTTAAAATTCTTAGCAATTCCTCGGCTATTTAAAGTTTTTGAAACTATTTGCATCCACTAATTATTTAGAGATTAAAAAAAACATCACTGTACTTGTGGGGAGAAAAATTAATAGGGGTAAATAGGAACTATTTAAAAAAAATGACAAAATAATACTTTGGTAAAAAAAATAAAAATAAACGCCATAGTTTTTTTGTTTTTTTTAATTGCTAAACAACAATAATAATAATAATAATAGTAGAAAGACTCTCGGGCAATAGCTGGTAAGTACAGTTAGTGTATGGATGGATGGATAATATATATATATATATATATATATATATACATATACATGGATGATGAAGTGGATACAATTTGCATAGTTTACAGATTTATTTATTAATCAAGTGTTCAAACAAGGAATACATATACAAAAAGACCTTTAAACCACGGCTTTTCAAAGATTATATATATATATATATATATATATGTGTGTGTGTAAATATATATTAACCATAATAAGTGTTAGGTCTGTTTCAATAATATTGAATATCTATGTATAAATAGTGCTTAGCACCAAGGGAGATTATTCGGTATATAACATCAGAAGCAGCTGATTATTATTAAGTATTATCTAAAAATTGAGAATTGTTTGTGGTCACTTGGTGTGAAGTAGCAATAAACGAGCATTAGGACAAAGTTAATTTTGATGCATATGATGTAAATAGTCCAGTGTTTAAAGGGAAATAATTAAATATATTTGTGAAATAAATAAAAAATAAACACATGCATATTTTTTTTTATTCAATACTTGGATTATTTGTATGAAAAATGTAACATTTCTCTCCAGTTTTGACTGAACTAGTACACTGCTATCTCTTTAATACGTGTTCACTCTATGTACGTATATGTACAGGATGTCTAAAAACGAATGAAAAATCTTTTTTCAATAGGTAAAAAATGATAAATTGATTTTTTTTTTATAGGCGACAGTTGATGTATATAAAGTTCAAATTGAGTATTTTTATTCAAAAGTTTGTTTGCTTGATTTGTTTAATTTTATGATTGTGTTGTGCATCGTGTTCGATACTATTATGCAAATGTAAACTCTTCTTACCATGGCCATAAGATAATTGAAATGCAAAAAGAAGCTGATAAAGGATGCTTCCTCCTGTTCTGCTGTGATAAAACTGATTGTGAAGTTTAAAGAAACCGTTAATATTTTTTTAACGAATGTCACAGATTCTGGTGGGAAAAAATTTCAAATGATGCGAACATTCTTTCATTCCATTCTGATAAGCAAAAAGTTCAACCCCTACAAAATTTAACTTCTCTACGAACATTAAAAACTTTTTTCCCTTTGTTTTGGGATTGTGGGTGTGTGTGTGTGTGTGTGTGTGAGTGAGTGAGATCAATTCAACAGATTTAGAAATCTTCTTTGATTATCCTAACTTGTTCCCTCCAATCATTGCTGTCAGCAGGTCCTCCAAGTTTTCCTCCAACTGATTTTACTGTGTAATAGATTAAACATGAGAGGAAGTGATACGAATGGGCTTGAGAGAAAGATGGATAACTAAAGACCTGGCCAGAGATAGGTTAGTTTGGAAGTAAATTTTTTAAAGCCGTCCAACACATGCCAGCATGTAAAACAGACATTAAACGGAATATGATGATGATGATAAGGGTGTCACTCACAAGTTCGGACTTCTCCAGGAATGATCAGCAAGCTGAAGCCTTCTCTCTCTCTTAGCAAGATTGAGATAAGAGGAATATGTCCATATAAGCATTTCTTGATTGGGCGTTTCTGCCAATGCAACTCATAACATCCTTGTGTGTGTTGTCAAGTGATGCTTCTTGCTGTTTCGTCAGTGTTCGAGCTGCCAGATTCCACTGTGACCCTAAAACAATGTCTCTTAAGATTGTCAGAGAGAGAGAGAGTAAGAGAGGGAGGACTTCTAGATGGTATGCAGTCCTTGCTATCATGGATTTTGATGTTTCTTTCCACTGACTGGGTGTTTCTGTCAAGGTATATACATTCCTGAATGGATTTGGTGTTGTTACCGTTTATCAGCTTCATTTCTCCGTCTTGGGTTGTAGCTGATAAATTCTCTTTTGCCAGCATTAATGTAGAGGTCAATCTCACTGGCTGCTTCTTCGATGAGATGGAGAAGTTTGCTCGCCCCATCAATCGTATCTGACAACAAGATATGGTCATCTGCATAATCTATCTCTGTTGTTGTTTTTATTAGTAAAGAGCAAAAGTTATACAGTTGGATTGAAAAGGAAACAGGTAATGTTGGTATTTTTATTGCAGAGAGATGGGTAGAAAAAGTAATTGAAGTTAAGCGTATAAATAAGCGAATGATTCTAATGGAAGTTGATGGTTGGTAAGAGAATTTTTACAGTTATATCTGTTTATGCACCACAATGTGACTTGAGTGAGAAAGCGAAGGATGAGTTCTATGACAGGCTTGTTGTAGTGACTAGTAAGGTTGATGAGAGGGAAGTGCTTGCTGTTGCAGGAGATTTGAATGGTCATGTTGGAAAGACCCCTGGTGATTTTGAGAGTGTGCATGTAGGGAATGGATATGGTGATAGGAATGCTGCAGGAGAAAGAATCTTAGAATTCGGTCTTGCCATGGACATGTTGGTTGCAAACTCTCTTTTTAGCAAAAAAGAAAAGCTGTCTTGTTATAGATGTATCAAGTACAGCAATGACTCAAGTAGATTATCTGCCAATTAGGAAGAAGGACAGAGAGCTCTTGAATGATCTGAAAGTGGTGCCTGGTGAAAAAATGTTGACACAGCGCAATCCGGTTGTTTGCAATTTCAAGCTGAGGCAAGCTCATGAGGTAAAGAGAAAGTTTATCACTAAGAGAAAGGTGTGGAGGTTGAACAAAGAACAAGTGAAACATGAATTTAGAGATCAAGTATAGGAGCTTTCGGTTAACAGATCCACTTCTGGAAGTGTGAAAGAATAGTGGAAGAGTTTAAAAGATACACACCAGATTTGTGGGTGGACGAAAGGGGCCCCCAAGGCATAGGGTGACATGGTGATGGAATGAAGAAGTTTAGAAGTGTATCAAAGAAAAGCAAAAATGATGGAGCCAGTGGATAAAGGGTTTAGTAAATAAGGAAATATATCTGGTGGCAAGGAGGGAAGCAAGAAGAGCAGTATATAAATCCGAGAAGGAGGCTGAGCAAGCTAGATTTCCTTATTTACTATGAAGGGACGACGAAAAGAATGACATATTCAGGATAGCTAAACAGATGGCAAATATTGATATTCTTGGAGAGAAGTGCATTTGAATGACGATGGAGTGTTAGCAACAAATGAATAAGAGAAGAGGGATGCTTAGAAATGCTACTATGAAAGATTAATGAGTTTCCATGGAGCCAAGAAAAACTAGTAGTTTCAGAAGCAGTATTGGGGGCAGCTATAAGAATTGAGAAAGAAATGGTACGGGAAGCGGTGAAAAAGATGAATAAGGGTAAGATTGGAGGTCCCTCAGGCATTGTTGCTGAAATGTTGAAGGCTACGGGTGAAATAAGTGTTGAGATGATCAGACTTGACAAATCAGATCATAATGGAAGAGGTCATTCTGAAAGACTGGGAACTTAGTACAATTGTCAACTGTTACAAATGTAAAGGGGAAGCTCTAGATAGAGCTAATTACAGGGTCTTAAACTTGATGAATTAGATCCTAAAAGTGACTGAGATAAAAATTAAGCAGCAAATAAGAAGTCAGATAAGCATAGATGAAATGCAATTTGGTTTTATGCATGGGCATAGTACCACTGGTGCTATATTTATCCTGAGAAGTTCCTTAGTTAGAAAAAAAACTTTTGTGGATCTGGAGAAAGCTTTTGACAGTGTCAAGAGATGTTGTCTGTTGGACATTACGTAAACTAAGGGCAAACAAGTGGTTAGTGAAGGTTGTTTAAGCAATGTACAGAAATGCTCAAAGTTGTGTTAGAATTTATAGCACATTTAATTACAGCTTTAATGTTAAAGTAGGAATACATCAGGGCTTTGTACTTTGTCCGTTGTTTTTCAATTGTGCCTTAAAAGTATTGTCCAGGGTGTTCCGCACTGTATGCTGATGATTTGCCTGTAAAATAATGGAAGGTTTACTTGTTAAGTTCAAAACTTGGAGGAATGCTATGGAAAGTAAAGGCCTAAAAGTGAATGGCAGTAAAACAGAAGTTATCCTTGCAGATCCTTAAGTGGCTGTTCCATTCTAACATGGCTATCGACACCAGGAAAAGTCCTTCACTAACGACATGTCAGACTATCGAAATACGACCCTATTGCGGAAGAGGCAGAACTTAGAGCTAACCCTCATTATGCGCACATTTGTCTTCAAAACGGAAAGGAAACTACAGTATCACTAGAGATTTTACCTCTGCTGGTCCTCTACAACCCTGTTCTCCTGAAATACAAGATTGTGACTTATCCACTCAAAACTCTGAGACGGTAGAGCCTGAACAGAGAATTTATACACCTATATAATTTATACTGAACCTATTACAGATATACCAGTAAATGAAACTACTATTCCTTTACGTCGATCTGAATATTCGTGCAAAGACCCTGACCGCTTAAACCTGTGAGTGAATGTTTTACGGTTAAAAAAAAAAAGAAGCAATATTTAATTTTTTTTAATCCTGCAACTGAAACACTGAAATCATTTAATTTTCCATTTTTATCTTTTTTTTTTCTTTAAGTTTTCTACAACAAAAGAACCTTTGGTTGCTTTTTTGTATGTAATTTTTATATTTTTAAACGTTTTTAGTGATGGATAATAATGCATTTTACTGTAGAAAATGTTTTAATACTCATTGGTCAAATTAAAAGAAATTCTAGAAGGAATATGCATTCTCCTTTAAAACACCTGCATTATATGGACTGACTGTATTATTTATCAGAAACAAAAGCTTTTTTTTATTAAGAGACCAATTTTAGATGTTTGCTTGCTTCTCTATTTTAGGATTCCAATTGACCTCTGGTCAACTCAAAATTATTTTCTTTTTAAAAAATTTGTTTAACTTTATTTTTTCGGTTTTGTTTTTTTTTTTAAACTTTGTTTAACCTTTTTTAAAAACTTCATTTTGTTTGTTGTCGTGTTAAACTTTATTTATTTTTTTTTTTTTTAACATTATTATTTATTTTTTAACTTTATTTATCTTTCTTGCTTTATCATGAGTTGCTGTTTCTTTCTCCACAGACTTGCCTCCACCACCATCAGAAATACAGGACTACATGTCATTTGAAGGTGTAAAGTCATTCTCTTACCATGCATTCTCTTTCTCTCTTCCTCCTTTCTCTCCCTCTCATGTGCAGCTTTCATTGACAACAACTACAAACAATAATCACACCAATGTTGATGACTTCTCTTTCTCTCTCTCTCTCTCTCTTTTTGCCCAGTATATCTCATTCCTTCCCTCTCTTATGCTTGTACTATCAATCAGTCTTTTTTTATAGAAGTGCTAGTAGCGTAATCGATACCAACATGGAGTGTGTAATCAGCAAGCTGAATTCAAATTTCATTGGATTCATTGCATTCACTTACCTTTTTCTAATGCTATTAAGGTGTATGACCCCCCCCTCATCCAAGCTATGAATGAGAAGAAAACCTCAGTGAATTGTTTACCATAAGTATTTTGCCTCTTTTATAAATAATCAAAGAAAATGGTTGATATGCCATAAAACAGACAAGACGCAATACAAACTATCTTTTATGATTGTTTATCAAATTGAAATCCTTGATTTATGCTACAAATTCACCATTCCTTTCATCATCATCATTATTACTCTCATCTATTTTCTAGATAAAAAAAACTTTGTCTGTTTCTTTATTCTTTGATTATGATAGATGAATTTCTATATTTTTCTGTGTGTATTTATGCATCTTTAAAAAAAAAAAAAAAAACGCATAGTCATTCTTTATTCTCTTCATTTGCATTGCGTGTGTTTTTTTCTCTTCTTCTTTCACCCCTTAACATCTTTAACAAAACAATGCTTCGCTCATAAAATAGCTTCAATACTAAATCATACTAACCTGCAAAATAAGTGATATAAAATTAACATGCAATTTGCTTTTTTATTCTATTTCTGGTTTTTATTTTTGCCTGCTTATTTTTTTTTTTTTCTGAAAAGAAAAAAATATCCCCTCCCCCCTTTACTTTCTATACAATAATTAAAAAACACATATTTCAGGAAGTTAATATTTGTTTGTTTGTTTGAAATAAAAAACGCTCCTCCTCGTTACCTTAAGATATGCTGAATATACCTGAGAAGAAAATTTAAATATGCTGAGAGAAATGTCTAATCTTTCTTCTGTGAAGTATAGCTACATCCACAGCAGGCAAATATATTAAGACATAACAACGCGGACACAAATGAAAGGCAAGTAATGATACCATGTAAATTACATGGATGAGATTAGTTTGTATAAATATTGATAGATGCAAAATGTTAAAATAGTTAACAAACATGGATTTATTTTGTCGCCTAAGATCTCCGATTAGCTAAAATACACCCGAGGGAGTATCGTTAGAATTTAAGTGGAATTAAGCATAACTACAAAATTATACATTAAATTAAATACTCACAATTCATAAAAGATTCAGAGAATAAACAAGTTGTTGTCAGAAAAATATAAATTGTTTCCAAAACTTTAAAATGGAAAAATGACTAGATGTTAAAGGAGTCATCTGTATCAGTAATCAGCACAAACAGGAGTATCAAGTAAATGATGACCAATGTTTGAATGTGAAATCTTCTGTTGAGAATTAAAATTACTGCATTTATGCATGTGCGATGTAACCTACCGTTCAATTATTCGATGCGACGTGCGTCTTATATTGTCAGATTATTTTTATAATTCTATTTTTAATAATGGTTAAAAGAAGAAGCAGAACCTATTGTCAACAATGTATCCTAGGTTTATTGGTTGTTTGGAGATTTTGCAAAACCAGGCGACCTAATTTAGGTCGATCAAGGATCATAGGTCGCCCTTATTTCTGCTCTGCCATCTATAAGCTCTCTTTGCTCTTGAATATTTTTCCGGTTCATTTACTTCAGTGTATGAACATGCATGAGTGCGTTCACTTCCCGTGATCGTCTTGCTCGTTGTGCCTGGTGCAAGGTTGCCGTTCGACTCAGTCAGTGCTGCAACAAAGAATTCTCATTCCAAGGCCAGTTTATAAACAATTAACAGATCTTTTTTGAGATTACAAATGGTACTCATTTCTTAGGTTAAATAGCAGACTTGCAAAATGAGATCTTTTATCCCGGCCAAATAAAATATAGGTCCAATCAACTGATTGCTAGCCCTCAGAAAAACAAACTGCCTGTGTCATGCCCCGATAGCAGGCAGTCCTCCTCTCCTTCCCATCTCCTCTCCTGACAAGATATCTTGGATTTTGACATCCCAGAAGCTGACTACTGGACATATCCACTAGAGATAACGGCTAGACAGTGTCCACCCAAAAAGGTTTATCTGGAGACAATCTATGAACACACAAACATCTACCGACCAGGAGGTTTTGTGTTTGGACAACCATTAAATTTGGCAGTCTCTGAATGAGCCATAACCACAGCAGGAAACCTCAAACATTATTCTCTCAAGTGGAAAAATCGAATGCCATGATGCACAAAATTTCCAAATTACCTCTGTGCTCCCCCCTCTTTCCGTTGGCCAGACGTCTATCACCTGCAACTTTCGCTATTCGCATGCACCACTAAAACATGCAGCCTAGTGCATATTTACAAGTGGTTCCTAAACCTTTTTTTAGCTCCAACCCAACTTGGCTCCCATGACACACACCTGGAGCTCTATTCCATCACATTTATAGAGATAAACTTCTTGATAACTCCGCCTACTTAGTCTTCAGGTTAGGATCAAAGTATAGTATCTCCTGCACAAGAGAAATCCTTCTTGACTGGGGCAATTTTAATTTTTGTCCCAATCTAGTGTCCTTTTTGGGAGCTGGATTTTCCCCTCATTTAAAACCTACCTTGTGTCTAACTTTGCCTTCGAGGGAGGTGGAAGTCGAATAAATAGGGAAAACCTTACTCTTTTCTAAATGGCATTCGATGTCTGTGTAGACTTAATAAGCTCTTCCTTTATGAAGTCTACACATTCTCTAGTTTCATTCCCAGATTGTACAGAGAGAGAGAGCAGTTAACCATACTAGATGGCACTATACTTGCCAATCCTTCTTCTGGCACTCCCCAAAAGTTTCTGGTACTTAGCATACTTATGTTTCCTCTTATTTGATCTTCTTAGAGAATAGTCAATCCTACTATGACAAAGTATTTTTCAAGCTGCGGAAAGATAGCATCTTATATTGTGAAACACAAAACAACCATTTAAATAGCACATATAACTGACAATACATCCATACCATCTATCTCTAATACAATGATTGTATATAAAACATTTTTGATTATTTAATTTTATCTTTGATATAAGTTTCTTCTGACACCAAAAGAATGGAATATTTTAGACATTTTTCTAATTACATTTTTTAGCAGAAAATTATATGCCTAAAAATACTTAACAGATCCATTAAAAAAAAAATTAATTTATCCAAATATTTTATATAAATGTTATTTCTTTTACTTATAAAACAAGCTTCTGAAAAATATATTCATTTGTGAATTTTTAAAAAGTTCACAATGAAAATAAAATTTTTTTTAACTACCAATGATATTTATTTAAAACATTAATTTGTAAAGTGCTTAAATATATGATAGAATTAATTCCTAAAGATGTTATTAATTTTTTATTGGGATTTTTATAATAATATTGTGGTGTCGATGTTATGTAAGACATCCATAAACAGCAAAGATAACATTTTACTTTATCTTATTTCTAAGTTTAAGATTATAGAAAAGATAAGAATAAAAATGGTAATATTTGGTACACAGTCAATGTCTTCAAGTAATTTGAAATTTTCACAATTTTCCGAATAATCTACCCGGTTTATTGTTCCTTGCTTATTCATTTAAACGCTTTTTGTTATGAACTAGTTCTATTTTGCAAGTGCATGTTTCAATTCATGGAACTAAAATGTTTCTCTTTATTTTTTTTTAATAAATTCTCATCACTATCTCATAATGTGGAAAATTACGTTACTTTTTTATTCATTTTTTAAACTTTATTTTATTTAATTTAAAAATACAATAGATTTTTTAAAATGTGCTTATTTCCCAATTGATTAGATAGTGACAATGTACACAGTTCTTTTGAAGTAGTTTTTTTTTTAAATAGTTGACTGGCATAATTGAAGTTGTAAAATATAAGATTAATTAATGATTAAATGTTTATAAAGAAAAACAAATGTTAGTAGTGAATTTCATTTTAATTGCCAATTATGTCTTTTAATAATTGTCAAATGTTCTTGTTAAAATTGTTCAGCTTGTAAATCCAGAACAGCTATTATTTACACAAAGATGTTTTTATTTTTACAAAAAGTCAAATTTATGATATTATTATGTATTGGATAGATATTAATGTAAATAAAGAGTTTACAAATTGTAAAAATTATAATACTTAATGCCAATAAGTATCTAATGATCTCTGGTTTCTACTGTAGAAAGGACCTAACAAAAGATGCACAATAATTTAATAGCTATATAATTGATTTTATTGAAGCTTAGAGTCAACTGGTCAATACACATTTAGCAAGACGATTCTGATTGGTTAACACTTTCAAATCAATTCTGATTGGCCAATAAATCAGTGCAAGATGAGCCAATGCAAGTTTATTGTCGATGTGCTCTACTTTTATCTAATTAGCAAAGAAGTGATAACTTTCACTGATTATTTTTTTTTTCATTTGCAACATAGCATTTTTGCTCAGCAGGTATCATACTCGTTTGCTTTGCCATTCAATCCAACAGACCTGAGCTGACTTGCCAGTACGGCACTTTCTTTGGGGAGAGGGTGGTTTATTGCCACTCGCTTTAGGCGCCCCTACTGGGGAATGCAGACAGATCTGTTCATGGTTATTTTTACAGAACCAAAATGCGCTTTCAGGAGTGCTGGCTTTTTTTTTTCTCCCACTTTCCGACCTTGTGTCACATCTTCCTGCAGTTGGAGAGAAGTAAATACCACATTCATGATTCATCTAGCCTTTGGGCAAGGATAAAAGTGTAGTGTCTGTTCTATCTCAGATGGTCATCCTCCCAGACATCCTCATCTTTTTGAAGGCATCAAAAGGTTTATTTCTCTTAGTTTCCATCTTTTTGGAGAGGCAATAGGATTATTGTCAGTCACCTGAGGCGTCCTCATCTGTGACCAATCAGGCTATTTTTGCAGCCAAACCAGAGTTCTTTTTTGATAAGCTGGTTCCCATGATAATCTGACCTTGTCTCTAACCTTGTTTTGTGGTAAGCAGGTAGACCCATCCACTGATTTAAAGTTTGAGCAACAATTTCACTGTGAATAAAACACCAATCTTTTGAAATTTTAGAAACATACTTTTTGTGTTGTATCATAATGTATATCATATAGCAAGTTATATCACTTTATATGAAGAAAAAAAGTTTGGATGAAATCAAGAAAAATATAGAGATTAATGGAAAAAAGCGAATAGACCAAGCTACATAATTAACTCATACAGTGATATTATTTTTATATTTTGTCTTTATTATCAAAACACTTCATAAAGTGTTTTAATAATAAAGAAATATAAAATCTCTCCACATGAGTTGATTATATAGTATTTGCTTTTGTTTATTTATCTTTACATATCTTTATATGTATCGTGGTGTGAAAATATATAAAACATAATCTGCTGACCAACGAGTCAACCAATTCAATTGTTTTATATTTTTCATAAAAAGAAAACGAGTAGGACAGTTATTACTTTTAGGAATTTCTATATATTTGTTCTCTACAAGTATCTATTGAATGTGTTTATTTTGTTTCTTATAACTGCGCTTGCTTTATGATGCCACTAACACGCACACAGTATATACATACATATACACATACATATACACATGCCTAAGTCATCAATGAAAAATGGCATCAAGATATATGTCAACACAAGCAAATACACACACTGAGACCCAGAAGTCATTTTGAAAGATGTCAAAATTAAAAAAAACTCTTAACTGCCTGAGAATCTGCCACAGACTGGTTGAGAAACCATGGTTACAAATAAATCCATCTGTATATATGTGTAAATAAATATATATATATATATATATAATATAAGGTTATGGTCTGGTCATTGGCAATTGAACCGGTTACCCTACTGGTCTTTTCCTAGGATTGTCTTAGGTTTGACTGGTAAGGAGGGAAGCTAACCCTCTAGCAGGATTAAAAAACAAGACCTTCAAAGGGCGGATAACCCTCACTCGGGTCAGCAGCAGCATGTATATAATATGTGAGTGTATGTATGTGTATGTTTATATATGCTGGGACATATATATAATGTATACATATACATGTATTGAGAAGATCTCTGTTTTTGTCATGATGTTTAAAATAGAATTATTTGGATTACTGTTTTTGGATGGTATTCTCACAACATTTTTGCTGATATAACCTCTGACCATATTCAGGTGTGTTTTGTCGAACTCCAGAATCTGTATAAAATTTAAAACTGAACCCTTTATAAATAAGGGTTCAGTTTGAAATTCTGTACAGATTCCCGAGTTTGACATGAAGATTCCCGAGTTTGACATGAAGATTCCCGAGTTTGGCATGAAGATTCCCGAGTTTGACATGAAGATTCCCGAGTTTGACATGAAGATTCCCGAGTTTGACATGAAGATTCCCGAGTTTGACAAGACACACTTGAAGAAGGTCGAAGATTACATTGGCTAAAACATTGTGAGAATAATATCTAAGATGAGAACAGTAGTCCGAATAACTCAAATAATACTAATTATCCATCCTCATCTCAAAAATTCCAAAACATAAAGTAAATAGAGCTTGCCTAATGCTACTATACAAAACTGCTTTAATATATATTCAATTGTATATGCAACAAGAACTAACAGGCTCCATTAATACAAACTAAACTGCCTTTGATCATTTGGGGATAGGGAATTCCATCATTATTTGTTTTCGGTGTCTTTGGACTCATCAATATTGATACTGATGTTATGTTTTGGCATTCTGCAGGTATTTCGTTCATTTATGTTCGGTGATGTTTTTCCTGCATTTAAACTTGATGCATGTTAATTATTTGGATACATTTGATAAACCTCCAAATCATCAAATTTAAGTGTGTAAGACATCACCTTACACAAATCATTAACATACATCCAATTCAATAACAGAGGAAGAATTAAAAATGAACAAGATGTGTGAAGAAGGTCGAACGGCACATCAGCTAAATTATCGTATAAATAACGACATTAACGGGGACAATAGTCTAAAGACAAACTATGTAAAAGTTTTTGAAGTTCTAAGGAAGTTGAATCATTTCTTCAGAATAATAACTTGATCTAAAACTTATATAAAAACGTCTGTATCATTTATAAAAGGCAGTCAGCGTCTTCCATTCTTAATAGGCAATTATCTATATATAAGTTAGGTATGTTTATATATTTGTATGTACAGGATTCATTCCTAGACTTATTAACCGAACATTGGATTTGAATTTGAGAAACCAGCTGCAAATGTAAGGGGTCGTAATGTGGGCTATATTTAGTTTAATTTAGGTTTATGCAACCGGGGTGAAAAGAGGATGGAAACTCTTCATGAAAATTCAAGTACTTCTGATTTTTGTGAAATTTTAACAATAAGTATTAAACATCAATTAATGGATATTCCCCAAATTTCAGTTTCTTTGGAGTATTTTAAAGTGTTTTTATAGGTCATAATATGGGCACAACCTCCTATTTGAAAATTCAAATATTTCAGAGTTGCATTAAATGTGATCCATAGTCATTAGACACAAATTAAGCAAGATTCTCTGAATTTCAATTTCTTAAGACCCTGTAAGCTTAAGCGTTAAATTTTAAACATTTTCTAGAATCAAAATAATGTAATCGATTTTGATAAAAATTGGAATACGGACCTAGGTTTAATATCATTATATCTTGATTTTAATCTTCATAAGAGGACATAAAAGTGGTGCAAAAATTTTCTATCTGTTTTATTAATTTTACCCATCCTGGGACGGGTATTCTCGTTCTATTATAAAGACAGACTAAAAGATAATCAAAGACATTGTTTAATTTAATAAAGTTTCCGATATACTTGAAATGGCTTAAAAATGAATTTGTTGAGATCTTGTTATTAATTAACTCTCGCTATGCTTTTTAACTCTGCATCTGAAGAACTTCATTCAATATTAACAAGGGAAATAACAAACGCAATAAGAAACCTTACAGTGGGTAAAAGCTCAAAGATTCACAATATTTATTCTGAACATTTGTGAATCCTTAAAAAATTGTTTTTCAAGTCTAAACCATTTAAATTTGCTGAATTTTCAGAATTAGTGCAATACAAATCAAACAAATAATTTTCTGACATCTGTCTTAAAATTGGAGTTTCGCTTATTCTAAATTTTGAAATACATCCTGCAAGTTGGTGATTTCACATGCAAATCAGTTCTCACAACCTCTTGACCAATAAAAATAAAATGTGTCTTCTATGTCATGAAATGTGGAGAAAGACACAAATTACACCACTGTTTCTGTATCTTAAGTACACATGCACGGAACTGAGTATACCCTGCTATGTGCACATGCACGGAACTGAGTACACTCACTTTCCGCGCAGTAAGAATTAAATGGTGAGGAAATGAAAAAAAATTTTTTTTTTAATAATAGTTTCTGATCACATGATTTCCACTGTTCATTGCTTAAAAAAATTCAACTATTATCTTCCTCTCTCTATTTTAAAAATTTCTTTTTAATTTTTTCAAAACAATTTTTTAATGTTTATTTTGAACATCCAGCAATGTAATCTGCTATCACCATGAGTTTATACTTATGCAATTTTGACCTGTGTTCCTTAAAACTTAAAAAAAAAACAAACTTTTTTTTCAATTATTACAAATATTTTACTTTTGTAGCTACAAATAATGTTGCAATAATTTTTTACTGATTGGATTAAATATTTTGGTGCTTGTGCATATCAACCCTGACATTGAAATATTTAAAGAATGTATAAACTTTATTATGTACTTATGTGTTAGCTGAAAATAAGATTGTGCAGATAAAATTACGCAAATTCATCCAGTAATTATTAAATTATAAGAAAAAGAAAAAAAAATGATTTTACATACATTTTGACATTTTTGTAAACAATGGAGACCCCAAACCTCGAAATCGGGAAAATATGAGTTATCGTCCTTGACCACTAGAAAATCTAAAATACAAAATGGAAATATCTACCAAGTGATAAAATCGTTTTATATTTATAATTAAATAAATACTGGATGAATTTGCATAATCTTTGGTGTACAGTCTTTTTTTCATCTGCCACGTAAGTACATAACAAAGTTTATACATTTCTTTAGCTATTTTATTTTTAAGAGCGGTCTAACATGTCAGGCTTGATATGCACAAGCACCAATATTTTATCTCATGGTTGTGATATGGCACGATTGTTTGGTGGCTATTTCTTGACCCTGTGGAGTTAAAGATTTTCTGATGATGAACTTCTTGTTTGTTGAAATGAAGCTTCTCGGGTGCGGCTAATTTCAATTAATTAACTCAGACAATTGATATCAACAACTTTTTTATTTGAGTGCTTATGTGATTCGTCAAGGTGCAGTCAAGGAGAAAGACAGAGAACGATATAATGTATACTATTCCATTTAGAATATGTATTCCTATTAGCTAACTTTTATGGGATCTGACTAACCATTTTACACTTCGTCTATGACTCACATTTTTCTCATTTCCGTCTTCTCTGTTCTCACAGATCTTAATCCCGATCTCTTGACCCCTCCCCCATAACCCACGACAGCTTCTAAAGCTATGTCCCCGAATAGACTCAAAGCAATCTCATATATTAATGATACATACAGAATGATACAAATTTGAAATTGCACCACATATCATCAAATGATAAGTTTTTGGTCCTTGATAATTGAATGGTAATCTTTTGATAAAAGTATCGGGCCACCATTTTATGGTTTTGTTGATTTTACTTGTCGGTGGTTGTTACTATAGTGATAATTCTTAATTTATTCAGTCAGTTGTGTATGACATAGTCAATGGAAAAGAAAGAGAAAAGTAGAAGTATATTTAAAAGAGAGCAAATCAATTAAATAATCTTGTCATCAAATACACTACTAAAAACAAATAGTGTATGTCAATGGGTCATTTAGTGTATGTAGCTGTTGTGGACCTGTAAGAGTTCATGTAGTCGTCCGTAAAGTAGGTACCATAACAGTAGTTTTATTCAAAATTTGATTAGTTTTATTTTATTTAAACTCAGTTTTGTGTTACGCTCTACTTTTTCTTATTTTTTGCTTTGTGCTTTTTTACTAATCTGTTTTGTTTTTTGTGTTTTTGCTTTCTTTTAACCTTTTATTAATGGTATTTATTTTCTAAGGTCTTCTTCCACGGCCACCATCAGAGATGTTGGAGTTCTCACCATTTGCAGGCATTTGAATCATTTTTTCATTTTTGATTTCCCATTCCATTTTTCACCCAGCCCCCCCCTCTTTTTTTTTCATTTTTCTTTCTTCCTTTTCAATTTCATGCTTGTCTATAATCTCCCCCCCCCCCTCTCCTCCAACTTGCTTTATCAGACATCATTTTGTTGTCTGGTTTATCCCCCGCCTCTCCCCAAACTCTCCTATATATTTCATGCGCTATGCTTGGATAAACCTTTATCTTCCCTGTCACAAATATGTGCCTTAGTTGCCTTATTTAAACTCTTTACAATATCTGATCATATGCCGAGAGGAGGGAAGAGTGCTAATACTTACCACTGTGGACTATGGTATCGGCAAGCCAAATTCCATTGGATTTATTAGATCCATAGTACAATGTCCAAACAAACTGTTGCAAACATAACAACAACCAAGAAAGTGAGAACAGCAGTCCGAAACATGTAAATAATAACAATATCGAATCTCTGAAATCTCATCTGTGCTGATTTATTTTTTTTTGTTTTTAATTTTAAATGAGGCACAATGAAAACACCCAATGAATGAATTTATATTTTTCCTGTTTCTCGTTTCAATTTTTAACTTTTTCATAATAATTTACAAGATGTATTTCCAAAGTCAAAACTCAAGACATTTTCCGATTTGGAAACTCTAAATAATGGATCTATGTTGTTAACTGAAGGCCAAGGGTGACGATGTTCTTGATTCTTTTATTGGGTCAGCTGGTACTCTCATAACGAAGGACAGCAACACCTTTAACTTTAAATATACTTTATTCATCTTAACTATAGAACTCCATAGTTGCTTAACTAAGAGTTGTTTGATCATTACATGACAATCTAACTTGCTCAAGAATCTCTTAGCAACTTACAAAACCCAACTTCAAATCTTTTCTCTGTCACATGATGAAACTAACAAATCAGATATCTTTCCTTGTATAGGGTTTACAGCTGACCTTGAGGTCAAACTGTCAATCATGCATATTAACCAATCATATCTACACTTTACTTTAAAAGTATATTATTCAAAGTAATATGTAACAATATGAACATTATTTTGTTATTTCTTGTGTTTATGAATCATTGTGGCCTTATTTCCACCCACTGCTGTATTCTTCCATCTATTTTTTTTTTTCTGCCTGAGCTGCTTGGTGAAGGTTTAAGCCGATAGCAATATTTCCTTGTTCATGTCAAAAACAAACTCTAACATTCTCTGCTATTGTTACTAACCTCAATCATTTTGTTTATTTAAAAAAAAATGTTTTCAAGAATTTTAACAAGAACGGATATTCGTAAGATGTGTCCGTTCAATCTGCACATTTAGCGATCAGAATGTTATTCTAAACTTAAGCTGAAGCGTGACTTATGGACTGACAGACGGACATAATCTCTTAGAGAGATAAGTAGACTTAAGCGTGGCAGACGGAAATGTTACTTGACATTTACATGATCGACAAAAAAGTCTTTCAAACTTAAACATGACATATGGACAGGTCCTTTTAGAGATGTGAGACGATAATGCTATTTCGAATATCAGCATAACGGACCAACGAATGGACTGACAGACAGAGCCTCCTATAGAGATGCTTGGACACATCTAAAAGTTATTTGATTTGATTTTCTGTTTTGTAAGGTTAAATGTTTTCAATTATAATTTTGCAAATATCTGTTTTAATCTGAGAGTTCTTAACCGAAACTCTTGAGGTGATATTTGATTTCATGCTGAAACATGTTGGATATTGTGATAATTCATTTATTTATTTTTCAATTGATTGTAATATCTTATTAAATCAAAATGAAATGTCAGTCTATTAAAATGAAAATTCTAACAGACATTATTATTCCAAGAAAAATGTACATTTCTATGGTGCGATGGAGTGTGACCCTCCCTTATAAAAAGTTACACTCTTGGGTGCTACATAATTAGATATATTTTTTCTAATGGTTATGCTTTTATAGAATGTTGAATATTGGGAAATCTCCGTTATCTATATCATACATGGTATCATCGTTATATCATTATATTCGGTTTTACGTCCATTTAATATGCTGGCATGTGTTGGACGGCTATTAGAAATTGACTTCCAAACTAACCTATCTTTGGCCAGGTCATTATTCAAACTACATAATCTGAAATGCAACAGATTTTCTTTGGAACTCATTTTCTTAGTTGAGACGAGATATTTTATAAGCCGGGTGCTCTTCCTATCACCACCCAGTGAGGTGATGGGGGCCAGTGCTTTTATCGAGACACCATCTCTCTGCTAGGAATATCTTATTCTTGTCCACGTTGCAACAATGTGTGTTATTGTATCATTGATACAATACACATCAGGAAAGATAAAAAGGAACCGTCCTTAGCAATTAATGTTTATTAAAAGATGCCGATGTTATATTAGTAATGCCAACAAGATATCACAGGCAGGTTAAAGGCATGAAAATGTGAATAACAAAAATAACATAGAAAAACATGAATGCTAAATTAACAAATACATTTGTTCCATTACAATATCGAAATGCACAAGTTGTTAAACAGACAAATAAAAATGTTCGGATGCAATGTACTACATAGATTTCAACTGTGGTGATTCGCCACTAGGAGAATTTATGCACAAAGTTTGTTTGGGTCTTTGTCCATATCCAAGAGTTATTTTTTCAGGATCTATAAATAGATTCTAACTGAAGCAATCCATTAGATTTTGAAACTCCTGTTAAAAAGCAAAACGATTCATATGACGTCCAACTGTCAGTAAGAGGGTTAGTCTCATATTTATATTTACAATCACATGGTTGCACAAGAGTCTCAAATCACATGATCATAGCACCTATCGCGTGAAGCCAATTATGTTCAATGGGGGATAACTCTGACTCAACAACTCCATAAAATTGACTTGAATCATGTATTTTCATACAATTTTCACCAGAGCAATCAATGATTTTTATTGTTTTGAAGTATTTGATGATTCAACCTCTTGACAATTTTTTTAAAAAGATTCCTTAAGGAGCATGAAAATGTTGAAACTTCGATTTTTAATGAGTTTTAAACCATTAAGACACAAAATTATGCTGATTTTCAAAATGTGAACAAACTTTTATCCTTTTAAGACTGCTCCAAAACATAATTTAACATAAAAAAATGAACTTTTTATTAGCCCATCACTACATGTTTTTGATTGATTCAAAATATTTTAGGGACCTACTGTTTTATATATAATAAGAGCCCAATGATATTTGAGACTAAGCTTCTTTTTTTTTTTTTTCTTAAGAATCGCAAATGTATAAATTACACACAAAATGTTATTTATATATTAAATGCATTTAAACTATTTTTGTAATAGAAAGTGTGTTATATTCAAATGTTGGCAAAACTTTGGATCAATCATTTACCTCTAAAGCTTTTATTAGCAAATTTTGTTCAAAACATTACTTAAGCTTATTATCAGCAAGGCAATAAAGATGACGATTATTGTTCGGTATCAAATAAGCCATTACTTACAAGTTGTAAAGACACAAGTATACATTTCTTTGTTTTTTCTATAATGATTTTGCTGCCTTTTTAATGAAAATGATCCTTGATTAGATGCTTTATTTTATTATATTTTATATAATTTAAATATGTGCTTATTTTATTTTTTTCCAGTTTTTTAATTCTATTTTAAATTTTGTGGTTTCTTCCAAAGGAGGGGGAAGGGCATTAACATTGTTAACCTCTATGACATCCCAAAGATACTTCAAGCCAAATTTTGTGTAATTATGTTGAGTATTTTTGGAGCTTATAAGTGACTAACAGACAGACAAAAATGCTCTATTATAATATAGGTTTTGCAGTCATTTCTTATGTTATGATTATGGATGCACTGGTTGTAGTAGTAGTAGTTGTAGTAGTAATTAAACAAAAAACATGAGTCTATCATGCTATCAGCGAATATGTGATATAGATACATATACTTTGGATTTTAAATCCATTATTTAAGTCATTGTATATACTATGGATACAATATGGGGAGGTACGGTAAAATGAAATTTAAAAGAAAAACAGTATAGAACGTTCACAAATGAGGAGAGTGATTACTTGCATATTATTTTGATCTTCGTCATCCGTAAGATTCTCAATAATCTTGTGGTAACGACTATGCTGGCTTAAACCAATCACTTTTCTTAGGGGCTGGTTTGAAGCCTGTCTGAGTCTCAGGTTTCTCTTTGTGGGTAGTTTAATGTTCTAGTTAATAGATAGTTAATATCTGTTTATATGTTACAGAATTTGTCTACGCAACATATGAGCATCTTTTAAAAAATTGGCAATGTCACCTCCAACATATATGAATGAATGAAACATAATTGTTTCTGCATAGCTTACTTGACATAAGTATATTTTCATACTACTATTATTACTAAACTCTACTCACGTGCTGAGAACAGTTGAAGTAAACACTGAAAGTATATATATATATATATATATATATATTACACGTGATATATATATATATATATATATTACACGTGATATATATATATATATATTACACGTGATATATATATATATATTACACGTGATATATATATATATATATTACACGTGACATATATATATATACGTGATATATTATATAAAATCAAGTGTGTCTACATGAAATAATAAAATTATATATTCTCCATTCATTTTCCTTTTTTTTTTCATTTTCACTGCTTCAGTGTTGTTATTGATATATTTTTTGTTGTTTATTTGTGTGCTGTCTCATTATGCAATTGTTGATATTTCTATTCACAGATCTGCCTCTTCCCCCAGTTTTTACGAAGAACAACAACATAGAAGGTCTTCGATAATTGCAATTTCTTTTTAGTTTTTCTCTCTAGTAGTACCAGTCCCTATGGATTTCCTCTTTTTCTTTCCCTAATCCGGTTTGCTCAAGTCTTTCCTTGCCCAACTATTGTGAATGCACTTATTATTAGGAGTGCATATGTTCCAAGAAATCATATTTTTCCGATTCCCTTTACCAAAAAAACTATTCAGAATGTTTCAATTCCTTTCACTGCCCTTTTTTCTTTTCCAAATTTCCTTATGTGCATTTTTGAGATTTACTCTTTATCATTAAATTCTTGGATGTGTCCAAATATTGTATTGTGTCCTTTTTCATGAGGCGTCTCTTTTCATGTGGGGTTGTTCCTTCGAGACTGGTATCACCTGGCTATCTAATGCCCATTTCTTCATGGCTGTTGAGCATTTCTTGATGCTGTGGCTGAAAGAAATGAACATTTCTTGTTGGCTTGACAAAACGTACCTAGTCATTATTAACTACAATTAATTAACACAGACGATTATAATACAAACATCTTGTCCTTTAATAAGATAATTTCAGTTTTCTCTAGCTAATGATTTAAGACCTCATTTTATTCAATGCACACTGATTCGTTTCTAATTAGCTACTGTTTAAAAACATCCCCTAACTTTATCGATGATGTCCTGTGACTTCTGTGTTTCTTAATTCCGTTTTCTCTGTTCCCACACATGTCAAACTTATTGAACTCTTTCTGAGACATCATCTGGCTATTTCCTTGGATGTACTCAAGGCTGCCCAATATACAACACATAGATGCTGTTCATTTGTGTCTTAGAAGCATTGTCCATGGAGTTTTGTACGGGTTGCCTGAAAAAGATGTTATATGCTGATGATTTAGTATATGCCTGTGAAACGTGTAAAGGTTTGAGAGTGAATGTTATCAAAACTAAAGTGATGATCAGTAGTTGCAGTGTTGGAAAGCTCACAAAAAGAGGAAAGTTCCTCTGCTCAGTTTGTGGAAAGAGATTGGTGCAATTCAATATTTGGTGTACACAAGAACTGCAGTGGAATTACCGGTAGTTTGGAGGAGGATAACCAGTTTGTCTGCAAAAAGTGTAAGATAATGGAGATCGATGAGAAGTCAGATGTGGACAAAGTATAACTGGATGGTGAAGCTATTGAGGTTGTCGAGAAGTTTTACCTTGATGATACCATTGGAACACGGTGGAACAGGGGTGCAAGCGTGATTGCAAAAATTAGGAGTGGAATTCAGGGAACTTCTGCCATTAATAACCACCAGAGCGTTTCCTTGGCCTTTCCCTGTACACTGAACCTGCTAACACAATTGTTCTACATCTACTAACCAAAGAACTTCCATGCATTTTTTCAACGTTACCATACCATCGAAGTTCCCTGTTCTGCACACATCTCCCTATATTCTCCAGATTTAATCTTACTAAGAGCTCATCATTACATTACACATACATCATATCATTCTCATATCATTTCTTTCTATGTAACATGCCTTCAACCCACACTGGCTAGGTTTCACTTCCATACATCATCACACTGTGTACACATGCCTGATAGACTCTTCCCTTGGTCTACAAAGTAACGCTCTGGTGAGATAAGAGTGATAAAGATTGACTTGAGAGAAAGAGGGATAAATAGAGACCCGGACAGAGATAGGTTACTAGAGAATAGTTTTAATGTAAAAATTGGAAGAGGGAAAATACAAAGATCAAAGCAATAAGTTAATTTTCCGTTTTTTGTTGCAAATATCTACTATTTCTTTCGATATAATAACACTTTGAACTTTGCTTTAATAAATACATCATATTCTATTTCACTTTTATGCTGTTATTTATTCTGTCATCGCTAGCCAATGTCACAACGAACAGCTCAAGACAGACGGTCCATAGCCAGTCCCATCACATTCTGTCTCAGATGTCATTGCAGCAAATTACAACATCATGTTGCCATGTTGCCAGTTAGTCATGTGGGCATGCTTGATATCGATCGGTAGCCCCTCAGTCATATCATAAAAATAACGAAAAGAAACAGAATTAAGAAAAAGTGTAAATAAAATTACGGAAAATTTGATCCAATATATATATATCTAATATTGCCCTTTACCTATCTTGAAATATTAATTTTAAAACAAATGTGATGAAGAAGAAAAAAGTCTCCTAAGCCCTATTCCTTTCTCCATGTCTTGAAACCTCAACTTTTGGTTAACCATAGTTTTTGCCTTTCAATTCATTTTCTTTATTCCAGTGATCTTCCTTTTCTCTCTCTTGTTTCTTTTTGTTCATCTCACTACTGAGAATCTTTCATCTTATTCTTTTGGGCATGAAACAAACAAACATATTTAAAAAAAAACAAAGCATGTTATTTATTTGATAAAAATTATTAATGAATGTACTTATCTTTTTTTTTTCTTCTTTTTTTTTTGCATTTGAATGGATCTACCAACATTACAACTGATCTAGTTCTAAAAGGAAATAAATGCCACAAATTTGTTGATACCAATAAGAAATAAGGTTCCAAAAATAAAAATGAACAGGCAAAAGAAAAAATACATCTATAATAAACATTACAAATTGATAGCATGAAAATACAATACACTGCAGTTCCATATCAGTCAGCAGGCGTTACGAGGAACATTTCTATCCAGAGGCAGTATTTAAAAAAAAATAATTAATACCCCCTCCTCCGTTTAACAATTGCCGATTGACATAAAACTGCAGTAGTGCTAAGACTATTCTATTTTCCTGTTAACAATTTATAGCATATATTTTATCATTTTTTGTTTTGTTCTACACAACCTGATCAGAGTTAGACCACCTTTCAGTTGTCGTATTTTCATTACACATATATAAGACATCCAGAAATATGTATCATTTTGATTATTTGAACTGTTATTCTCATCTTGGTTGTTATATTCACAACATTTTGGCCGTTGTAACCTCCAACCTTCTTAGGGTGCATCTTTTCAAACTTGGGAACTTGTACAGAATTATTTATTCCACAGGGATATATTGTTTTTATTCTATCAGCCATGAGTGGGTAGAAGTATTATTATATTATTCTTAGTTATTATCACCTATAGTAAGGATCTAACCTTCAACAATTGATTGGTAACCAATGCTTTTAGTAATAACATAGAATAATATAAATTGTGAATATAATAACCAAGATGAGAATTGTAGTCTTGATAATAAAAGTTATCAATCTTCATCTAAAGATTTCTGGACTATCCAGAAATATGTCAAAAACTACTCAAGACATAATTTCTTGAAAATAAAAGGGAGAAAAAAGTAAATCATGCTGACATTCTTTTTATTAAGGTTGTGGGGAGATATTTTCACTTCTGGGCCTGCTTCAAGCATTACTTACCCATGACGGAAAGCATGTATCGTATACCAAAAATCACGTAAATTGATCAAGTAGATTTTTTTTTTTTTTTTTTTTTTTTTTTTTTTTTACAAAAGAAAAGAAAATTTTAGTGGGTAAACGAGGATCGTTAACATATCGTTGACATTGTGTTTGCTGGCCAAAGGAGATAACTCCACCTTGGCCGGCAAACACAATATCCAATATGGTGTCAATATATCGATGATCTTCGTTTACCCATAAAATTTGACTTTCTTTTATTAAAAAAAAAAATTACTTGATCAATTTACGTGATTTTTGGTATACGATCCTGCTTTCCGTCACGGGTACGTACATCATAAAGATATTTTTTAATTTTTTTTTTTTTTTTTTCATGTTGGTCGAATTCTAAAATTGCACCGATTTCGAATATCATTTAAGACTACTGAATTATCTATTGGCATTTAGGCGTTATGAATGCATCTTTTTATTTATTTATTTTGAATTTTAGTATTTTGTATTATATAAGTAGTTGTACATTTTAGATGATGCTATTTGTTATTTTATTATCACATCATTCTCATGGTTTATCCTTCTCATTTTTTTTCATCTCTATTTTTCATAGCAACTTTTAATTTATTCTCCATCGTCCTCAGATTGCCCCCAATTTTTTCCTTTTTCACAATTATCTCCCTTGAACAAATGAAATTACTGTCATTTATTTTCATACTGAATTTTTTAAAACTGATATTCTAACCTATATTTTTTTGAACAGCTCAAACTGCAGGAAATACGACAATCGTGTTTGTTTTATTTGTTCTGGCTAAATCATTTTTTCAATTAACTTTTTTATTGTCTTTTTTTTTATTATTATTCTGTGCAGTGTCTCCTCCTCTGCCGCCTCCTCCTACCTTGAATCAACAGCAGAAGGCTTCTACCCCTCCAGTGTCTCAACATTTTGACTATCCTCCAGGAGGTGTACCGCCACCTCCACCAGAGTTCAGTGACACCCTTGATGATGATCAACCTCTGCCCATGCCCGAAGAAGACCCGTATGCAGCAACGGGGCCAGATCTTACCGAACCGCAATGGATGCCAAAGAAATTTTTAGAAAAAGGTACAACTTTTTTTTTTATCCGATCAGCACTGTCGATAATCTGCATACCCAGAATGATCTCCGGCGATGTTTAGCTATTTTCAGTACTTTAACTTCTCGTAATCATTGAGAAATTAATCCATTGTATTTTTATGTAGGTCGCAAGGGTTCTTAATGTTAATTATCCCATACTTATTTGTTCGTAGTTCTAGAGGAATCTTCTATTTTTTATTTTTATCAAGCGTACAACATAAAATACCACAAACAAAACAACTCAGAAATAAATGTGTATTTTGAGGCATTACATAAATACTTTTTTTTTGTACATGTTCTAAAATTTCATGTGATATGTGTACATTAATTTTGTTCTTCCGAGAAATTCTGTGTTTGTCACTCTTTAATTCTTCATGGAACATTAACGCATTATATTCGTTCTTTCCAACATTGTAGTTTACTGCTCTGCACACTATGTGTTCGGGGGAAGGAAAAATCTCACCTTTTTACAACTTTTGACCAATTTTTGGCACCAACTAAAGAGTTTTTTAATCATAATAAAATGAGTTTCCCAGCATATCACTCTTTGACAATTTTCAAGGTTTATGTATAGATAACATGTTTTTCCTATTTTGTTTCCTCACCAATTTTTATTTCTTTATTTTGTATAACCAATCTCATTTTTTTGTTGACACTGTTAGGGGTGCTTTTTTTATAATGTTTGGAGTCCCAGATCATATGATCACAGCACAGTCAACTATTTTACCCACATGATCATTGATATAAAAGGCATAGCTCGGAGCATACTTTCTCTTTCCTACCCTTTTTGGGCTGACCACTGAGGAGGCAACATGTTTGCTATAATCTTTCTTTCTTGTTTACCCCCTTTTTGGTTTAGTCACCGAAGTGACAGCATTTGTTTGTCCGTTGTTCCTGTTTCATCCAAACAAGTTCTGGCACATGCAATCGTCTCCTAACCTCCAGACTAGTTTTGTTTTCTTCGTAGTATATATTTATTCCTTTCTATATATTTTAAATGTCCTAATATTTTGTTATTATAATTCTTTAGTCAAAATATAGCAAAATTATCGACTGGTCTGTTTTTAAAATAGACCCGTGTAGCACTATCGCTTTCCGAGGGAGTGTAGACTCTGTGATCCGAGCTGTGGGGATGTCTTTGAAAGGGCGGTTAGCGTCCTGGAACGGTACCAAGCTCCCCGAGTGGCAACAGTAGGCACATCTTTTTAATGAAAGGGTTAATTATACCCGGGCGAGTACTTTCTTCGGTGGTTTCAGAAGGCATCATTAATTGCACGGCTGGCTTCATTAATTCTCTCCTGAGAATTAATCATCCGCTGGGAACATCGGCTTCTGGAAATTAAGTCTTGTAATGAGGGAACAAAGCATTTTACTTTATATATAAAAATATAATTTTTTACATTTCAAAAAGAAACATTTAGAAACTCGAAAAGCTCAGCCTGCGACAAGTGTGTCTCATAAGGTGAGAGACGGAGAGAAATATAGGAAGAGAGAGAAAAAGAAAGACAGAAAAAATGCAGTCAACAATGTTTTTCAGTTTACAAGCCCCTGCGACAGTTGATTTGACCTCTCAAATGTGCTACGCACCCTCGATTTCATAAACATCTTGTCAAAGCCATGTTGGCTCTTCTGATTGATGGCAACTTTTCCCGTGGTGACATTTTGGGTGGATTTTTACTTTTCTCCCAGTGAGGGCAATCCAAGTCTGGTAAAAGGGCCCCCAAGTGTGGGGACCTCTAGCTTCCACAGATACGGCCTATATTGTGTTACACCGGAAGTTGTAATAGTAACCGGAAGTAGTACTAATCTTTAATTGCTCGGCAGCATTTGATTCGATTGAAAATGTTTCTTATTGTTGTTTTTTCTTTTCTGTTTTTGTAGCTTCTGTTTATAGCTTAATATTTTCGTTTTCTGTCTTGTTAGGAGGAAAATAAGTATGTCATTGATATATCTGTAATATGTGTATTTAAAGGAGCTAATTTCTAAAAAAAAAAATCTAGGAATAGGTAAATGGTTTAGCCAACCATGGTTAATCAGGGATAATTCATTTTTTATTTTCAAATTCTCATGCAGGTTTTCTCTCCCCCTTTTTTACCCTCATAATTGTTAGATCTCTTTTCAATCCATATTCTTCCAGCCACAGCTATTTATAGTGACCCATATTTCTCTAAGCCTATTACTTCCTTTAGTGGCACTGACCACATTTCATCCAATCTGCTTGTGCCTTCTCCTCCTCCTCACACTCATGCCTTCCCCAAGAACTTTATCGCCCTCATTTCTTTCTCTTTACATGCACTTTATGTATAAATTCATCCTGTTTCTGGGTCATTTTCCACTCATGGATAAGCTTCCGATAAATCAGAGGTGAAATATTGATTCTTCACACATGGCCTGTTTGTTGTGATTTTTTTGTCTTTATTTATCCTGTATTCCATTTTATTTTTCCTATAGATTCTCAGATTTGCATTCTTACAGTCTATATCACATATATCTATTGTACTAAAGTTGAGTTAATCAACGTGTGTTGTAAGGCTTTTTCCTATTTATGTTGGTTGATTTCCCCTCTTATTTTATACAGTGTCTATCATTCTTACTCCTGTCTCTCCCTCTCTCTGTTTATTAACGGTCAGAGGTAATAAATTCTCCCCTCTCGTTCTATATCAACAAAGAGAAATAATGAGATGGTAAGAGGACAGCAGAGGTCTCAATTACTGCTACTCTATCAGCTTCTCTCTCACTTTCCCTTTGTCACCGCTTTCTTTAACCTTCCTCCTCAATAAGAATCAGGGTATCAAACTTTTTAAATAAAAAAACACTCAATTATCTCAACGCTTAAATATTTATTTATATTGTTTAAAAAATTCCAGTATACCAAATCATTTTAATCTTCAAGATTTACACTTGTTTTAGAGAACCAAATGAATAAATAAAAACAATAATGTAGCGTTATTGCTTCGATTGAGATTTTCTCATGTTTCAGACCAAAATCAAATTAAACAGCTTGCCATCTTTCTATCATTATTAAAACTGACTAACCTATAGTCATAGTAATAATGTTGTGTCAAATAATAAACTTGAGAATAATGATTTTTTAAAAATGAGAGGGAATAGAAAGAGGAGCATAACTTTGTTCAATCCATCATAGTCTCTTAGTCCAAACAGATATTCCGAAATAATTTTATAAAATAATGGACGATAACTTTGCTGTTAACCATAAATGTAATAAGGTTATTAACAAAATCACTATTAAAATATCTCATTTTACGCTCAACAATTTGAGCCAAAATATAATTGCATCCAAAATATAATTGCATCATGTTTCAAGCATAAAGAATTCACAGTGCAATTGTAAGGAAAGGGCTGTTGCTCCCTTAAACACGATTATATGCATAGTAATCTAATTTACAAATGTGTTGTAAAACATCAAAGTAATAGTAAAAACTATAATCACAATAATAATGTAGTTACTCATAGCCCTCGCAATAATAATGACAATAGATTCTACAAGAATAATGATAATAGAAATAGCAGCAATGACCATAGGAGTAGCACTAATATAAATGTTCTAGCCTACATCGGTTTGACTTCATCACAAATAAAGCAGAGAATTACTGCACGCATTGATTCCTTTAGCAATGAAAACCTAAAAAACGCTACCTTTCTATCTAAGCACATTTGGGCCGTTAAGTAAGAAAAGACTCCATACCATATAGAACAGTTGATTATTAAAAAGTAAAACCCATATTATCTGGGGGTCTAGAAACTGTAATTTAGGCCTAGCTGAAGCATTAGCTATTTTTTTAAATAGTTCTGGTATTCTTAATAATAAATCGGAAATTATTTCAAATTGTGTACATAAAAAGTAATTTGAATATCAACAATTTAAAATTAGTATAACTGATAAATTAAACAAATTCTGTCATTTTGAATAACTGAACTGCATCTAATTAGAATATAGCTCCAACAACTATCATATTAAGGTTGGAGTGAAATAGTATTTCATTAAATCCTATAGAGCATTCTACCAAAGTATTTAAGTTAAGAATTTATTGACTAGTATCTGTAGCCTAGATTACTTAGGATTAAGTACCATAAGGCTGAGAGTTGATCTAGCTTTGATTTCAAATTTAATGCATTTGAATAATCTCCAATCTAATATACTTGTGTAGATATATATCCAATTATTATAATATATTGGTCTGTTTAATAGTATAGCCACTTTGTTAACTTATAGCTTTAACATGGCAAGTAATAGGAAGAAGTATGTTATTACTTATTGTCTATATATTATTAAATATAAACATTTGGGGGTGATCTTGGTTTTCTGATTTAGTTGACTTATTTAAATTTGAATATTTTAGTAAAATGCTTCTAAGAATATTTGGTAAACCAACGATATAATGGGTCCACCAATTACTTTATAATAATGTCTTGAAATTTTTTATGCAAGTAAATTGATATTTAAAAAAAAAAACTTTGAATTTACCCTAGATATTATTTATTAAATGTAGTACCGCGATAAAGTTTTTAAAATTTTCATTAATGGAAAAATGAAAAAAAAAACTATAGAGTTATCTCCCTTTGTCTATCATTTTTTTCACTCTTTTTAATAATCAACTGAATTATCTCTTTTTTTAATAATAAATTTGATGCCATCTTTAACGGCTTACGGCTTTGAAATGCATAAAATACTACTGTTTTGGTTTGAAATGTGACAAATTAAAAAAAATAATAAAGACGAAAAACAGAAGGACAGGTGAAGCGCTCTTTAGCCTTGGTAGGCAATCACCTAGAGATGGTGTCTCAATAAAAGCACTGGTCCCCATCACCTCACTGGGTAGGCATCAAAAAGGGCATCCGGCCTATAAAAATCTAGCCTCAAATAAAGAAATGACTTCCAAAGAAAATTGGTTACATTTCAGGCTATGTAGTTTAAATGTTGGAAGCTTGCATGGAAGGTCTTGTGAGATTGTTGAGTTTCTTGAAAGAAGATGTATTGCCCTGTGTTGTGTCCAAGACACTCATTGGAGAGACAAATCTGTGAGAATGATTGTGGGAAAGAAGAAGCTGTATTGGATTAGGAATCAAAAAGGAACAGATGGAGTAATTTTATTGCAGAGAGATGGGTAGATAAATTGATTTGAGTTAATCATACTGATGAAGTTGCTGGTTGGTGAGAAAATTTTCACAGCTTTCAATGTTAAAGATGCGTTTTATGACAGGCTTATTGCAGTAACTAGTAAGGTTGATTAGAAGGAAGTACTTGCTGCGGCAGAAGATTTGAATGGTCATGTTGGAAAGACCACTGGTGATTTTGAGGGTGTGCGTAGAGGAAATGGATATGGTGATAGGAATACAGAAGAAAGAATTTTCAAATTTGGTCTTGCAATGGACATGTTGGTTGCAAACACCTTTTTTATAAAAGAGGAAAGGCATCCTGTTACATATGAATGTCTTACAGCAAAGACTCAAGTAGATTATCTGCTGGTTATGAAAAAAGGACAGAAAGCTCTTAAGTGATGTGAAAGTAATACCTGGTGAAGAAATCGTGACAGCACACACCGATTATTTGCATTTTTTTCTTGCTGAAGAAAGCTTATGAGGTAAAGAGAAAATTTATCCTTAGAAGAAAGGTGTGGAGGTTGAACGAAGAACATGTGAAACATGAGTTTAGAAACTAAGTGGTGGGGCATTTGGCTACCAGATCCACGACAGGAAATATGAAGAACAGTGAAAGACGCTACAGGATACACTGTTTGAGGTAACAGACCAGAATTATGGGTTGATGGAAGGGCCCCTAGGGCATAGTGTATCAAAGAAAAGCGAAATTTAAGGAGTAAATGGAGAAAAGATTTAGTGAATAAGGATCTTTATCTGGAGCAAGAAGAGCAATATGCAAAGCCAAGAAGGTTGCTGAGAAAGCCAGGTTTCCAGATATACTACAGTGGGATGACCAAAAGAATGAAGTATTCAGAATAGCTAAAGAGATGGCAAAGACAAATATGGATATTGTTAGAGAGAAGCGCATTCAAAATGAAAATGAAGTGTTAGCAACAAAGTAACATGGCAATGCCATTATGAGAGATTGTTAAATACTAAGTTTCCATGGAATGGTGAAAATCTAGGAGTTGCTGAAGTATAGGAAGCTATGAGTAAGATGAAGAAGGGTAAAGCTAGAGGACCCTCAGGCGTTGTTGCAAAAATTGTTTAAGGCTGTGGGTGAAACAGGCATTGAGATGATCACAGACTTAACAAATCAGATCATAAAAGAGGTTATCCCGAAAGACTGGGAACTTAGTACAATTGTGAATTGTCACAAGGGTAAAGGGGAAGCACTAGATAGAGGTAATTACAGATTTTTAAAGTTGATGGATCAGGTCCTGAAAGTGACCGAGAGAATAATTGAGTTATTGGTAAGAAGAGAAACCTGTATTTTGCTTTTGTGGATGTGGAGAAAGCTTTTGATAGTGCTAAGAGAGGTTGTCTGGTGGGCTTTGTGTAAACTCTGTCCAGAGACTTTAATTTGGGTTATCCAAAAAAGTGCTGTATACTGATGATTTAGTACTTGCCTGTGAAACAATGGAAAGTCTACTTGTTAAGTGAAAGACTTGGAGGAATACAATGGAAAGTAAAGGTCTGATAGTGAATGCTACCAAGACCAAAGTGATGATCAGTGGTTGTAGTGTTGAAAAGCTCCCTAAAAAGAAGAAAGTTCCCCTGCTCATTTTGTGGAAAGGAAGTCTGGTGCAATTCAATTTTTTTGTGGTACCTGTAAGTATTGGGTATACAAGAAGTGCAGTGAAATTACTGGTAGGTTGAGAGAGAATAACAAGTTTGTGTTCAAGAAGTGTAAGACGATGGAGATGGATGAGAACTCAGATGTGGAGAAAATATATCTGGATAGTGAAGCTATTGAAGTTGTCGAAGTTTTGTTACCTTGGTGATAGTGTGATTGCAAGAATTATGAGCATATGGAGTAAGTTCAGGAAACTTCTGCTATTACTAACCAGCAGTGCATTACCCCTATCGACCAAGGGAAAAGTTTTTCAAGCATGTGTACGCAGTATGATGATATATGGAAGTGAAACCTGGACAGTGAGGGTTGAGGATATGTGTTGTATAGAGAGAAATGATATAAGAATGATACAATATGTGTAATGTTAGTCTTAAAGATAGGCTTTGTCCTGATGACCTCAGAGGAAGATTAAATCTGGACAGTATAGAGATGGTATGGCCATGTTGAAAGAATGGATGAAAGTTCTTTGGTTAGCAGATGTAGAACAGTTGCAGGAGCAGGTTCAGTTCACAGGGGAAAGCAAAGGAAAACATGGGAGGAAGTGATAAAATTGACATGAGGGAAAGAAGAATAAATACATTGCTGGCCATTTTTTTTTTCTATGTAGGAGTCAACTCCCTACTTAGAGTGTCCCTGTAGGCATGATCCCTAATAATAGCCTCTTACATTCAAGTGGCAATGTGCCTTGTTTGGGGTGAATAAGAGTATAAAAAAATAAAAAAAGATAGATTAAAATGGCTGGCACAGTATTTACTTTGTATGCCTTCAAAAATTATTTTTAAACTGCCTGTTAAAAAATAATTTATGCTCCTAAACCAAATGAAAACTTGACTTTACATACTCGCACCACTTGTTGTATCAAAGAACATTTTGTTTTTCCAGTAAAAAAAAAAAATGTGTAGACTTTTATAATATTTATAGATTCTTTTTTTTTTTTCCTCTTTTTCAGTTGTGGCCATTTATGATTATCAGGCTGACAAGGCAGATGAACTTACTTTTACAGAGAACGCAGTGATTTATGTGATAAAGAAGAATGATGATGGCTGGTGGGAAGGCGTTATGGATGGTGTCACTGGGCTCTTCCCAGGCAACTACGTGGAACCCTGCATCTAGTTATGACCAGTTATGGGCCATTCCACTAATACCACCACCCCCTCTCTCTTACGCTTTTGAGAAATGCAATATTCTTCGTCTCCTTTCATGGATACTTATGGAATATTGCAATAATCTAAACAGTCATTTTTTTGAAAGACAAAAAAGAAAAAAGATACTTGCCCCATTTTATTCTGAATAATACACACACACACGCATATATATATATATATATATATATATATATATATATATAAAAAATACTGACAAATATAAAGCAAAACTTAATCTTTTTAATTTGATGGCATACATTATAACTTCATCAAATATTTTTTTTATTTTAAATTGGCTAGAGAAAATAAAATAAATTTCTTTTATTCTGCATTATTGTCACAAAGATTTGATATAATGTTAATATTTGTATATTTTCCCTATTTTCTTGTCCATTAGCAGGGCTACCTGGCATTGCCCAATTGAAGAGATAACATTAAATCAGTTTTCCAAACATTGTCTATAACATACCTGATGTAAATTAAATATTACAGTTTATTAAATATGAAATATTCAAATTAATAGATTTTCTTTCAAAAACAGTTTATCTAACAGTCGTTTTAAAACATGTGTTATCCATAATAACAAATGAATACAATCATGTAACACTTACATACCATTGGTGTTGTTGAATAATTTGAATTATTAATAGATAAATCTCCACTGAGCTAAATGTTTTTTTTGCAGTTTGAAAAGGAAGTAGCCAGTGCATTAGTTACAAAGTCATCACTAAAATAGATGGCACAGTTTAATTTTGTTAACATGTCGTTATGGTCTAATGATTAAACCATAAACTCCATTGAAGAGCATTCCTATCAGATTTCAGATTTCTATGTCCAGCGATTTAGATTTCGATGGAATTCAAGTGCTTGAAGACAAACATAATCAACTTTATTAAGTAGATGGGAAAAAGTCTAGAATTTGAAATTCTGATAATTATATAACATCTTGACAATAAGAACAAATAGAAGAATGATTCCTTCCTCCAGTCAATTTAAAAAAAAATAATCTGATGAAGCTATCAACATAAAAAGATCTGTCATTGAATTACAAAAAAATGGGTTTTCCTATTTGTTGATATTTCTTGAATTGTAGAAAATTATATATATATAATTTATATTATATATATAATTTCCTTTATCAAACATGTGCATGTATGAACATGTTCACTCAAATATGAAATTTATTTTGTTTTATCTTTTTGTCGACCCGTAAGATTTGTTTTCTACAGTTATGACGATGCTTCTATTTGAACAAAAAAAAAAAACAACGAAAAAAAGTCTTATGTTTAACTCCAATCAATACATAGTGTATATTTCTACAAAGATTTTAAAAATACTTCATTTATCTATTACACAAAGGGCTGACCTTGTAAAACGATTAAACATTTTTTTTAACGTTGTTTAAAAAAAATTAAGTCTTTGATGAATAAAATAAAAATATTTAAAAAAAATACTGCAGAAATAATTATGAATTAAAATTTAAAAAAATAAATAAAATTTCACTGAAATGTTTACAACCATCAAACTCTTGTCAAAACCCCTGCATTGCATGACAACGCCCTCCTCCCTGGAACCTGTTGTAACTTTAATTGACTGTACAAAGGCTTTAATGTGTCATTGTTGAAAGCTTTTTTGTCAGCATGTGTATTTTTTATTTCTCTCTCGACTATGTCTATTATTTCATCGTCTTCAAACGAAACCGCGTGTGGCATGTTTTTTGTTTTTTTTCATCCTCTTCGTCATTCCTTAACCAAATATTTTCAACAATGATCCCAAATACTCCAAACTCGAAATCTACAGTAAAGCACTTTTTACAGTAGTTCTTATTTATTTATCTGTACAATTTTGAATTCTTTTTAAATTTCCTAAAAGAAAGGAAAAAAAAAAACCTTGTAAATGAAAGTGAAAACTGATAATGCTGAACAAAAGTGACATTTTTCAATGAAAATTGTTTCATCTTTTCGACTGAGAATGTTTTTTGTTTATTTAAGTAAAGAGGATCCTTGTCTCTAAGTGTTTTATTAAAATATTTTTTATTTACTTTTTTATTTTATTTCTTTTTATTTATTTGTTTATCTGCATTTAAGTATGTTTAGTCAAGTTGTCTATTTTTCTTTTTTTAATTGAGATATATAAACACACACACGCAATAAAATATAATCCATAGTGCAGCAATCTGTTTTCAGGTATAAAACAAAATTGAAAGCAAAAGGTTTCTATGATTGCCGTGCTAAAAACAAAACAACTTTAACAAGTCACTCTTGTATATAAACATACATCCACACATAAGAAAATATAATTCAAGTAATCTTAATTGGGTATTAAAAAAAATGTTTTATTTCTCCATTTCTAAAAACGAAATCCCAAAGAACTCTTTGATATAAACACGCATGTATCTGCAAATCTACTCCCTCAAATATATATATTTGAGAGAAAATATATTTCATACTTCAGTTATCTTTACAGTATAAAATCCTTTTCTCTTTTCTCCAAGAAAAACAAACCAAACAGTCTAATATAAGCACAGATGCATAAGAAAATAAAATCCATACCATATTTTTTTTTAGTTTAAACAATGTTTTATCAGGTGCTTGTGTCTATCGTGTCAAGATTTATTGAAACAAAACTCCCAACTATCACCTTAACACCTAGTATCTTAACCTGATCACCTGAGTTCAAACATTTCTTTAAAGGTGCCGGACACTCTAAAGAAATTGGATGTTTTCCCTTTGAAACTAAGCTGCTCGCTTAACACCTATAATTTTTTTAATAAAAATTATTCATTTTTCTTTTTTCATTTTTTTTTCTAATGCATGATATTTCTTTTTCTTTCCGCATGTAAACTACTTTTCAGCATGTCTTCAATGTTTTTATCTCTTCAATTGCAAATATGAAATCCTCTTTTTCGCTTGCTTTTGGGGATTTTATTTTTACTTTGTGAATGCCAATAACTTTATTTTCCAATTTCTTAAAAAAGAATTCCTATGATAACAACATTTATAATTTCTTATGTGATGATGTTTCCTTTTTCGTCGTCTTTCATCTTTCAAAACTGCCCCCCCCCCACCCACCTCATAACTCAAAATAAAAAATTAAATAAATATCCTTTAGAATACAATCTCTGTTTTGTTTAACATCTTTCCACTCTCTTTATATTCATTATTGGTTACTAACATGAAATATGGATTTGGCGAGCAGTGTTCAAATCCTACTGCAGTAACTTCAGATTTTAAAGAGATGGAAACAGTTAATGAGTGGAATTAATGATTTCTTAAAATTATCGAGCAGAAGAAAAATAGACAATCAGACTCAACATTTGGACCTGACTAATCGCTGTTCCTCTAGAAACATATTGGGTCAGTTTGTTAGAAATTAACCCAGGACTTCTTATAATGAAGATTTACTGTCTAATATTTCTGAAAGATACATTTTGTTGTATTCTCAAAGAGTTTTTTATTTATAATATTTAAGACTGACATTTGCTGGGTTATGCAAGTTCTCCGGTCATTAAGGAAAGGTTTTTGAAAATTCCCAAGATGTTGATGTACCAGCAAAAGAGGTGGTATTGTATTATGTGTTAAGTGTGACTTAAACATTTTTCACTACCAACTTGAACTAAATTAACAAAATTCAATATGAAAAATAAAATATTTGTTGAATAAATAAATAAAAATCTTATTCCTTGTATCTAATTTAAAAGCATTATCTCTCTTACTATTGATTGGTCCTAAAGTCAGGCTCCAGTGTATAGGTTGAGAATCAATCAATATCATGTTAGTCCCAATATATTTTTTGCTATAAACAATCCTCAAGGTATGATTTTAGAATTGGTATTGGTTTAAGGTCTGTATTCGATGGGAAAACCATAGAAAGTGGATTGAAACCGACAATTTGTGTCTTTTATATATAGAGAAGATTGTTTTATTTTATATTAATACTGCTGTCATTAGTACATAGTAACATACAATGTTTATTATATATATATGAAAAAAAAAATGTGCTGACCAGAACAAATGGTTTTGAGTGATTTTTTTTTTTAAAGCAGGTTTTAATAAGTAATTCACTCAAAATTGACATAAAAAATGCTAGCTTTTCAAAATTCCAAATCTGTTTTACATCCTGTTATTGTGACAATTAGAACCAATTTTTAAGTTGCTTACTTCAATTCTACAAGCTCTAGTTTCAGTTTTATTATGTTTTTGATTACTTTGAAGTATTTTGGTTCAGATTACCTACCTTAGATTTATTAAGATTCAATTGGATTGGTATTCCAGCTCCATGAAAATTAACGTTCTAATCTTATCAGTGTAAACAAGTGATTAGAAAATTAGTCTCAACCAGATCCAGATTTTGTTTACCCCCCCCCCCCTCTCTCAGATCAACATAGAATATTTTATTTACCTGCTCCCTCTCCCATCATGGGCAAAGTTAGACCCATGGTCGATTTAATTTGGAGAATACAACTCCCCAAAAAGGAGCACTGGACCAGGAACAAAAATAACCCTATCATGAATAAATGAGGGCACAGGCAAGAAACGTTCTCTCCCCCTTTCATAGGGGTATGGTCTCTTTGAACTTTGCAATAGACAGAATGTTTCGTTTGTCTAATTACTATCACTCCCCTATTTAAAAGACGGGTGCTCCAGCTATCTAATATATAAAGTAAAGTCAGTTTCTTTCTCGATTTTTGTCATCGATAGCTTTATTTCTACAAAATCATCATTTGATTCTCGTTCGTCAATTTTTTGTGAATTGTTACAACATATTGTTAAGAACAATAAAATGTAATTCGATTTAATTACTTCCAGACAATAATTTGACTGGATCGGAATTATTTTCAGACAATCACCATCTTAAAAAAGGGATGCAATTCTGTAATTGTCCCCCTTTGTTTAGAACGATTTGCTTTTTATGGTCTCATTCCAAAAATTTCTATTTTTATTTTTGAATTTTTCAGTGTAGTTTGTTTCAGATGTTATTTTGAGTAAATAATTTGGGGGAAGGGAGAAATATTTTTATTGCGTAGTTATTACATAATTGCCCCAACGTAATGGGTGAAGCTTATTTATTGAATTGGATTTAGAAATGTGATTCAAAGAGATTTTGCTAAGTTACCGTTATAATATTTGTATCCTCCCTCCCCCCCCCCCCCCCCCGTTTTCCTTCAAGGGAAAGTAATCTATTTTAAGTTTCTTCAGCTGAAACAGAGTTCAGTTTTCAATTGATAAGAATTATATATCACCACATTATGGAGTGGAGCATCAGGATTTTAGAGGTGATTAAGAGGAATGTTGCCAAAGAAAGGTTGGGAACCACTGATATTATAGGGGGTTAACTTTGTAACAAGGTTAAGTGTCATGGCTTCACTGTGTTTCAGTACTTGAGAGCAGAAATTATTTATAGTTGGGATCGATCACAACATCTCATCTTATAACTTTAAAAAAAAAATTTTTTGAAGACTGGGCACAAATTCTGGTTATATTTCATGCCTTCAAATAATCTTGCCTTCTTCACTTGGAATGAATGTCTAACCTTTCACATACTCCCCCCCCCACTTCTTTTCCTGAAATCTTTATTCTTCGTTTGCTTTCATCATTAAATCCTTTCCCAACCTGCTTGTTTCCTTTCTCAGCTTTTTTGACTCTTATTTCATTTGCATCCAAAATTTGCTTTACCAATTGACACTGAGTAGTAAAGATGTTTCTTTAAAAAATTTGATAATTGGACAAAATTTAGTCTGAAAATTATTTTTTATGTGATGAAATTTATAAATTTCTGTAGTGTATGGAGACATCATCAGAGTTTAAACAATATACTTTTTTTTTGCTTTTAATTAAAAAAAAAAATAATTGTTTTTTTTTTAATTAAAATTTTTTTTTTATTGTCTGCCATAAGTAACTTTATAATTTTATTTCAACACTTATTCATCAGACTAATAATCACTTGGACTGAAATTGTTTTAAAAGTTCTCATTGGACGAATGCGATGCTCTTGCTTTCAAGAACCATTTCAAAACCACAATTCTTTGCTCTTTTGTTAATCATGTGGACATAATGGAAATGAAATAAAATTCATATCAAAATGTTTATCAAATAAAAAATATACGATTTCCGCTTTCGAATGACACATGAAATAGAAGAAATGCTTAAGTATCAACAAAGTTACAAACAAAAGAAAATATAGTTACTTATGGCAACTCTGTATATTAGTTTAACTCTTTAATTCACATAGAGCAATTTTAAATTCAATCTCCAAATCTTGGTATCATAAGATTATTACTTCTTTTGAATATTTTTTGAAAATAACTCTTAACCTATTTTATTGATACCATATTAGGTTCTTTAACATTTAAACCAGAGTTTGAAGCTGAAGCGAAGAAATGTAAGACTTTGTCTTCTATTTTCCAAAGGAAATTGACACAGGTTGTCAACCAAAAAATAAATATAACCCAATTTAGTTTTTCCTAAAACAAAACCTGTTAAATAGAAGTAAACATTTTAGTTCTTTTTGTCCCGAAAAAAATGTAACTTTTAGGAAATAAATCGAATCATTTTTTTACGTTGGATCTCCTTTTTTCAAGAAAATAACTAATAATTCCAGTTAGTTTTCCATAAAATGGATATAAACATTTAAGTTCGAATTGCATTTCTTTTGTGAAGAAAACAAAAATGAGAAAATGTTTCAAAGACGTTAATGTTTTTAGTTTTGTTCACAAACTAAAACCTGTCAAACATTAAAATATAAGCCTTAACTACTGCGTTTCTTTCTTCCTCTAACCAAAATGGCACAATGTGCCAGAGCTTAATTCTTTGGAAAGTCGATATTTTGTTTTAAAATATCAAAATTAAAAATTCTGTTTTGCAGTTTATCTTACCATCCTCATTTTAAACAATTTCCACTCATACAATATTGCTAAATGTTTTCTAAAATTACATTTTAATTTAAATTGATAAATTTTTTTTTTTTTTTTGTTCACATAAGCATTTTTGCTTTGATGGCAGTCGGTCTTTGTTCATCTCAAATTTAAATGATGAACTTGTTAAATAATACAAGAGTATTTAACCTGGAAGTAAATGGAGGCAAAGTGGGTGTTTTTTGTTGTTTTTATAGAATAGTTTCCGTATATATTGAAGGGTAACATATAAAAATGATTTTTGGAACCAAGTTTCTACCCAAAACAATAAGAAATTAAAAAAACTCAAAATGTAATTTTACATTGCTTATTTAAATAAAAAATTTCCATGAAAAGTAAAGGTCAAGTTTGTATTTATCAAAATTCTTTAGAAAAAAAGTTATAATTTGATTAGCATTTAATAAACATATTTTTGTAAAAAGAGTTTATCAAATGAAATTGATAAAATAAATACATAGTTGTAATATAAATTTGACTTTCATTTTCTGTAAGTTTACTTGAATAACTGGTATTCAAACAAGATTTTTATCTGTTTATTTCTAAGTTTGGAATACTCTTTGTAAACTTAGTCTTTCTTTTTCAATTAGATGTCTAAGGATAAGAATGCTCATTACTACTCCTTTGCAATTTATCTGAGAGCTATCTCAATACTTTTTAGTGTCATTGGATGTTATGAATCGCATATCAAAATCTACCAAATGCTACAGTAAAGCTTCGAAGATTGCTACCAAATATTTAAAATGTTTATTATTGCTTCATTATTTATTCTAGATGACGTTTCTTAATGTTTTAAAAAAAAAATATTGATCATAATATGAATGGCAGAAAAATATAATTTTCAACAGAATAAACAAATCAATGTACATTGAAGCTGAGCAAGGTTGGATTCCATCTTGAAAATCATACTTTCCGGTAGTCAGATTGTAATCAACTTTTGATAATTAAAGTTTAAAAATGAGAAACCTCATTTGAATAAAGAAATTATAATCTTTTTAAAGGTTTTGACAGTCATTTCCTGCAGTCATCAAATTTTGAAATGTTGATATCTTTTTACTTTTGTTCATGACAAACAAGGCAAAATAACTTAAATGTAGCTAAAATACATTGAAAAAACAACTTTGATTAAAAAAAAAAAAAAAAAAAAAAAAAAAAATGTAATATTTGGTGACCATTTTTTATACTTTATTGAAAAATTAGAAACTTGGGGATTCAAATTAAATTTTTTTTTTAATTCCTAATTCCATGCAGTTATTATTGCGTTAGAATCAATTTGCCTGTATTTACTTTCAGATTTGATATATTCTTTCTTGTTTTTCGGTTCCTACTGCTCTTCAACCATAAAAGAATAAAAGAGGCAAGCTATTGATTTTGTTTTTTGCTTTTCAGCAACTTTTGTATCCCATTTGTCACACATAATATTTTTTCAATTTAGATTGATTTCAAATCATAAAATTAGAAAAAAAAACCTTTTCATATCGTCAACCTCCACTTTTTATTGGATGGTGGAGAGGATAATGAGACATTGTCCCTGCACAGATTGGCAGTCTTGAGGTAGCTCTCAAGGTCAATTCTTGCCAAAAATTGGCATGAACAACGAGGACAGTATGTCTCTCAGGGACTGGGCAGGCAGCTTTGCCCAATGTTTCTTTTCCTGTCTCTTAGACTTGGCGATATGTGTTCTCTGATTCAAGTTGGACATAATTTGAACCATCCTGGATTCAACATAATCATTTAAGTGAATCGTTTAAGGCTTTCATCAGTTGTATAAATTTACTGCCACGTTCAAATTGAATTAAAATTTTTAAGATACACCTGATGAA
The DNA here is from genome assembly GCA_963556195.1 of Sepiola atlantica. Classification (NCBI taxonomy): domain Eukaryota; kingdom Metazoa; phylum Mollusca; class Cephalopoda; order Sepiida; family Sepiolidae; genus Sepiola; species Sepiola atlantica. The sequence continues at coordinate 51,056,823 of OY744519.1, forward strand.
TGTTAGTCGACAGAAGATCTTCTGATGAGACGACAAATTTACTGAAAATGAACCCGCTTTTATTAACTTAACTTTTTATACCCATCAACTTATATTAACAAATACAAGACCATTTCAATCTGTCTTTTAGTTATTTATAGCAAAAAAACTACTAAAACACAGATATTAAACATTTGGTATATATTTGTAAGTATAATATGGGTATAGTAATTTTTTCAGTTTGTGTGTTTAAAATAACAAACAAAAAAAAACTTTTTTTTTTCTTTTTTTTTTTGTTACGTGTGCTGGACTAATCACATGGTTGACCTACAGTGCGTGTCTAGAGTTAGCTTTTTTGTTTACTAAGGATTAGGAAAATGAGAACAAATTAAATTTGTACTTTAAAAAGTCTGAATGATTTTCCCCGCATTGTAAATCATTGGAATTTATTTAACTATAAACAAAATCTTCAAAATAAGACTATAAGGAGAATAAGATGTCATATTTAACATTTTATTATTAGAGTTTACGTTTAGGAATAATTTCTGGATATTTTGAAAAAACAATGTTGATAAAAGAATTTTATAACAATTTTTCTTTTTCAAATAAAATTGTTTACACGTTTTATCTTTATTTTTTTATGTTAGAAAAATCTATTCTTGAATGTAAAATCTCTTTTTTTTTAATTAAAAGATCATTGTCTTAAATGTTGTCTTGAAAAAAAATACTGAAAACAAAAAAATTATTTTTTATTTAAAAAAAAATGCAAACTTTAAAAATTAAAACATGATTTGAATTAAGCAAATTTATCTTTCTTGTTCCAGGTCTGTTTTGTTTTGTTCTTTTTAACATGATCTTATTTTTTTGTTCTCAATTGTTACTGACCACAAATGTGCTCAGTGCCCAAACTCTTTATGCATCTATTTTGATTGGTTTTTATCGTTTTTTTTATGACATGTTAGGAAATATTGAATGATTACTAAAAATATTCAGTAAAATTCAACAAAGTGGATTTGAAACGAAACAAAGCTTTGTCTTTAAAAAAATTTAAACCTGCAAAATTGCTTTTAGTACGAAAAACGCAGTTTGGATATTTGTTAAATGTATCATTTATAGTTTTAATATTTGTAAATAAGATGACTTTGCATCTCTAAAATTTACTTAGCTTAAATTGTCAATTTATACTCAAACTACAGGACCAATTATATAATTTTGAAGAAAGATACACTGCATATAAGAAGGTAATATAAACTATATATGTTTTCTCATAAAAAGTGGTTATTAAAGGTTATAAAATAACCTCACTAAAATGTTAATTTATTATATAATCGTAATGTCACATTGATCCCAACTTTTGGTCCTGTTTTTTTTCTCGATTTGTTATCACACCACATATAGAAAACATCAATGGAATTCAGTTTAAAACATAAGATTTAAAAAATGACCCCTCGCTTTATGATCTTAAAAAAAATGAATTTCTTTTTAAAACTTTCATTATATTTTTTATTATACTAAATGAAATGTGTATACATCATTAAACTGATGTTCTTGTTTGATAAAAACATTTGGGCCGAATCTATAAAAAAAATTACATCAAAATGGTCCTCCACTTTATGATCATTGTTTAAAAAAAAATAATAAAAATAATAATCTTTACATTGATTATCGTAAATAAAAATGTGTACACGTCATCAAATCCAAATTTGTTGGCAAAGGTATGGAGTGGACAACCCTTTTCCAGCTATGGATTAAATCGCAACTTGTGTGAACTGAATCGTTTGCAATAGGTTTTTCTTTTGTTGTGTTTTTATATTTTGGCATTAAAATAACTCGAGTTGATATGCCATAAGAAAAATATTAACAACTGTTAAACGCCATTTTATTGTGTATATAACAAACATTGTAAGACGCACGTTTAAATGAGTTCAGCTTTTTTGACGAAATCAATCGCATAGAAATGGACAAGTAGACCAAATATTTGATTTTAAAAAAAAGAAGAAAAAAACAACAACTTTTAAACCATGATGTAATAACTTTAAAAAATTGTGACTCATTTTGGTTAAAGAGATATGTATAAAAAAATCTTCATTATAGGAAGATTAGCCTTTTTTATTATTTAATTCTAACTCCCAACTATTCTTTAAAAAATAAATAAAATAAAAGTGACTTTAACCACAGTAGCTAACTCAAATTATATTGCAGGGCCGCATGTTGTAAAACCTGTTGAAAGTACATTGAATTTCTTCCTAATTACACCTTCAATAAGTATAGACTTTTGAGTGTAATTTAAGGTAATCGACTACTGATTATTAAAGTGGAGCCACACGTTTGGACAAGTGCTAAATATCCAGGTTGTTGGTAACACAAACAAACACAACGTTTTTATATATAAAAAGAAACTAAATCTTTATTAGTTGTGTGTGTTTTCTCTTTAGTTTTTAAAGTTTGTTCTATATCTTTTATGATTTTTTTTAACAGAACGTTTTCAGTTTAAGAAGGGTTAGAAGGAGAAAGTTATTTTCAGAAGCGGGGGGGGGGGGCAGAACTGGATCCATCCTGTCGCTTTTCGCATGTTGGCGTTTTCTGGTTGTGTGCCTTCACTCTTTATTTTGTATAAACAAGGCGCACTCATGCAAAGCGTGAGTGGATGTTTCTTGTTACTCCTTTGAATTTGCTTAGGATATTTCTCCTGGCATATTACTCATCCTTTGGAATCAGCTGTTTGTTCCTCGATGATCTTGAAATCAACATTCTGATCAGCCTAGTCTGCCACAAAGTTATTCCATATTTTACTTTATCCTGATAGCGTGTGATAACACGAAATAGTTTATTCCTAACTGTTACCAGTTATTTAAGCATGACAATATAAATATAAAGAAATCATTTAAAAATGTTAACTTTCCAATTCTTTGATATTATTTCAATGTTATTTGAAATGATGAAAAGACCCACGTATAATCTATAAATATATATATTTTTTTTTTCTAATTCAACCATTTTTATATAAAAGATTTCAGAAACAAATAAACTGTTTATAGGATTTAATATTTTCCATTTAATAAAATAGTACTTTCTTTCTGGTCGTTTTGTTTTATGGCTTATCAACCCTTCTCGGTTTTTGGCAGATTTTTATGCTTTGTGTTCTTAATATGTTAAAATATTTAATAGATCCTATTTTGTATACAAAGGGTTTGTTGATTAATTTGTTCTGTAGGGCTATATTTTGTAAGAAAATAGTCTTTAATTGATAAATTCTATTTCACCCATAAATGGAAGCCTGTCGTGTACCATCACTCAAGGTCAGAATAAACATAGGAGTAATGATAACTATGGGGTGACTACTTCACAACAACATCATCACCACCACCGGATGCACTTCTATGTTGTGTCCAGTTAAGAGCAAAGAGAGTTTGAGTAATTAATAGGATAGCTCGAGAAAGTATTGGTAAAAATAGATTTGGTGGCGGGATAGGGGTGAACACCTTACCCAAGGATGTCTGGAGCAGTTTGGTATCGCTTTTCTGGGTTTATTATCAAAACGACACAATTTTTCCACCAAATATTGAAAAACGAATAGTCTCAAGAGTTAAAACCTCAAATGTTTATGCGATTTGAAAAGAAAAATGAAAGTAAAAATATTCCTGGGCAATGCCACAAAGGTATAGTTATTCATCATCATCATTAACCGGTTTATTTGTTGAATCAAGCCACAGTTAATCCTCTGATAAGGGTGGGGCCTGATTGTCTAGTCTCGATCTAAGTCTTCCCTTCCATTCTTGTCTTTGGTGAGGTACGACGGAATCCATACCCAAGATTTTCCTATCACGTTTGATCACGTCCTCCAAAGACAACTTGAGTCTGCCAGAGGTGGTCTTCTCTGCTGGCACATTCAACTGTCTGGCTTTAGCAATCCAGCTATTGCTGCACTTAATGTGCCCCAACCAACACAGTCTGCCCTTCTGCATGATGTCTGAGAGGCTTTCCAAGTTGACTTGTGTTAGCAGAGACCCAAAAGGTATGCTTTGTTCAGGCCTCACCAAACAAATCCATCTGACCATTGCCTTGTCATTACGGTGCAGTTTATTTAGTGTACCGGCAGAGACATCCAAGGTTTCAGAGCCATACATTAACACACTTCTGACACATGAGTATACACAACCTCTTATAGCTGCTGGCAGGTGTTTGTTTGTCAGGATTGGTAACAGCTCTCTAAACTGTCTCCAAGCAGACTTGCAACATGTAGCTGCCGTATGATTTAAGTGAACCCATATTATAATCATCTCACTTGATATAATAATCATTATAATTGATAGTGAGTTACGTTGGCCTTCCATCGTTACAGGAATAAGAAAAGAATAAAAAAAGAATACATCCTTACTGTACAGAATCTAAGTGTCTACATTTTTATTTTTTATTTTAAACATGTATTTACCCCAAACAAGGCATGTTGCCACTGAGATGTAAGGATCTACTGAGGTTAGGGGATATTTTAAGTGGGGAGTTGTGCAGCAAGGTGTTTGTTCACATTACATTTAAATTTGGTACAGTTGGGGGGAAAACAGATAGCAAAGATGTAATTCCAAAGGCAAAGAGTCCGAGGAAAGAAGCTATTAGAGTAAAAAATGAAAGGAATGGGATTTTGTTGCTCGTCGGGTTTGTCGGGGGTATTTACGTTGAGGGGGTACAAGTGCAGTAAGTTCGTCGGAGCACATTCCGTGAAGTACTTGTAAAACAAGCACAGGGATGTGACAGGAGCTGTAGCTTGGTAGACAGTGTGGGGTTATTAGATTAAAGACCCATAAGTTGATCACTTTTTTTTTTTTTAGGATTGTTAAATGTGCTTTCATATCTGTCCTTGTTATGATTTCGTGGTGGTGGTGGTGGTGGTGGGAGGGATATAAAGTATCTGATTTATTTAGATTTAATCTTAGAACAAAATCCTGTCGGGAGAAGTTAACTCTATCTTTTACTTAGGTTATAAGCGTTACTTATCTATCAAGCGGCTATCCTCCCAGGCAGTGGTTTGAGCGAACTCACTTGTGAGGAAAATGAGATAATTTTTAAATGTAATTTTACTGGCCAAATCCTCACATTAAGCCTGCCATTGTATCACATCCAGCCTTCTTAGGAAGGCTAGTAAATAGAAAATCAATTCTATCAACAATGATGACCAGCGTTTTCTTTTTTTGTTTTTCGGTTTCAAGTAAAAGTTGAAAAAGTGAAACTTATTTTAAAACCTCGTATGTCGAATATAATATTTGGATATTATTTTTATGAAACTTGGAATATGGCATGTGTTTGTTTATTTTCTTTAATTTTTAGATTGAATTGAATGAAATAAATAAAAAATAATGGTAAACAAATAAAGAGTGCCTATTTGGGAACTATCAGTTGAAATATTTAATAGAATTTGATCTGTATAATATTGTATATATTCTGTGCAATGCCTTTTTTATGGGTTGAGTTAAGATGGTTAAAAAGAGGCATAATGAACAAATCATTAGTATTAAAAGTAAAATGAGGATATGTTTTTGGGTGTTTGTTTTAATAGAATTGAAAAAGAAATAACTTTGAAAATATAATTTTGATAAATATATTAAAACAATTTTTTTTTTTTCATACAAAAATTACTGCTTTATCTAAGTAATTTAATTCTTAATGTTCAATTCAACAGGTCAACTCATGAAGGTTCTGACTAAGTTGATATGAAATCATGTTTTTATCCTAAGTAGAAATTTAAAATAAATACACTAAGATTTCATGTTGTAACTTCATTTGTAAATATGTGTGTATAGGTATATTTTAAAAATAAAATTAAACAGCAAAATTTAATAATAAAAGATTATTTAAAAATTTCGAGAAATGTTTTCCGTAGACCTTCTTTAGAGGAGAATGCTTAATAATCATTTAAATTGCCCCCTAAAATATAGTCAAAATATTGTTATAAGTATGGAGGCATGTAAAGTTTTTTTTATTTTTCTCCTTTCAGTGGTATCTATACTTATAAGAGTACTGGCAGCCCCGTCTCTGGTGTTGTCCAAGAATGAATTAGGATCATTGTGTACTGCTGCTACTAACCCTGAACCCCATATTTCTATATTTGCTGTTTACAGATGTTCAACAAGACAGACACCACAAAATTAGTATAACTTTTGACTTTGTTTATATTTAGGATTTAATTGATTATTCGACAAATTTTTCTTTGATGAGGGTCCATGAAATACATTTCTTGGAAGTTTATAAATATTTTTTCAAATGTTGTTGCCGTTGTTTTTAACGAATTTAAATTAAAAATTACATTAGAGTTCTGGCTTCTCACCGTGGTAACCAGGGTTCAATTTACCGCTTGGAAACAAAGTACAGTGAGATCTCAGTACAAAGTACAGTGAGATCTCAGAACTCTAATGACACAAAAGTAAAGAAACTTTGAATCTAAACAATTCTTTTAAAGAACATTTTGCCCAGATTTATGACATTTTTTTTTTTAACTCCAACACAAAGATGGCTTTGATTGAGGGAGGAGGGGGGGGGGGCAATGCCCAATTCAACATTAAACATTTTATGAAGATGTAACAAAAACATCAATTAATTCTAGAATATTTTTTCTGTTATAAAAAAAAATTATTTTAATAATTTTGGTATTACAGTGGTTAATAAAACCATTAATTTTATTCAATGACAACGTAGTGGACGACTTTAAGAAGATCATGAAAAGTCGACAACACTGTTTGTTTTTCATTGAAAAACAAGTCTAGTGAACCACAACTCTTTTCCTTTCTTTATTGTTTGTATCTAATATGTTAATAAGTTCGTTGATATCGCTATTTTTGGACCCTTATGGGAATAATTGCTTTAGAACTCGAACTTCCCAAGGAACGAATTAAGTTCAAGTTCTAAGGAATTACTGTAATTTTAGATTTTTTTTTTCTTCTATACTTTATTCAATGGATTGTTCTAGAGAAAATCTAAATATATACACAAGGCGTATTCTTTATCAAATGTTCCTATTGCTAAAACGGTTTTGTCTATCTTCTGTTATATATATATATAAATTTGTTTTAAACAAAAAAAAAAGAAGGTATATCTGGATTGTAAACAGATTTTTGTTGAGAACACATAATGGGGAGGTTTGGAGGCTGCTGCCGTTGATTTTAAAGAAGCGATGTCTCACAATTAAATTGAACAGTAATCAATTTGCTCAACTCAGGCCGGGACATAATTCTATTACCTGAAATAAAATTACAGAAAAATAAATGAATTGAATTCTCTGACTGACTCTTCTTGTTATCTGTTCCCTCCATTAACGAGAAAACGGAATGACAAAATGACAAATGTTGTTGTCACTGTAACATTTTAAAGTATTAAAAAAATAACATAACTATCTGTGTCCTTCCTATATAGAGAGATAAGAAAGCTTTGTTTACCGGTTCAGATGAGATCTGCATCACATACTGCTTAGGTACCAAAATAAGTTACCTGCTCAGTGTCAATCTTACAAGCATTTAGTCATGACAATCAGATTTTTTTTGGAGAAAGGCCCTACTAACCTATAATTTTGTATATTTCTCCAGCTTTCCTGCACACTAGCCCAGTCTAATAATATTAAACGAACCTTAACAGCACCCACGCATACTCTCAATATCCTAGTCTTTTTCACTTGTTCTTTTTCACACTCAGTTTTATTTTCTTCCGTTTTTCTCTCTTAACCCATTCATAGATGCCTGTCTCGGTGTCTCTATTTACTTGCCTCCCTACAAGGGCAGAGTTAGACAGAAGCTCGGTTTTTAATTTGAGATAACTCAAGCTCACTAAAAAAGATACTCTGGATTGGGGCAAAAATTAAAATTGTCTCAGTCAAGAAGCATTTCTCCTTCACTGGCCGAGGACAGAAAAGGAAGTGTAGTATCAGAAAAGATACTGCCCTTTGTTCCTAGCCAAATATTCAAATTACAGCTCTCCCAAACACTAACCCAGTCTAATAATACCTAAACCAGCAGTGACCTATACATATACTCTTAATGTCCTCATCTTTTTTACTTGTTCCTTTTCACATTTTTTCTCTTGTTCTTCTGTTGTTAGCTTCTTTTCAACACTCATTCTGTTTACGCATTTACACATATGTTATTCAAATCTACATTTTTATATTCTATGTTTAGTTTATATCTACATTGTCGCTGCTGGTTTAGTATTATTAGACTGGGCTAGTGATTGGGAGAGCTGGAAAATAATTATGGGTCATCCGTAACTATAAAAGTCTGATTTTGATGATTACATGCTTGTAGGGTACATCCAACATGATCACTTCAGCCCTGTCATCTCACTTGACGACCAATCTTGCGGGTAGAATGGCACAACTGGTGTAACTGGCCAAACATTACTTTTTAGCCTGTCACGCACTATCACATGACCCGTGCAGAACAACATCCACCTTGTACATTATGCATCGCATGTGATTCACATTCAGTTTTATTTTTATTGCATTCAAGAAATTCAGACTCTACATAACAACGTTCCTCAACCAAGAAAACAAAAAAAATGCAAAAAATGGTTAAGGACTATACGAACAACCTTAATATCTGTTCAATATAGATGGTATATATAATATATATATATATATGAGAAAAGAAAGGATGAGAGTAATCCGACGTAATGGGAAATGAAAAAGGAAAAACCAAGATATATTTTTTATATATTCATCAACGTTTCGTCTTTATTATAAGACTTCCTCAGGATGATAATTTTAAGAAAAATGTCATGCATGTACATCGAAATATTCGATTTAAATTTTTGAAATTCTAATCAATATGTTTTGAATATTTTGAATGCTACTCTATTAATATATGAAAGCTCTAATTAATATGAGCTTTTAATTATTGAGCTTATGTTTACTTGCAGTATTGAAACATCTCATGGGTATAAAATAATATCTACATTTTTTTATAAAAACTATATATGGATGTATCTCACCCAGGAGAATTCAAGAATTATTTTAGTTTATCAAGTAGAATTTTCCTTATAACAATATTTTAAATAAATATTTATTATTATCTACAGGCATCGATGTTTCATGCTTATGCAATCTTCAGTGTAGGGAATGTTAATTCTTGCCGGTCGGAGGGCACAAAACCGGTTTCAAAGTCACCAACAGTATTCTATCCCTCGACCGCTACTAATTAGCATAGAAATTAAGAGAAATTAAACTCTATATATGCTAAATCAGCGAACACACATAGTAAACAGTCAAACAGTATTCAACAACAACAAAGGGTTGGAACATCGCATTTAAGCCATAGTGTCACTGATTATTATTAAATTCTCTAAGAAGAACCAATCCTTGCAATAAGAGGGCTATACACACATTTTAAAGAAATATTTATTATTATTATCTATAGACATCGACGTTTCATGCTTATGCAATCTTCAGTGTAGGAGATGTTAATTCTTGCCGGTCGAAGGGCACGAACCTGGTTTCAAAGTCGCAACAGCTGTTTCATGCTTTTGCAATTTTCAAGTGAGACTTCATTTGTTGATCACTGAAGCAAACTTACATAAGTCAGACTGTAAGGTAAATAAGCATTTTCCATAGGATAACAGTTTTCCAAAAGATGTTATTTACCTTACAGTCTGACTGAGTTTGTTGGCTTTTTGGAAAGATTGATCAACAGAATAAATATCTTATTTAATGAAATATGCTTGACATATTAGATTTATATTAGGATAAAATCTGACAGAATGTATAGAGAAAATGACTGGAAAAATGAAAAAATTGGAAAATAGAAAAGATAAAATCCCATCGTTTCTAAAACAGAAACTTTGTCAATTATTAAAAGAAACAAAATATTAGTCTACTGATGTGTTTTGTAATTTTGTCTTTTATATGTTGCAGTTTGTCCACACGTCAATTTATTCTCTCCCTCATATATATATATATATATATATATATATATTATAATATAAAATAAAGTAATAAAATAAGGTGTCAATCAAATTTTATTAGAATTCAAAGTTCAAGCAAAGTATCTTAAAGTATTGTTGTAATAATTAACATAAACATTGGATACTTTTCACTTCATCGATTATTGACACATTTCGCGACTGGATAACTTTGTCAGCTCCTTCAATTTCTCGTATTTGGACTGCTATTTATAACCTGGATTAATCTTCAGTCAACCCTCTGGCTGTCTTTCCTGATTATGTTTTTCAAATTGTATGACTTAGATGGATTGTATAGATTCAACAAAAAGTATGTTTTTGGGTTGATATATTTGATGTTATGTATTTTTATGTATTTGTGTATATATTTTTATATATTTTCAAAGTTTAATTTTATTACCTGTAGTGTTATAACTGCAGTAATGGTCCTCTGAAGAGAAGAATTACTTTTGAAAACTCATGAGCTAAGGACTTTAAGATACTTTGCTTGAACTTTGAATTCTAATAAAATTTGATTGACACCTTATTTTATTACTTCATTTTATATTATAATATTAATGCTCTATCCAGTATATTGAGCTTCAGTTTTTATCCGGATGTTTCACTAATTATAAGATATTAGTTGACGCTTATATCTTTTGTTGGATTGCTTCATATATATATATATATATATATATATATATATATATATATATATATATATATATATTAATAATAAATATTTAGTACAGCAGCAGACGATGTCTGCTCTTTTTACGACAAATATATATTTGTCGTAAAAAGAGCAGACATCGTTTTATGCTGTCTTTTTTAAATATATTTGTATCTTGATAGCTTCTAAAATTATAAGTCTTTTTTTTTCACAGTATTAAAGCTAATTGATATTGATATTTGAAAATAAGGAAAACAAATTTCATAACTGTAACCAATATATTTTTATTTGTGTATATATATATGTGTGTGTGTGTATATAAATATAAGGATACCACTCAAAATATTCAAAACATATTGATTTGAATTTCAAATCAATCAAGTTCTGGAAATAAATACTCAACACATCCTCTATATGTACACAAGTTTCTGAGATTCAACTTTATTTATTATCAAAGTAAAACTTTCTAATAGATAAAGAATTTCTCATCAGCATATTATTATTTTTAATCCAAATTCAGGGTATATGATAAGAAGCATATGAATATACAAGAAATTTTATAAAAAATTTCTATAGGCAAGAGAAACTGTTGATTAGTTCTAAATTACTTTTTCTTAAAAAAACAAACAGATTAGCAATTTTCAAGATACAATGCTGATTGTTATTACATAAACTCTTTGCTAATCTGTTGTTGATTTCTTTTAGATTTTGATTAAAAAAATTAATATTCTGATGAGGGGAATTTTTTTATCTATTGGAAATTTTACTAAAATGTAATTATAATAATGGATAAAGCTGAATCTCAGAAACGTGCGTACATATAGAGTATGTGTTAGAATATTTATTTCTGGAATTCGATTTAAATTTTTGAAATTCTAATCAATATGTTTTGAATATTTTGAATGCTACTCTATTAATATATGAAAGCTCTAATTAATATGAGCTTTTAATTATTGAGCTTATGTTTACTTGCAGTATTGAAACATCTCATGGGTATGAAATAATATCTACATTTTTTTTACATAAACTATATATGGATGTATCTCACCTAGGAGAATTCAAGAATTATTTTAGTTTATCAAGTAGAATTTTCCGTATAACAATATTTTAAATAAATATTTATTATTATCTACAGGCATCGATGTTTCATGCTTATGCAATCTTCAGTGTAGGGAATGTTAATTCTTGCCGGTCGGAGGGCACAAAACCGGTTTCAAAGTCACCAACAGTATTCTATCCCTCGACCGCTACTAATTAGCATAGAAATTAAGAGAAATTAAACTCTATATATGCTAAATCAGCGAACACACATAGTAAACAGTCAAACAGTATTCAACAACAACAAAGGGTTGGAACATCGCATTTAAGCCATAGTGTCACCGATTATTATTAAATTCTCTAAGAAGAACCAATTCTTACAATAAGAGGGCTATAAACACATTTTAAAGAAATATTTATTATTATTATTATTATCTATAGACATCGACGTTTCATGCTTATGCAATCTTCAGTGTAGGAGATGTTAATTCTTGCCGGTCGAAGGGCACGAACCTGGTTTCAAAGTCGCAACAGCTGTTTCATGCTTTTGCAATTTTCAAGTAAGATTTCATTTGTTGATCACTGAAGCAAACTTACATAAGTCAGAGTGTAAGGTAAATAAGCATTTTCCATAGGATAACAGTTTTCCAAAAGATGTTATTTACCTTACAGTCTGACTGAGTTTGTTGGCTCTTTGGAAAGATTGATCAACAGAATAAATATCTTATTTAATGAAATATGCTTGACATATTAGAATAAAATCTGACAGAATGTATAGAGAAAATAACTGGAAAAATGAACAAATTGCAAAATAGAAAAGATAAAATCCCATCGTTTCTTTTAATAACAGAAACTTTGTCAATTATTAAAAGAAACAAAATATTAGTCTACTGATGTGTTTTGTAATTTTGTCTTTTATATGTTGCAGTTTGTCCACACGTCAATTTATTCTCTCCCTCATATATATATATATATATATATATATATATATATATATATATATATATTATAATATAAAATAAAGTAATAAAATAAGGTGTCAATCAAATTTTATTAGAATTCAAAGTTCAAGCAAAGTATCTTAAAGTATTGTTGTAATAATTAACATAAACATTGGATACTTTTCACTTCATCGATTATTGACACATTTCGCGACTGGATAACTTTGTCAGCTCCTTCAATTTCTCGTATTTGGACTGCTATTTATAACCTGGATTAATCTTCAGTCAACCCTCTGGCTGTCTTTCCTGATTATGTTTTTCAAATTGTATGACTTAGATGGATTGTATAGATTCAACAAAAAGTATGTTTTTGGGTTGATATATTTGATGTTATGTATTTTTATGTATTAGTGTATATATTTTTATATATTTTCAAAGTTTAATTTTATTACCTGTAGTGTTATAACTGCAGTAATGGTCCTCTGAAGAGAAGAATTACTTTTGAAAACTCATGAGCTAAGGACTTTAAGATACTTTGCTTGAACTTTGAATTCTAATAAAATTTGATTGACACCTTATTTTATTACTTCATTTTATATTATAATATTAATGCTCTATCCAGTATATTGAGCTTCAGTTTTTATCCGGATGTTTCACTAATTATAAGATATTAGTTGACGCTTATATCTTTTGTTGGATTGCTTCATATATATATATATATATATTAATAATAAATATTTAGTACAGCAGCAGACGATGTCTGCTCTTTTTACGACAAATATATATTTGTCGTAAAAAGAGCAGCCATCGTTTTATGCTGTCTTTTTTCAATACATTTTTCACGTTGACATCTAGTCCTTCTGGATCAATGATGCAATCCTGTGATTCTGAACATCGTTCAACTTGAAACATTTATTAACAAAAGTGTCTCTGTTTCTTTTTAATACAACATAAATAAAATAATGATTGCTACCTTATTACACCATATATGTCTTCTAAATAATGAGCTTATAGTTTTGCCTGTCCTATATTAAAGATATGATGTAAAAAAAAATTGTGTTTGGACAAGCAAAGAGTTAAAGATTGTTCTGACGAATAACCTTAATACTTGTTTAATATATATATATATATATATATATATATATATATATATATATATTATACGTATTAATGATACTTTTGTTATTTATGTTTTCTTTATCATACCACTTTGGTGAATATGATTTTTTTGTGAAGAATCTTCTCTTGTACTATTTCAGATTATCTACATTTTTCTCAAAAACAAACAAACAAATGTATATATATGTATATATATATATATATAACATTCTATCTCACAAGAGCTGTTTCATGCTACTTGCTATTCTCAAACGAACCTGATTTCATTGGATGTCATTACGGTTTTAACATTATGTATGTGTGTGTGTATTATGAAAATATATTTATGGCAATTAAGCTACACAGAAATGTTTGTTTCATTCCTGAGGGACATCACCAGGCTAAAAGGGATTAAACGAAGACATCTATATGGAATAAAACTAAAGTCATGCATCGAGAGGTCAATATTTTGCCTAAAGGAATTTATTCAGCCTTCATCAAGAGAAAGGCATGTTACAGGCAGAGACAAGGTATTTATACGTACATGAGTGGTAGGAGAGAAAAATTGAAGGCGCAAATGAGGGTGTTATAGGAGGTAAGCATATACACATAAGTGGGAGGTAGTAGGAGATAAAAGTCAGAGAAAGGGGGAAGAAACATAGTGTGAGAGTAGGAGGTTAACATAGCAGAAAAACTAAAATGGTAGATGGGTGGAAGGAATAAGTTAGATTTAGTCAGAGCATACATCTCGCTCGCCTCCCCATCTTTCATACTAAATCTAACCTGTTTCTTCCACCATCTACCATTTTAGTTTTTCTTCTAATATGCTCGCCTTCTACTCTTGCACTACGATGCCTTATTCTTCCCCACCACTCCGATTTTTCTCCCACTGCTACCCGCCTGCCCTACTATCCACCTCGGTATTTCTACATATATGCTTACATCCCACCACATCCTCATTTGCACCTTCAACTTTTCTCTCCTACCACTCATGTATGTATATATATCTTGTTTCTGTCTGTAACATGCTTTTCTCCTGATGAAGCCTGAATAAATTCTTTTAGGTGAAATATCGATGTCCTATGTATGTCTTTGTGTTGATTATATTTTGTTCCCTATAGAAGTCTTTGTTTATTTCTTCTTATATACACACACACACACATATATAATATGAAAATATACCTCTAAAATCGGAACAGAGCTGATTCAAGACAGCAGAACTTGCAAACACAAAGGGCTCGATATCCTTTCAGATAGAGCTTTATAACAAAAATAAATTTGGCTTATCATAACACTTTACTGCAATTTCAAGGTGCATCCAGCCGTTAGAAATTTATCAATCAAATCCTTATGGTCTTTAAATAAATACAAATTAAAACATTTGCATCCAAATGTATAAAGGTCATACGGTTTTTATTAATACAGTTTTGACAATCGGATGTTCCATGAAACTGCAGTAAAGTTTTAAAATGACCCAAATTTATTATTGTTATATGCATGTATATTGATGTTTGTTTTTGTGTTGCTTATTATAGTTCTCAATATAAAAAAAATGTTGAACTTATAAAAAAGAATAATAAAAAGAAGGAATTGTTGTTATTTTCGAGTTTACCCTTTAAGTGTGTTTCATGCCTTTCGTAATTTTAACGGCTATTTTTTTTTTTTTTTCGGTTTGTATGGATGTACTGAAATTTCAAACAATTTGTTCATCTTGTAAAATAAAACAATGAGGAAAAATAGAAAAATGAACAAACGACAAAAAAATTATACAAAATTAGTAAATAAAAAAAAATTTAATTAGTAAATAAATGTTTTTAACTTGTGACATCCAATTTTTCCCACTCTCTCTTTCTAACTCAAAGTTTCAGTTTCATCAATAATACTAAATTATTCTTACTTACTAGCATCCCAATCGATATTGCTTATCATTTTAAATACTCTCATAATGTTCTTCATCATTCAATTGACAATCCATCCACTTTATTAAACCTTATCCTTGAGTGGCTTTTAGCCTTAATAAGTCGTAACTTATTAGTAAATAAATATATTTAAAAACATCGGGGAGACTAATATTTCGTTTCACTCTGATGAAGCTCCTGTCAATAAAAGAAGTGAAATATTAGTCATTATTTGACAGAGTGCCAAGAGATGTTGTCTGGTGGACGTTGTGTAAATTTGGGGCAAGTGAGTTGTTGGTGAAGGTTGTTCAAGCAATGTACGAAAATGCTCAAAGTTATGTTAGAATTAACAGCACAGTTAGTGACAGCTTTAATGTTAAAGTGGGAGTACATGAAGGATCTGGTTGAGTCTGTTGTTTTTCATTTGTGTCTTAGGGAGTTTCGTACGGGTTGTCTGGAAGAGATGCTGTATGCTGATGAAACAATTGTAGGTCTACATGTTACGTTAAGAGCTTGGAGGAATGTTATGGAAAGTAAAGGTTTGAGAATGAACGTTACCAAAATCAAAGTGATGATCAGTGGTTGTAGTGTTGGAAAGTTTCCAAAAAGAAGAAAAGTTCCCCTGCTCAGTTTGTGGAAAAGGAGTTTCATATTAAAAAAAATTAGAAACTGCTTCAGTAATCTTCTCATTAAAATGAGAAGATTACTGAAGCAGAGTGAAATTTCGATGTTGCATCGCATGATGTAAAAAATCTTATTTTAAAAGTGACATCCTAAGACTGTTTCGTAAACTTAAGGTTTTAAAAAAAAATTACTTTGCCTTCTATTTTCCTTCTTTTTTTTTTGTACTGAAAAAAAAAATTACTTTACCTTCTATTTTCCGTTTTTTTTTTGTTCTGAAAAAAAATATTACTTTGCCTTCTATTTTCCTTCTTTTTTTTGTTCTGAAAAAAAAATTACTTCGCCTTCTATTTTCCTTTTTTTTTGTTCTGAAAAAAAAAATTACTTTGCCTTCCATTTTCTTTTTTTTTTTGTTCTGAAAAAAAAAATTACTTTGCCTTCCATTTTCTTTTTTTTTTTGTTCTGAAAAAAAAATTACTTCGCCTTCTATTTTCCTTTTTTTTTTTGTTCTGAAAAAAAAAGAAAAAAAGGCCGACTTCATTTTTAAAACAGATTATTTTTTAAATTCTGTAAGTGTTCTTATGAGACTTACCTTCCACTCAACACATTTTTTCATCATAAACGCTAATGCAATAAGACAACATTTTTTACCCTTTAGGTCACGGGTCATCTACGTTATCTACTTTAAGGAATAAATTAGTTCTGATGATGTTTTGCTTTTGCCTTTCGAGTTTTATAAGAATACTAGACCCTCCAGGTTTAAACGGTTCGTTTAGTATATATATATATATATATATATATATATATATATATATATATATATACTTTGGACTCCACCCCCTCCCTAAATTTTCATTGTGGACTGAAGCCACACTTGAAAACCTGGTCATCACCCCCATCTCAGGTCAGGGACATAATAAAAAAAACCTTGACACCTCCAAAGATTGTGGGCCTGATCTTATACCAATAATAGTAATAAAGAAATGCTCTTCTGAACTGGCCTCTGTCCTCTCCAAACTCTACAACAAATGCCTTGCTGAATCTTGCTTCCCTGATAGTTGGAAAATTGCCTTTGTGGTACCAACCTTCAAGAATTCTGGAGATAGAACTGATCCTCAAAACTACTGCCCAATCAGTCTACTTCGGATCTTTGCTAAAATCTTTGAATCCTTAATCAATCTAGCGATAGTCCGGCACCTAGTTAATGCTAAACTTCTTTCTGATAATCAGTACGGATTTAGACAAGCACAATCTACTGCAGGTATCCTAATGGTCATCTCTGAACGCATATATCATACACTGGACAAGGCAGGTGAAGCTAGGGCGGTAGCACTTGATATATCCAAAGCTTTTGACAAGGTCTGGCATAAAGGGTTTCTCCTAAAAATTCACTAATATGGTATTACTGTACAAATATTTAATATAATTAGATCCTTCCTAACCAAAAGAAAGATTCAAGTTGTCCTCGATGGCCGTTCATCTAAGCAACATGACATAAATGCTGGTCATGATTTTCATAAACGACCTCCCTGATGTCATTGAGACTGAGTGGGGCATATTTGCTAGAGACACCATGCTTTACTCTCGTCATGTGGGAAAAACAAATGCACACATATCCAAGGCAATGGCTGAATCCTTAGAAAATGACCTCCAGTCTGTAGTTGAATGGGAACACAAATGGATGGTAACATTTAATACCACTAAGACAAAGCTCCTTTCCTTTAACAACTACAAGAAACCTTTTCAACCACCGATTACCATGGATAATAACACCCTATGTGAGAGTTCCTGCTCTTCAAGGTTTTTGGTGTCAGTCTCTTCATTAAGCTGTATGTTTTCCGTTTGAATCTTTTTTCCAGCTCTGATAGAGCACTTGGCACATTTGTCCAGGCTAAACTTCATTCCAATATCTTTGGAGAAGGTAAGAGTCGACAGTCAGCATCTGAGATGGCATACAGCTTGAGGTTATCCATGAAGAGTAGGTGGTTGACACTTTTGTTTGGGTCTTGTTGGTGGCCCTGGCTCAGGTTGTAGGCACTCCGGCATTTATTCAGTAGCTTACTTAGTGGATCTATCGCCAGGCAAAAGAGTAAAGGGGATAAACTATCTCCTTGGAAGATTCCTCTTCGGATTTTGTCTCCAAGGATTGTTATTGTTCCATTGGTGTGTTTTAATGATATGGTTGTTTGCTACATTTTTATATTGACAGCCATGGTTTTCTTGATTACCGGATGGATCTTATATAATTCAAGGCACCGCAGTAGTCATGTGTGGGGCACACTATCATATGCCTTTTGATAATCGATCCAAGCCATGCTTAGGTTTCTCTGCCTCTTCCTACAGTCCTCTAAGATAGTTTTACTAATCAACAACTGATCCTTGGTGCTAAAATACTTCCTCCTGCATCCTGCTTGTTCTTTTTCAAGGTATGCTCCAGAAGTGTTCACAAATGCAACCAGGCCAGTGAAGAACTTGTAAGTCTTAATGAGATAGCAGATGGGTCTGCTGTATTTACTAGGGAGTTGTCTCACTCGTTTTGGTATGAGGGTTGTATTGCCTTTTACTAGCCATGTTGGTGTGGTCCCCTTCCCTCTCAAAGGTCTACTGAAGCAGCCACTATAGTGATTATGAAGTGCTGTTAGTTGCTTAAACCAGAAATTGGGTAAGTTGTCTATGTCAGTTTTTTTTGCTATTCTGGAATCGCTCCAACTTTCGCTTTATCATTCCAGGTGTTATCTCTGGCTCTGACATTTCAGGCTTGTTTTCATACTTTGAGCTATATCCAAGATCCACTGGGATTCTTGATTGCATGGTCCCTTATTCTCAAACAGATGCCTCATAGTTTTGTAGCTCTTGCTTTTTGGGTGGCTTTTCCACAATGATCGTCTCTCTTCTAAGATATTACTGTGACTGATGAGATGTTACTCTAGATCAAACGAATGCGATGCAATTTAGATTTTGGGTTATTTTTTCCTTTTCCTTCTATGAGTTTGAATTTACAGGTTCTTTGAAAATCGTTATGCCTTCATGAATGCTTATGTCGAGAGTGTTTACCTCCTAATTTGGATCATCCATCATGCATAAATTAAGTCCTTCAGATGATCACAAAACCGTTTTATTACTGAGGACACTTTCCTTCACAAAGTTCACAATTCATAATTTGTTTCGACATCCTACTGTGCTCCATTCATATGACCTGACCTGACCTGCCCACTAAAATGATGATGTGAAAGAATTAACCCTTAAGAGAATTTTGTATGTGAGGTAAGGCCTTAAATCCAATGATGTGGCAAAGAGAACATCGATGGAAGCGTTGTAGAATTTATATTTGCAAATGGTAGACAACCCAAGTCTCACAGGAATAAAGAAGGCACGTGAAAACCCCTAGATTATAAATGCTAATCTTTGTTTTGTTTATTTCCTGGTCCTTGTTCTCAACAACACACGATATTTAAGAGAGGCAAGAGCATTTGTTGTTTTTAGTAATTCTAAGTGATATATCATCATCAAGAGAGCAGTAGTGCTTGAATGCACTGTGAACGCCAGAGAAATCTTTGACAACCTTAAGTTTGTGTCTGTCAATGAAAATAGATAGTTATGAGGGAGAATTTTTCTTTACAAGATTTGGACTCGTCTGACAAACAAGGGAATACAAATATTGACTATACCATAGTGAGTCATTTTATGGTGAAACTAAGAACTATCCGTTATTTTTCCTCCTTCTTATTTCTCATTATGTTTTCCTGTACAAAAATTAATAACCCTTATTGTTAACCATTCCGGATTTTAATGTCTGATAAACTCAATTACAACAGATGGTTGGTTCGGTATAGATGCTATAAAGAACTACTGAATAGGGGATCCCAAGTTAACCAAATAGCATTGGATAATATTCTGCAGTGACTACTAATCCAAGAGATGGGTGCCCTTCAAGATAACGAGTTTGTTCACACTTATGATGGGGCCAAATTTTCTGTAGGATTACGAAAATTTGTTTAAAATATCCTGCATTTTTGTAACAATGTAATAGGTCACAAATCAGAGATTGAAAAACCTTGCTGTTTGCATTGAAGCATTGCAGATTGACAAACATGTCTGACGATCTCTATTGAATGCATAACTTTCACTCTGATAGCAACTATGAAAAGCAACATTTAGAACAATTGTGAAATAAATAGAAAAGAGAGTTGGTTACATTAGGTCACCTTGCTTTACACTATTTTTAACCTTGAACGTGTCCTGTAATCACACACTCTTTTATATTGTCGTGGAAAGATACTATCAGACTACCAAAATGAGGTGGACAGTCAACTTTATCCAGAATCTTCATACATCTTGCCTATAGACCGTGTCAAATGTTTTGGTCAGATCAACAAACACTTGGTATAAATTCTGACATTGTTCAAGGCACTTTTTTCAGAACTTAATGAACAGTAAAAATCGTGTCTGCCGTTCGTCTATTTGCTTCAAACTTGCACTGATTTTCTGACTATATATATATATATATATATATATATATATATATATATATATATATATATATATATATATCAGGGTGAGCCAAAAGTAGTTGGACAGTAAAAAACATTTTTTTGTTGAAGCGTAAGAGGCAGACTTCAAAGCTGTGTAAATCAAGAAGGAAAACAGTTTGAACACTTGTGTTGATAAATAACATTTAATTTTCATTAATATAATTGTTTTATTACATGTAATTGTATGTATAAGTGATCTCTAAATAAATGTTTTTTATTGTCCACCTACTTTTGGCTCACCCTGTATATATATTGTTAATCTATCTGTTGGGATTTGTGGCATCTCTTCAAGTTTACCTGTACTTAATTAAACATTTACTAGTGAGAATCTATATTTTTCTAAAGTTTGTAGCTTTTTTTTATAAATCAATAAACGTACGTTCATTCATACAAGAAAACACTGCATGAAGCCATTTTCTTGTAAAATATGTGTATCTTTTTATAATAACGTTTGTGGAGAACATTTAATGGGCAGGCTAAGAAAAGTTGGACATTGCATAACTTTTGTTATAAAATATCTCGTCAAAATCTATGTTCAAATCCATGTCAACCGAATGATTGAAGTGTCATTTGTATTCTACGTTTTAACCTTTCCAAAAGGATACATGCTAATATCTTTCCAGCAGTTGCTAGAAAAAAACTACATATATAAATACATAAAAGTTAAAATCATTAAAAGAATATTTATATGTAAATTGCTTTAAAAAAGTAAATAATCTAAAACAAATTTGCATATATACACAAATGTAATACAGACGCAAAGAACACACATATCGTAAAATGACAAAATGGCAATTGATCCTACCTTTAACAGATTTTATTTTTAATCTTGTTGGAATTCTCTTTTATGTAAGTTTCACTTTTCTGCAAATTCCCCAAATCATGAAGTCGGTGTGCACAAAGTAAAAGAAAATAAATCCATTTAAATTTTTGTCTGACATAAGTAAATCAATATAAAAAAAGACTTTATTAATCCGATTCTTTTTTTATTTATTGGTTTTAATATTCATATTTTTTAAGTTTTATTCATAAAGAAATTAATTTTTTACCTCATTATCAGCGTAAGGTTAAATAAATCCTTTGTCTGTTTTCTAAAAGTGACATTCATCATCATCATCATCATCATCATTATCATATTCATTTAAACGTCCGTTTTACATGCTGGCATGTGTTGGACGGCTTTAAGAATTTGACTTCCAAAGTAGTGTATCTCTGGCCAGGTCTTTATTAATCCCTTTCCCTCTCAAATCGATACTTATCATTCCTCCCATCTTTTCCCTGGTCTTCCTCTGCCAATTGACCTTGCTTCCTCAACTGTTCTACATATATATACTAAGAACTCTCATTCATTCTTTTAACATGACCCAACCAACGAAGTCTCCGAATCTGCACACATCTCCCTATACCGTCCAGGTTTAATATTCCTCGGAGATCATCAGAACTAAGCCTGTCTTTAAGACTCACATTACACATCCATCGTATCATTCTCATATCATTTCTCTCCATGCAACGCATGTCCTCAACCCTCGTTGGCCAGTTTCTCTCCCATACATCATCACACTGCATACATATCTCTGATAGACTCTTCCTTTGACAGACAGTCAAGTTACTTCTGGTTAGTAATGGCAGAAGTTCCCTAAACCTACTCCATTCACCCCTAACTCTTGCAATCACACTAGCATCTGCTCCATCCTGTACTCCAATAATATCACAAAGGTAACAAAACTTCTCGACAACCTCAATAGTTTCGCCATCCAGATATACTTTGTCCACATCTGAGTTCTCATCCATCTCCATTGTCTTACACTTTTTGCACACAAGCTGATTATCCTCTTTCAACCTACCAGTAATTCCACTGCACTTCTTGTATACCCAGTACTTACAAATACCACAAAAAATTGAATTGCACCCGACTCTCTTTCCACAAATTGAGCAGGGGAACTTTCTTCTTTTAGGGAGATTTCCAACACTACAACCACTGATCATCACTTTAGTCTTAGTAACATTCACTTTCAGACCTTTACTTTCCATAGCATTTTTCCAAGTCTTTAACTTAACAAGTAAGTCATCCATTCTTTCACAGGCAAGTACTAAATCATCAGCATACAGCATCTCTTCCGGACAACCAATATGGAACTCTCTGGACAATGCTTCTAAGATACAAATGAAAAGCAACGGACTCAGTACAGAACCCTGATGTACTCCTACTTTAACCTTAAAACTGTCACTAAATGTGCTGTTAATTCTAACACAACTTTGAGCATTTCTGTACATTGCTTGAACAACCTTCATCAAACACTCGTTTATTCCCTAGTTTACACAAAGTCCACCTGATAACCTCGCTAGGCACTCTATCAAAAACTTTCTTCAAAATCCACAAAGGCAAGATACAGGTTCTTCTTCTTACCAATGTACTTCTCTTGCATTTGTCTTAGGATAAATATAGCACTAGTGGTATGATACCGAGGCATAAAAAAAACTGCATTTCATCTATACTTATCTGACTTATTATTTGCTGCTAATTATTATCTCAATTACTTTCAGGACTTGATCCATCAATTTTAAACCTCTGTAATTACCTCTATCTAGTGCTTACCCTTTACCCTTGCAACAAGTCACAATTGCACTAAGTTCCCAGTCTTTCGGAATGACCTCTTCCATTATGATCTGATTTTTCAGGTCTGATCATCTCAACACCTGTTTCACCCGCAGCCTTCAACATTTCAGCAACAACGCCTGAGGGACCTCCAATCTTATCCTTATTACTCTTTTTCACCGCTTCCCGTACCATTTCTTTCTCAATTCTTATAGCTGCCCCCAATACTGCTTTTGCAACTACTAGTTTTTCTTGGCTCCATGGAAACTCAGTAATCTTTCATAGTAGCATTTCTAAGCATCCCTCTTGTCTTATTCATTTGTTGCTAACACTCCATCGTCATTCAAATGCACTTCTCTCCAAGAATATCCATATTTGCCATCTGTTTATAATCCTAGATACTTAATTCTTTTGGTCATCCCTTTGTAGTATATCTGGAAACCTGGCTTTCTCAACCTCCTTTTTGGCTTTGTATATTGCTTTTCTTGCTTCGCTCTTTGCCTCCAGATACACAACCTTATTCACAAAACCTTTTATCCACTGACTCTTATGCTTACGATTTTCTCAACTTCGTAATTCCACCACCATATCACCCTATGCCTTGGAGGCCCTTCCGTCAACCCACAATCATCAGTATGATTCGCTCACTTACACAATTATTCCCACAATCATTATCACAGATTTGTCTCTCCAACGAGTGTCTTTGACACAACACAGGGCAATACATTTTCTTTTAAGAAACTCAACAATCTCATCAGACCTTCCACGCAAGCTTCCAACATTTAAATTTCAACCAAATTTCTTTGGAAGTCATTTCTTTATTTGAGGCAAGACTTTTATATGTCGGCTGTCCTTCTTGATCCCTACTCAGTGAGGTGATGGGGACCAGTGCTTTTATCGAGACACCATCTCTAGGTAATTGCCTGTGAAGGCTAAAGAGCGTTTCAACTGCCCTTTTAAGTTTCAAAAAAAAAGTAGAATTATTCACTGTTTCTATGCTCTGTCACTTACAGTGGGGTCCAACTTCTGTTGGGAATATACCAATTGTCGTTAATAAAGGGGTACACAACCAGTATACTTGCATCAAGTACAGTTTTGAGTCGTTGCTAGTTTCAGAATTAGTACACAGAAACTAATATTTAGTAACATGAAGCAGTGATCAAGCCTTTTGTTTTCTTGGTACGATTGACCCTCAGCCATTACCTTCTATCATCTACAAATTACAGAAGAAAGATAAGGTTTAATAGTATAATCAGGATTACCTTTTCTTTTTTTTTTTACTAGGGCATGTCGTGACTAGCCGTTTGGTCGGATTGGGCCTCTCCAAGTAAGTGCCAAAGTGGAGTATTGCAAATCATGTGACCATTTAGCCCATTTAAGAAACCACGACACAGATTGCTCAGCCACCAGGATCCCATTCTTATACATCACAGGTGCCAGCATATTCTACGGCTTTTACTGACAGGGCGTTTTCTAGAATCAAAATCATGCAATGGACCCCGATTAAAATTGGAACAAGAATTCCAGGCACATTACCACTTTCTGCTTCGAATGTTCGCAAGGAGACACAAATGTTCTGCAAAACTGTTCTGTTCTTTGAGAGATTTATCCTCCCGTTCTATTTTTAGTTAAATAAGACAGCTAGTAAGAAAGGGGAAATAACCCAGTTTTACCCATTTATCCTTAAGACTTCTACTTTCTAAGATAAGAATGGTTGATTCTTACCTTAATCATTATGGCTGCGCAACCCCAAGAACATTGCTTTCTGATCTCCACTTGTGATAATAGAGATGAGAACTTCAAAGCGACCGCAATGTTTTGCTTGTCGGGCGGCCATTTACAATAGGGAAAAGGAGCATGCTAAACATTTTTTTTTTTTTGGAGGTGTTGGTGATTTACATGTATGAACTACAATCCATTTTAAATGGTACCGAAAATGATATGTTGTTTCTCAGTATCTCAGATGGAGAAAGGGGCGAGACATCAGTGCCAGTTTCTCTCCAAGCGGTTTAAAAGAGGTATTTGTCATGATTGAGGGTCTGATTAATGGGAATAAATGTATAGCACTGGTAGATTTGGGATGTTCGCAGTCCCTTCTTACTGAATGTGTGTGTAGTCTTCGGAGACTACAGAAGATAGAAATAATGAGAACTGACAGAAAACTTCTTTGCGGTCATGATGTTGGGACCATCATGCTAGCAATAGATAATGTCCTAGTACTAGTCGAGTTATTTGAATTCTTTAATATAAGAAAGTATTCTGACGACCTTTGTTTCAGTATGACATTGCAATGACACATGCATGCTGCGACAACTGTTCTCAGTCACAGCAGATGAACGACGCATGCATTCTAAGGTTTTAAATTGATTAAAAGAACGTAAATGAACTAAATAATCATATGATGTAATCAGTTTTGGCACAGGAGCAGATGGGTCTAAACATCGGGTCAGTTTGCTCACACACTCTGTCTATGTAACATATGATCCTGGACGAAAGCCATTTTTTACAGTGAGTCTGTACTTGATGGTCGGCAAAAACATAAGCAAAAGAAAGGCTACTGATGCGTGTTATCGATTCATTGTGTGCATGTTTATTATTTTATGTGCGACGAACCAATTTTAAAAGTTAGCAAGTGAATTTTTTTTTTTACCCAAAACATCAACTTGAATTTGAACGGTTGAATGCCATGTTTGTTGAGAATTTCTATTATTTTCAACTAGTTGAATTAATATATACTAGTTTATGCCCGGGTATGTTAATTTCCAACTTTGCATAGCTTCTACCGCGTTATAACTAGTACAAAGAAAATATTTGTGAACTACTTGCATTTGCATAAGAGAGTAAGTAACTATGACGAATGTATTTACACAGTTTTTATGGGCAAAAAACATGAGAAATTATGTTTTTAAGCAGAAATAATTCGCTTTCGACTAATGCTGAATACTTTTTATGTCTACTTTTGCTTGCGAATTATCCAAAAAAAAAATTCACTTAGTTTTATAAAAACATTTATGTTATTATGTCAATGTCTTTAAATTTATAAAACATGTATCCAGTTACAAAATATCCTTTCGACTTACATGAGATTCAAATTCGGGCATTAACATCATAAAAAACTACTGCCTCACTAATGTGTACTCTGCCTATTCCTTTTTTTGTCAATCAATCACATGTTTCTATTTGCGTACGAACAAACTCCAAAAACGCTATAACTTTTTAATAGTATATAGATTGGTTTTGTTGTTCTAAGTATTCTTCTTTGGTATTTTAAGTGTAAACACAAGCAAACAAATGTCCTTTATCACAAAACAAACCAATACATTTTTCTAGCATAATGTCAAGGTTCTTTTTCAATCCTTACAGATTGTCTGTTGTTTTCTTCATCGACAGAAACAGCTGTTCGTCTCTCAAACATGTAAGTAGTTGGTGATGTCTAGTTGTAAAGATTGTTGCAGTGGTGATGTAGCAGCCAAAGTTTCTGCGTCTTCCTCTCTTCTTGTAGCTGCAATAATGGATTCAAAATAAAAGAAACAGCTGTTCGTCTCTGACACATATGTAGTTGGCTCATTGTATAGTGATGTCTAGTTGCAAAGGTGGTTGTAGTGATGTTGTAGCAGTCAAAGTTTCTGTGTCTTTCTGTCTTCTTGTAGCTGCAGTAATGCAACCATTATTTTACACATTACGTGAGCTTAGCCTCGTCCATTCCCTGTAGGGTTGAATTAAGACAGCACTCCGAACACAATCAGCTTGCAGGCCAAAGCAGCAGAACTTTCTTCTTCACCATGTCTCATTTTTGACTTCCTGTCTATGACATTATATCTTGACACGTACTTATAACCTCTAACTTGATTTCTACATGGAATTTTCCACTCTCCGCTTAATTTTAACCTCACGTGGAAAGTAGCGTTTTTAACATTATTTTGACATGCCCGCATCCAAATATCTCTGCATTTTTTTCTCTTGAGAAAATCGTGCATTCATGAATACATGTGTTAGTATTGTAACAACTTGCCACTTTTCACGAACCTCCAAACAGGGACAATGAGTCACTAAATAAGTAAAGAGAACACAGAAAGTTACATTTGTCATTTTATTACATCTACTTATAATAACTGAACACTTTTTTGTCTGTCTGTTAGTCACTTATAGGTTCCAAAACTACTTGCTTGAACTGCATCAAATTTGGCATGAGGACAGTATAGGAAGATGTGTGCAGAATAGAAGACTTTGTTAGTATGGTGTTATGGTGATCTACACTATTGTGTCACTACATAGACTCTTCCAACACTATGAATAGTGATAATGGTGGTAACAGAGCGAGTTTCTTCTGTAATTTCTGTAAATACATTACCATCGTTACTACACTCTTGTTGTCTTTTTTTTTTCAGCCTTTAGTTGGGAACTAATTTTAGGCTTTTGGTTTAAAGCGGGGAAAAAATCAGAATGACGAACTTACTTGGAAGTGTAATACGTCTGGCCGAATCTGATTGAAATAAAAATGTTAGATAAGCAAAAAGGGATCACCATTCTTCCACAAGATAAATAATGACTCCACAACTAAATAGATATGAACTTTTATTCACAGAAACACAGGACCAAAATAGAGATAGTACAATGGGCTGATTCATGTCGGTTAGACGAAATAATATCCTGGAGTTCCTCGGCTCATCTACTGTTGGCCTAGGTAGCGAGCACAGGATATACGTCTTGTCTGTTTGAGAGATAAGCTGGAACTGAAGATTCGCGTGGTGTGGCTTTCATGCTAAAACGATTCAGCGTGTATGAACTTAGTTACACGCAGAAGTGCCATATGTCCATGCGGTGAAGAGGCGATGATTACATAATCGCCAAGCCAAATTATAATCTCACTACCAGTCATGTAGACTGATACAATATAGTTCACTCATGCAACTGCTATAGGCCCTTTAAGGCCACAACATATGGTCACATTGAAAGAATGGATGAGAGTTCTTGGGTTAGTAGATGAAGAACAGTTGAGGTAGTAGGGTCAAGTTGGCAATTGATGGTCAAGTAAAACATGAGAGGAATTGAGAGAAAGAGAAATAAAGACCTGGTCAGAGATAAGCATGTAAAACGGATGTTAAACTGAATATGACGATGAATTAAACTCATTTTTATAATTTCCATTGCTAAATTTCATTAAAATCTTATACACATATAAATAAGAACATAAGTCAGTTGTGAGACTGCATACCTCGACCTGACAACGTAAGGATGGACCAAAGTTTTATCTTGACCGTACTTTTCCATCTTGTATGAAGTATTCCCAAATTTATGCCATGAAAACGCTGATAACTCAAACACTATTTATCTGATCAGGCTGAAATTTTGCATGATCGTTACTGTTATGAAAGAGCATCAGATCTGTAAGGAGATGATGAGAGGATGAAAGGGGTTATCCTTTTATCTTCTCGTAAAGAAACGGAATAACGAAAAGTATTTCTGTAATTATAACAAAAAGGGGTTTATTAACTCAAGGTTACCTATACCGTTTGGTATAGGTAGATGAGAGTGGGACGGTGTCCGTCTGAGGAAGAGTTCTTAGGGCCGCCCGTAGATTTCTTCAGGTGAAGATGGTAGTAGTCGTCAAGTGGCGATGGCGGCAGGAGAGAGAGCGTTTCCTCGTTCCTCGCTGGTGGGCGATGGCGATGTGTCCAAACTGGTGCCAGGAGGTCATCTGACCTTTTTCCTCGAACCCTAAGGGAACATAAGTAGTCCCTTAGGGAACTAACGATACTACTGCGCCCTGTGATTTGATTGGACAAGCCAGCTCACAGGGACAGTGATTATGCATTCAAAAGTAGTCCCTATTGGTGACTGCTTCAGATCCATTCATCAAATTTGGAAAAATCAAAAGTTGAAATTCTGTCAAAATTTCAACCGTAACTGAAATTTTCAGGGTCACGGTCAAAGTCATATAAGACGTGAGATTTCATTGGCTACAAGTGGGGAATCTCCACGATGAACAGAATCAAAATTATCGCCAAAAGTGTGACAATTTCTGTAACCTTAACCTTTAACCTCGATATCCCAAAATTAAATCAGTTCTAAGTTGGACCATCACCGATATTTGTACCAAGTTTGGTGCCAATTAATCAAGCGATGTGGACGGTAGTTTGTACACCAATAACCATAGTGACATATTCAACCGAAAACATAACCATCACCTTGGCGGAGGTAACTAGCAATATTTATTTAGTGTTCGTATTAAAGCTTAAACGATGTTAGATTATAAAAACACTTCTTTATTCTTTAAGTCCTCTACTGATTATAAAAAGTGAAAAATGTCTTTTTTGACGTTATAAATACCATTTGATATTCACTTCACCAGTTTAGCTACCCACATGTTGTGAATATATAATTCTCTTAGCCTGTGGTAACCTTTGTTCATGCGTCTTTATTGTATCGACAAATATGAAACACGTGTCGGAAAGAAAGATAAATGTAAATTACAATTGTCGGAGACTAGACATAAAAGAATACATGAAGGTACACTAAAGAAGTAACTCGGAGAAATGAATCCTAAACAAGAATTAATTACAATGTTCTATTACAATACAAAAAATGCACGAGTTGTTAGACAAATGTAAAGTTACTTACATAGTCTCAACAGTGGTAACGTGCCATTCGAAGAAAATACAAAACAATGTTTGTTTGGTTCTTTGACTGGGAGTTGGTTGACTCTATCAGAAAGATAACCTAACAGGCAAAGCCATTAATGTCTAAAAAGCGTGCTCAGAAGCATAACGGGTTAGATGCAGGTCTGTGCGCTTTGAAAGTTGCGCCAATAAGTCTCGTTTTTGAATTTCTTACTATATGATGGACGAACGTACAAAATACTACCACAGTACCGCCCTCTAGTGTTAAAACCAAACATTTTCAAGGGAGATAACTCTGGTAAAAAAGTGGCACATTTTGATATTTTGATTAAAAAATTATATTTTATAAATAAAATAAATTGCTAGTTTTCCTTGTCTTTATTGTTTTAGAAAGCACTAGGTAACCATGGTTATATATTATTCTTCTCATTATAAATTTGTCTGCAACTTACATATTTATCTTATTGTATTATCTTCTC
This sequence comes from Sepiola atlantica, assembly GCA_963556195.1. Lineage (NCBI taxonomy): Eukaryota > Metazoa > Mollusca > Cephalopoda > Sepiida > Sepiolidae > Sepiola > Sepiola atlantica. The sequence goes on from OY744519.1 coordinate 51,087,210, forward strand.
TCTATGTGATAAAATTGTCAGGCAAAATAATTCTCAATCTGTCGAAATTCACGTTCAAACGAAAAATTTTTTAATTACCCTTTTTAAAGTATGTTATTATTTTAAAACAATTTTTTTCAATTAATGTAAAGACCATGAAGTAATTAAATTAAACTTCGCAAAAATTCAATAAAAAAAACAGCTGTTTTATTTTTAAATATATTATTGCGCACCATGTCTATTTTGTTCTTGCAAGAAAAAACTTGAAAGTATTCATGGGATTTAAATTTCAACATTTTGTAAGACATTCTATCGATTTTATTAAAAACTGATTTTTCTAATTCCTTAATTGAATTATCTTTTCAAAAATGTAAATATTTTTTAATAAAAAATTAAGAGAAAAGGCAAAAAGGACAGGCACAGGGAGTTAATGAGTAAAATAAATATAAAAATAAAAAGACTCCCGGGCAACGCCAGTTAGATACAACTAGTTGATATATGAAATATTCTTCTATTTATACTTTAGGCATAGTGTCATTTTTATTTTTCGTGTTTATGCTGCAATTTTTGCTGAAAAAAAAACAACATATTTTCTTTAGACCTATCATCCTTAACATCCGCCATAAAAAACTTTTCATCTGGAAAAATGTATGAAGTAAAGTCAACAAAATAAGTTCCTGTTGTTTTAAATACTATATTTTGTTATAACGGAGATTATGTGTCTGCCTGTAACCGACACTACATCAATACATTACATTGCAATTCCCCCACATTTTTGTCTTATTTTGAATGATTTTAATTTAAAATTGTTAATCATCAAGAAATAATGTTTTATATTATTTACAACATTCACATATCTATTTTACTGCCTACCAGTACCAGTTCTCGATAATCAGTCCGACAGGCTGGGCTATTTTTGAGTAGGTGATGACCTTGCATCTGTCGGCCTCAGGTATGGTTCTATGCAGTTCTAGGAGGTCCGTCCACCCAGGCTTTACCTTCTCTCTTCGAGAAGGGGTTAGTTTATTACTATTTGCATGAGGCGTCCATACCGGAAAATGCCGACAGGGCTGCTCAGGCAATTTTTGACGGCCAGTCTTCCGACCTTGTGTTGCATCTTCTCTACTTTACTTTAATACTTAATTAAACTGATATGTACAACATAATCATTGTTCACAGAGCTAATTTTAATAAGTTATGAGTATTAATTGTTTGGTTATATATATATATTCAAAATAATTTCGTGGATAAATCTTAAA